>JAYKAV010003221.1:1478914-1839070 GCA_035582835.1 Phoebastria nigripes | reverse complement strand
ACTGTAGATGAGGCACTTAGGGACATGGTTTAGTGGGGCATGGTGGTGTTGGGTTGATGGTTGGACTTGATGATCTTAGAGGTCTTTTCCAACCTTAATGATTCTATGATTCTATGATTCTGAAATAGACATTGCATAAATGCACACATTGGCTCACCAATACATTAAGGAGAAATATGCTTGCATGGAAGGCTCAGAGGAGAGTGGCCGTTTCTCCTGGAAATTCATTCGTACACTGAGAYGGGTGGCTGCTGAGATACTGGTTGCAATGCTCCTAACACAAAAACCTCCTGGGAAGAAAGGGTGGGGAGATCTTTCCTTCAGCCATTCTTCCCGCACTAGGTGTGGGAGAATTGGTCACCGTGACCACCTCTTCCTTCAGGCTGTGGCTGCTTTTGAGAAAAAGAATTGAAGCAAGAAGTTAAGTAAAGGCAGCAGTTGCTGTCTTCTCCTTTCTTTTGCTGATAGAGAAATCTGAAGCTACTAGTATGAATTCTCACTTGGGGCAAGACAACCTCAACAATCCATGCCAATGGAGAGCTGGTTGACTGCAACTTCTCAGCTCTGGTTGAGAAAAGAGCCTGGKTGAAGTCTGTAACGACAGCCAGACTGAAACTGGGGACTCCACTGTCTTTGGGGACTTACCAAGAATTACAACAGAGCTGAAAAGTAGAAAGCAATCTAAAAATGAGAAGAAGATACTGTTAAAGCAGTAAGAATGGTATAACAATTCAACAAATCCAGTGCAGTTCCTTGTCTATCTGAGCCATGACCCAGTAGAGGTTAAGTACTGAATTGTACTGCCAARATGTTTATTAATCAGAGTAATTATCTATCTTGCCACTTCCAGGAATCCTAGACATGGCTTTCTGCTATTTCCATGATAGCACATTTTATGGAAACCACTAAAGATAACAAAATATTCAATTTAGACTAAAGTGAAGGACCTGAATCCACATGCAGCCATCAATATCAGTGAACTAATTTTTAGAGATGCTAATTATCTCTCAGTTCCTATGGGAAAAGGGAGTCCATGGTTATTTGGAATTTGAGTAGACACTTCCTATTTTTATTCACCTTGCTCCAGTAAACCTTTATTCACTAAGAATATGTGGGTTGTTAACTGTTAATTATTATGCTAACAGTATTCTGCTAAAGGTGGTCTGGCAATCTGTTTTCCCACTTACTGACTCATCTAATTTTTAAAAAAGTCATTAAGGCTGTTTAAAATAACTGTAACATTGATATTTTATCTAATTCCTGGTTTAACAGAAACAGTCAATATCCTCTCTTTGCATGAGCAGATGAAACTGTATATTGCTACTCTAATTCCCCAGTTCTGTAAATGGATTTCCTTAGCCACTTAAGCTTAACAGCAGTACTTTCCACATGGAAAGATTTAGTATCCATAAAGATCCTTCCCATAATCTGGTGCTACAGAGGGAGTCCCTACCTCCCTCCGAGGAACATGTGATTCTTTCAGACTTCTTCAGTGATTAAAGGTAACTCAGATTCAAAAATCCTTTGTATGCAGTACAGGCATTCAGCTCAAGACTGACACACCTAAATTAAGGTGTCTAAATGTAAGGGCTTGATTCAGGTGCCTAAACATACATGCCTAGTGCTTTTCGAGATGCCCTTGTGAATTTGTTGAGATGCTCATTTGGTCTTCAGCTGCAAGTCCAGGAGAGCATGGGTCTCCTGTAGGTCCTGTGCTCTATCTGCCAGCTCTGTGTAGATATCTTAGGTCATCTCAAATGGCACTGGAAACCTATGTTTACTAATTGAATAGAACTCTATTTACTACTAGATTGAGGGACATAGAAAGAGTCAGTAGAGAGATTCAGCACTCATCAGCTTGGCAGCTGGATCGCCCTAACCTCCACTGAGGGTACTGACTATAGCAGTGGCTTAGGCACCAAGCTCACATATGGACATTTACTTGCAGATACCTAATTTTAGGTGTCTTTATCCCAAACTGAGACCGACCCATGAAGTCTTTGTTATAACAAAGGATGAATTCAGAAATGGAGGGCAGAACATGTGAACACAAACGTGTGTATGCCTTTGTCAGGAACTCAACAACTGATACAAATACTAGCCCGTACTAGTCTCCCCCTGAATGTTTCAGTGGATGCTATGTCTATAACAAAGGTGACTATGAAAGGGCAACTTTCTCTTTTTACCTTCCGCTGTCTGCGATTAAACAGTGCCTCTTCTATGGAAGACTTATATCAGTGAGCAGCTGTAGTCCAGAAATGATTACAGTTTTTTTCAGAGCTCTCCTGTTCTTTTATTAACACAATTGGCTTAAGCACCAATCACTGCATTAAAAATAATCTGAACTTGATTGTGCCCTTCTGTTTCAATCAGGAATATCTACCATATGCTTGACAGAAAGGGACAATATTGAATGGTAGAATACTTGAAATGCCTCCAAAATTCACCTTCCAGTTTCTTACACTATTAAAAACAACCCTCTCCTGCCACTCAGTGCAATTTTGCACRAGGTGCTTAGAAAAAAACAGCCTTGAATTGTCTCATGACACAAACTTCCATTATGATAAATCTCAAGGTGAGAGCAAACAGGAAGATATGAGCCTCTCTTACAACCATGTTTCTGAATGACATTATAGTAAGAGATGATCTTTATAGTCTCTGCTGCACAAAATACGCAGAATTTTATTGGCAGCGTCTCTCTGACAGATACCACTACTGTCCTGGTTTAAACCAGCATAAAAACATTAAACATAACTTGAAAAAAACAGGTGTTGTCAGAATTTGTATTTAATGAAATACAAAAGTAAAAAAAAAATCATCCAGAAACTAAAAATGAGACTGGAATTTACTAAAATACAAATTCTGCATTAAAGGTGTGCTGTGTGGGATGCTGAATTCCAGAGACTAATCCAAATAGGTGTAAAATTGAATAGTTTACAAAATCGACAAAAGAAGTGCTAACTGTGCATGCCAAAACCCCACTTTCTTTCTTAACCACTCACTGAGTTTAACTTGTTTAATGTCTACTTTTAACACTGTTCTTCAGAAGCACAGATAACTATTTAGAAACAGTTTTCCAAGTCAGTGCCATACCAATAACATGAAATATCACTAAATATCACTAAATAGCTCCTTCCTAAGGACTACAGTCATGGAAACAGAAGACACACTCTTCCTTTTAAGAGCAGAAAATTGTGCCCTATCTGACCTGTCATCTTTGCATTCATCAAGATAATTATCACATATTATTCTGCGGTCTAGAACAAGAACACAAAATGTTCCCTGGTACATGTGGCTAGCCAAGCGTTATTCTGAGTGCCTCAGATTCTTGCTTTACTTTCTGCATTCGTTCCTCCTATGATAGTCTAAATGAGATTTTCTGTGGTGATGTGCTGGGTCCTCCAGAAGACTGATCATAGCTTTCCAAGACATCATCCCGCAATCAGGACCTCCCGCATGGCTAATTGCACCAGCAGCAAGACTGTGGGCAAGTAGTGAGAAATTGTGGAAATTTCTGCAGAGCTGCTACTGAGGAACTCACTTCTGTGAAAGATAACAGCCTTCTACAAATCACCAAGTCAGTGACCCGAATAGAAATGGCTTTAGATATCACAGACCCAGTTCTTGCCTTATCTGATCTGATGGAAATTCTGTAAAGTCAGTGGAGCTGTGCAGTATGACAGGAGCTATGTGCGGTCATGAAATTGGGTCCCATTTTATGCTTGTCTCATTTATAATGCTATTCTTAACATTGAATTCCACCAGTGAACGTCATAAGCGTAGAGTAGCATATATTACTTGTGTAACATGTTTTTAGCACATTCAGTATTGACATGCTTACTCATTATGAACACAAACGCATTAAGGGAATGGACCTGTCTGGTCATTCAGGAAAAAGTGTTTCAGAGTCTTTCTATTGTAGCTTTACAGAATATGAAACATGTCTGAAATATCAGTTTTTGCAGGATGGTAAAAGTGTTGCCTGCACAAATCCGATTACTATCATTCTGAAATTTCTTGTTTTAAAAATTGTCCTTATTTTGCTCTCTGTTGGGACAGTAATTCCCATTTTTTATTATTTGTACATTTAAGTATTAGAATTAAAAGCTTACAATGAACATGTATCTTGTTTGTGYCTCTGACACTTTCTATTTTCATTTGCTATCTATTTCACAGATCATTGTCACTGATTTCAGTTTAGCTTAGATGCCTGGGCATTTTTTACTGTCATTAGTCAGCTATGTACATTTTCAGGTGCTTCATAGCTTTACAAGCTTGTCCTTAGTGATTATAACTATTCTGACCTCCACCATCTCCTGAGATATTCAGTAGATCTGTACTGAAGTAGAATAGAGAAAATTATACCAGAGCCTAACTCTTACCAAGAAATATTTCTCCTTATACTGTGTTAAAGACCCATACATAAACATCTCCAAGACAATAAGAGACGGAAAGCAACTGCTTGCATCAATAAGTCATTAGCAGCAATTAGGACAAAATAAAATTGACATCTTGCTATTTCAGATGATGATAGAAGACAAGCATAATTGTAAAAACTATAAGAATGTAAAAGAGATTGGAAATCCATACTCAGTAAACTAATGCAGGCAGCATGAGCACAAGCTATAAAAGTCACTAAAATTTGACAAGCCTTTTTGAGCAACACAGTTCTRAAAGTAGAAAAAAGGCATATGAAGTGTGAAATAGTCTATAAGTTAATAGCTGGTAGACTGCCTAGTCTTTTCCCAGGTTCCTTTACTAGGTCTAAATAGTCAGCAGCAGAGTGAGTATAAACACAACCGGTTTCCTCTTGCATGTGTGTTACTGCACTGATGTCAGGTGAGTAGCATTTTGTTAGTAAGAGCAAAATTTGGTCTATAACAAGAAAGCAAGGCACAGAGGAAATGCCATTTGACAAAATACGGCAAAGCAAGTAACAGAGAGTGGTGCTGATACAGCTCACAAATGTGGGCAGGTGGGAACTGCAGGAGATGGGACAGGCTATCTACTCCAGCATAATGTAGTTCAAATAATCTCTGTACTGAATTTGGGTCCCTTCCTACTAGGAATCGTTTGCAATAATTCAGGCTGATTTAGACACCCAGCCATGAGCGCATGGATCTCCTGCACATATCCCGTATGCATGAAGTGGCCAAAATCCTCCTTAGATCTGGAAATCTGGTTGCTATCCATGGGGAGTTATTTCCCCTCTCAAAATCTGTTAACTGGGGAAAACAACATGGCTTTTTTCTGCTATGTAAATATCAACACTGGTATTTTTGCACATATAAAAATCTAGCAGTTTTATATGTGCAGAAAAGATGCTGGAAACTTGGCATCCAAAATACTCTGAAAATCCACAAAAGTGATTGCCAATGAATATAGCTCTAAAAGTCTAACATTTTAGTCTCTGTGTCTATTTAGTACCAAGTCCTTCTTCTGTGACCACTCCTGATGGGTTGAAAGACAGATGTCKGTGTGGCTGGAGGCACATTATTTCCTTCAAGTGCTTTCATGCAGGTCGTTAACCCATTTCTCTGCCCTATAAGAATCTATAAGCATCTATCAGTCATGCATTGTGGCTATAGCATTACAAAAGTCCTACACACAGAATTTTTTATTAATAGCAGCAAGTGAGGCCTAAAGCGCTATAGATTCAATGTGAGGTCAAACAATGGTATAGCAAGAGAGGGATCTGCTTCAGCTCAAGCAGTCTGTGCCCCTCTGGTCTGATTTGGAGGCCACCAAACTAGCTGGAATGAGTACAGTTGTTTCCAGCGGGCTTTGGAGCTCTCTTCTAGTAGTGTCTGTGAAGTCCTGGGCGTGCAGCAGAGTAGCGTTTGTGGGGCACTTTGTGTTAATGACTATAAACATAATCCTTCATTCAGATGCTGTGATGCTGAAAGCTGTAGAAATCCCATAGGCTCATATAAAGAGTAAGGCTGTTCGGTAAAAAGGAGATTTTTTTTCCTTAAAATACTGCCAAAATGCATTATTTCCATTTATTTAAAAACATCTTCTCAGCAGTCAATGGATATTTATATTGACGGATTATCCACTTGAGTATGGCAACTTCCTGATTCCCAGCTGGTTTTCCTCCTACAATGCTGTCAGGTACTTTTTATCTCAAAATGTTTTCCAGAGAAGACCAGTGCCATTATTCTGCTTTTATAGCTAGAGAAACTGAAATCCTCAGAACTTCATCCCCATGGGCTATCCCTGGCCCTACTATATTTCAGTTTGAAAAGTTCTTAGCCATACACCCTTGCCTCACCACACTTCCCAGTGGATGCATATGAAACGAATTCCTTTAGGTGCTTTATCTCTTCAGAAGAGCTGTTGCTGATGTCCTCGGTGATGTGATATCTGGCCTCAAACTCTTAGTGGGTTCACACTGTAGCGGCGGGGAGTTGTATCCTTGTTTGTAAGTGCAAAATTAATTCCAGGAAAATCATAGCCACTATTTAACTTGCTATCTAACTAGGAAAAAAATAATCAAGAAATTAGCTGTGGCTTATTTTATGTCCAAAGCAGAGCATTACTTGACCTTTGATTCTCTGAATTTTCCTCAGTGTGGATCTCTTTCCTTCATTCAGAGCTTCCACTGTGTGTCTAGACAAGAATTGGAAGAAGAGGGTGATCACGGACCCAAAAATCTATCGTTGCCTCCTTGGAGTAGACATTTCTATATTTGCTTATATAATAGGCACATTTCTTCTCTCCCCCCCACCTTGAAAAATCTTTTGTCTTATTTTTTCCCCATCAAAACCTCCAAAATACAGTGTGGCCATTTATTTTGAAACTACCAGTCACAATGTGTAACCATTTCACGTGTAGGTGAATAAATTCATTTAACTTAATTTCACAGGAAATGCTAAGAGAACTATCAACGGTCTCACGAGCCTTGGTGGAGTTGCAAAGCGGGAGCTGCAATGTTTTGAACTGAATTTTGTACCATTATTGTGTTCTCTACACTAAATATGTAGGAAAAGTCATGGGGAAAGAACCTTCAAGTATGTAGTAAAATGTACAGTTCCCCAGTCTGGGAAATGTGTATCAGGATTAAATGCAAGCAGGGCTTGGTGCTTATTGCAGACAACCATTATTGTTGGGTCAGGAGGTTTAGTTTACATACAGGAGATGAAAAGTCTTATCTACCAACCCTGAAACAGTCATTTAAACTACAACATCTCTATTACTGCCTGATGCAGGCAGGCCATTATTAATTTGCTATCTCATCAGGCTTATGTGCTTCTAAATTTGTCCAGCAAGCGAAGCTTTTAACAAAGAGCTTCAGTTCTACAATGACAAGTAATGAAAGCATAGAGGATGAGTTCTTTTAGTAAAGAGTAAAAGCACTGCCATGGAAACTAATAAGGTGATAACTGGTGCAGAGGATGCTCGGCAGACCCAGGGCTCCACTCTGGAGCTTAGTGTGTACCCTTTGCTCTGTGAATGTGCATGGGGCAAAAGCCATGGAATTTCAGTCATCAGTGAGATCTAAGGTTGAAATTCAAGTTGTCCTACAGCTGTAACTGTGGTGTAGCTGGGGATCAGGGCTGTGCCTGGGTGTGCACCCAGCACACCTCATCCTTAATTCCTGGTCCCAGAGCTCCCAGCTAGTCTCTGCACGCATGAAACAAGGGATCCGCCAAAGACGAGAGACTGCCTTGTGACAAGGTGATTGCCTGAGCTCCCAGGCCCTGCATAGCAAAGCTGTTGGGCAACTGCTGCAGGAGCCTTCCAGGTGGAGTTTCAGACTGGCCTGGAGATTCCCCTGGGCAGCTCCTGCTGTGCCTGGATGGACTGAAAGGCACTATTTATGTCTTAGATGTGTTGATTAACCTGGCTGAGAACCTGGCCATCCAAGGGACTCACCCAGGCAGTTCCTGCTACAGAACTGACCAGACTGCACATAGCTAAGATACTTGTAAATAGTGGAAACTGTTCTTGCAGATGCAGAAATGGGCACATAGCACAGAGCCTTTTGTACACAGTCAAGATAGTTAGATGTTTTGTGCCTAATTTAATACTATCAATAGAAACAGACCATGCATGTGCTGGAGTGGTCATGAAGGACCACAGCCCAGCTGGATCATAACAAGTGAGCAGAGGTTTGGGGAGTCTCACCAGGTCCAGCTGAAGATGCTGCTGCAAGGACCCTCACAACAGAGACTCCCATCAACATATGGACAGTAACAAACTATGCTGTTTGAGGGATTGGAGCATTACCCTGTGGAAACAACCCCCCAAATCTATTGATTTTTAACAAATGCTCTGTCTGTGAATGTCCGTGCAACAAGTGTACTAGTGGTGCAATGCTCCTGGGGCACTGAGAGAACATGCATAACAGCAACCTCTGACACACTCAACACACAGAAAAGAGAAACATGATTTCACCTCCATTGTAGCAGCCCTCCTTTGGTGTAGAAAGCAAATAGAGCCTGAATCTTACTCCTGAAACTCCTGTTTTGGACTTCAGCTCTTGTGCTAATGCATATTTTATTATTTTACTGAAAGTGGGATGTCTTTCTGCCATCTTATAGGTATCATGTGGTGATTAGAGAGTCTCCTGACAGGGAGAATTGAATCAAATCTTTTCATGGATAATTAAACATGAGTCCTTCATATCCTAGGATTTTGTTGTAATTTTGAGTAAGACCTGCTGCAATCTTCTCTGCCACCTTGCTTGGGACTCCCCTCTACTTCTGGAGGTCTACTTAAGAGCTAGGAACTCATGGCTTCCTTTATAGGGCGCATTTTGAAGGAGCAATTCATATCTGTTYTAAACATTTCTCAAAACCCTTAGTGACAGAGATTTTGTGCCCTTGGTTATTTGTTCCATTGATTAACTGTTCTTCTAACTAGACAGTTTTCTTGCCCAGCTTCCTCTTTTGCTGCAAATTATCCTAATCCACTGCTTGTCCTTCTTGTCCTCTGTACAACCTCTGCAATATCACGTTTCTTCTACCTTCCCACCAGTCTGCTAAGCTAAGTCAAACCCATTTTATTTCAGTCATCCCATACAAAAAAATATTTTCTAAGTGCCACTTTTCTTAACATCTAGCAGAGCGTCTTCAACTCTGTGGATATGTAACATTTAAACCAGGACATGACACTCCTTGTCAAGCTTCAGAAGTGCTGATGAGAGGAGAACTACTGTCCATTTTCCAGGATACAAGCTGCCTTTCTGGCAACAGCATGACATCAGTTATATCATGTTTAGATTATGATTCCCTACGACCATCTTTTCTGCTGTGCTGCTACCCAGTTCTTTTTCCTTTTTCGATTTATTCCTTTTTCCAAGTGTAGCACTTTTTGCACTTGTCTATGCTGCGCTTCATCTTCCCAACTTCAGATCATTTCTCCAATGTATTGTTTTAAATTCCAACCCTCTCAAGTGCTTTCAGTCCCCCTTTGCTCATTACTTTCACATTTGAGGACGTCCATGCTTTTCCGTTATCCAGGTCGTTAATGGGGATATCGAACAGTACACCTAATTGTGCGGGACACAACCTGTTCTGAGTTACTGAAAATTTAGTGCAATCTTACAGCAATTTGTGCATTCACCTTTGTAGTGTTTTAATCCACTCAATTCATGCTTATTTCATAAACTTCATTAAAAAAAAAGAGCTACACAGGCTAGGTGGCTAAAACCAAACTGTGGTTATGAGGAACTGGACGGCCAAAGTACCCATTTAGTCAGATTTTCAGCAATAAAACATTAACCAAGCTTTCTCTAGAAATCACCCCAAATCTTTGGCAAAACCTCAAGTTTCAGCAATGGAAAGTCTATGGGAAAATAGGACTGACCTCCTCATACTTTACTTACAACACTTTATGCCCAAAAAGCCATTACTCAGTAACACTGCTAAGGTTATGTTTTGAGCTCTCCAGAATGTCTTTTACTTTTTATTTATTTTCATAAGATCTACTACAAATGAGCATCTCTCTGGACATCAGTGTAATAGAARGAGCCGTTATCCACATACTTGTGTGAATAGTTCAAAAAAGTTTGGCTCAGTAAAATCTGGGACTCTGGCTACTGTTAAAGTTATTGCTGGCTCAGGTTACTAAATTTTTTAACTCCTTGATAAGTCATGCGAAACATAAGCTTCCCAGACTTTTTCAGTTTATTACTCTTTTTAAGTGAACTGATCTAAATTAGAATCTCCTGAGATCAATAGCTCATTTTTATCACAGAACATTTGAACTGTACCATATAGATCAGATAAATCATCTTTCACCGCACTCGAAAGTTTTAAACTGCAAATCTGTGGTGAAAAACTACCGTAGATTTGGTGCTAGGAAAATGATACATTACGACTATTTCTACCTACCTATGGCTCTTCCTGAATAAATGCCATGTTCCAGCACAGCAATTATTTTAATTGCAGATGTTTCCTCAGACTGCAGGACATATTTTTCTCTTAAAGCAGGCTGTTTACTTCTACATTACAACCAGTGTCTCCTTACTGGGTGACATAGGTGCTGTTCAGCTTATTTACACCGTGAGAAACACTAAATAACGTATGTGACTACAGGTGCGATCCAGCGCTAAAGGCATGGGTAGATTCAAAGTGGAAGTTAAAATCACTGCCATGGCCTGTCCTGGTCAGTGTACGAATCACAGGATCATGGAAAATTCATGCCGGAAGGGACCTCAGGAGGTCTCTGGCCCAGCCTCCTGCTCAAAGCAGGGACAGCTCTGAGGTCAGACAGGTTGCTCAGGGCTGTATCTAGTTGGGGCTCGAAACACTTCCAGGATGGAGATGGTCCGACCTCGCTGGGCAATCTGCTCCAGTCTCCAGCTGTCCTCGTGGGGAAAAAGATTCTCCTTATATCCAGCTGAATTTCTTTTTTTTTCATTTTATGCTTATYGTCTGTCATCCTCCCACCAGGCACAGCTGTGAAGAACCTGGCTCCATCGCCTTGATGACCTCCTCGTGGCCACTGGGGGCTGCTGTTAGGTCCCCCCCAAGTTGCCTCTTCTCCAGGCTGAACCAGCCCAGCTCCCTCAGCCCCTCCTCACAGGGCAAGTGCTCCCGCCCTGAGCATCTCGGTGGCCCTCGGCTGAACTTGCTCCTGCTGATTGATGCCTTCCTTGTGACATTTTGCCTTCCAAAGATGATTGCTCTTTGATGTTGATACTGCTTCAGTTCATGTATTAAACCATTATATGCTGTCGGCTGATCAAGAACTGCCACAGCAAAGGTCATTACAGGGATTTCACAGGCAGATGACATGACGTTGCATAGAACCACTTGAAATTTTTTTCTGAAACTTTTTTTTCCCAAAGAAAAATAATGTTGCAACCAAAAGATGTGGTTTTCATAGCAATTTTTCATTTGTTTTTTTTTCTCTTTCACTTCTTTCAACAGAAGTTGTTCTTAAATGCATAGGAGAGATTTTTTTTCCTTTATTTTGCCTAATTCGTGGTATGTAAAAATAAATAATGGATTTTTAATGTCAGTTTAAAGTATAATTCTTTTGAAACAAATAAACCTCACTGCAGGCCCTGTAGAAAAGGTGAAGGATCCTGTGAGTTTCAGGGCAGAAGGAAGCCTGATGTAAATGGGGACCCTGCAGAGCCACGCGAGCAGGAACATGCTCGCTACCGGGCAGGTTTCTGGTGGGGAGCTGCAGCCACTGAGTCCCCACAATGAATCCAGTCTCAAGRCCTTGACCTAAGTCCTTTCGAGGTGGCAAATGTGAAGGGCAAAGTTTCAGAAAGATATGAGATACAGACCAACATTTGCCCATGTTCTTGGGCAAAGGTGTTAAAGAAAATCCTGAGGACTTTTTCCAGGACACCATCTATTATCCTGGTCAAAGCGTGGTTCCAGAAAGCATTTATACTCCTGGTAGAAAGTAAGGATAACTTCCAAAGTTTTTCACTGTGCTGTCATTGATTCTGCCAGACTTGCAGCCGTATATTACCATATTAGAGCATCACCATAGCAATCACAGGAGATGCAGGTAGGTATCCACGTCTGTGAGTTGAATGCTAAATCAGTTGCAAATTGTGTACTTTAATGCACTTTAATTCATTAAGTCGGAATTTCATTGTGGTCTGTCCTTCACCAGCATTATTCAATATTTTCATTATTGCTATAGACAGTGGCATACAGAATATGTTTATTAATTTTTCAGATGACCCCAATCTGGAAAGGGTTACCTGGAGGACTGAAAAATAGGATTAGAATTCAGAATACTTTTGACAAATTGAATAAATTATTAAAACAAAAAAAGAAGATGCAATTCAATCAGACCAAGTGAAAGGTTTTTATACACAGGTAGTGATAATCATCTACTCAAATATGCAATAGTCAAAGTTGGGTAAGCAGCAGTATAACAGGACAAGATTTGGCGGGGGGGGAGGGCACTTACTTAGTAAATCACAAGGTGAACCAAAGTCAGTAGCATTATAGAGTTTCCAAAGAAGTATCTATTGCCATGAGATATATAAGCAGGATTTTGTCTATGATGTGACACATACTGGAAATCTTTCTTCCTCCAGTGTTGGCATGGCCCCAGCTGGAGCATGTGCCCGGCCACCACGGCTCAGAAGCGATGCAGCCGCTGGTGAGTGTCCAGGGGAGAACAATCCAAAACCACAGCCTGAAGGAACTGGAGCCGTTTGCTAAAAGGAAAGAACAGAGTGGCACGACTGCAGCTTCTAACACATAAAAGGTAGCTGTAGAGAGGGAAGGAATTAATTCTGCATTATGAAATAATGGCTTAAATTACAGTGAGGTTTAAGTTAGGCATTAGGAAAAGCTTTCTAATAGCAAGAGTAATTAAGCACAGAAATAGACTGCATGAGGAATATCCATCATTGGAGGCTTTTAAGAGGAGGCTAGAAAAGTGTGTGTAAGCTGTACAGGCATGGGCAGTCCAGCCATGGGGCGGAAAAGGGGGAAGAGCTGTTCTGATTTTGGTGCTAGCAAGTGGAGAAGATTTACATTTTCTAAATGCAAATCTCATGGCTATGATATGCTGTTGTCTGTGTAGTACTAGCATGCAGATGACCTGGAGCAAGTACTTCATTTATTGATGTGTGCAAACCCCAATGGAAGGCCTGTTTTTACAGATGGCACCTCAAAATGTTAGGAACACGTGGAACAGGGCATCAAAGCAAACCCTCTGATTCACCCCTTGGTGAGGGTTAGCCCAGATGCTCTCCAGGAATTGGGGTCCAGCTGGCGCTGCAACGTACTAGTGTTTATATGCAGGAAAAAGCCTAGCAGGAGAGTGCAATCAACCTTTGTAATAACAGCATGCTCTTACTTAGATGCCTTCCTGCCAGATTTTGCTTAGATCACATTTTTAATTGGTGTTTGAAAACTCTAGACAGTGGGGGAGTGCAGAGGGAGGCTGGCAAAGAAGTTTTTTTATAGTAGGAACTCATATTTTACCAAATCAGCTCATATGTTGGTATCCTAAAGATATCTACAAAACCCAGACACTTTTAAAAGAGGAAACTAGATCCAAATTTATCAACAGGCTTTTAATACTAGAAAAAGCAAGAGCCAGACTCTTTAAATGTCATATTAAATGCAAACTTATCAGTATTTACCAGCTTCAYGCTACCTCTGGTATCATCAGGTAGCTCAGGGACTTGATTACAGTCATCATGACAATGCTATAATAAAATATTATGAATAGCTTGTTGCTGACTTGGGAGCAATCTGGAAATCTCGTATCATAAAACCAGCATTCAGTCTCTTTAACTTTATTATATTAAAAAAAGTTATAAAAACTCACTGTGTAATTTTTACTGTGCTCCTTACACAAGAGAGCCATTATTTAACTCTTCATTTAATTTCCAGATGCTGTATATGCACCATATAAAAGGTATCCAGAGAACCCAGGCAGGAAACAGGCTTATGGTAGGCAGCTCAGAGGTATGCATGTGTGGAAAATGCCATTAAAATTATAGCTTATCATCTAGTGTGTTTTGCCTCCCTAAACTAGAAGCCTTTCAACTGTTTCCATAGGTTGAGCTTCAGGCTGCAAGGTCGATGTCCCTTCATCCTGGCTGGGAGTCCAGGTGGGCACTGCCTGGGGATCACATATGTGCTGCACCTCTGAGATGCCGGATCCAGGATCCCATGGTGTTGTCTGCCTTGAAACACAGCCAGTGTGACCCATTTGGGTCCCTTACATGGGTACATTGCTGCATGCCATAATACAGTGCAAGAGTGGCAGTCTTTGAAGTCGCAGCCCTGGACTTATACTGGACTTTCCACTTTTTCTTTAGCAGAAAAGAGAGAGAAAATACGTGGCTGCAGAGAAAATCTTACCCCGTTAACAATTTGCAGGAGACAGAGCAATGCGGGCTGCATTTCAACAAGAAGTTTTAGGCACGCTGTCCCTGTGCAATGACGCCGGTGTGCTCGTGTGCCTGGGAGCCCCCGCGCTGCAGCTGGGGTGCACCCGGCTCTGGTGCCTGAGAATATTGTACATACTCAGAAACTGGAAAGGGAGTAAACAAAAACAGCTCACTTTTTCAAAGTCTCACGGTTCTTGAACATTTGAATTGTGAGCCCTGGTTTCCTACCTCCCAGTAATATTGCACATGATTGCAAAGAAAAGTTCAGAAGTCCTGCAGGAAAGAAAAAGTGCCTGAGCAACGGCCAGTGCCTGCATGGCACAGGCAAGGAGGACATGAGCACTGTTTAAACACCAACTGCAATTTGACAGGCTTGAGAAATCCTGGTTGCTGGGAAGCCTTTATGCAGGATGTCCCTGCAAATGCTTTTACCAGGTTGCTCTGTCCTTTTCCTAATTCAAACTGCAATTATAGGGATGATAAAATGGAAAATAAATATATATATGCAGTAGCTGAGAAAAACCAATTCGTTTTGCACCGGTGAGAAATAATGCAGAACTCCTTGTGTCTTTAACAAACTGGCTCTCAATATATATTGTAATGTATCTTCATGACCCAATGAAATGTATGTTGGAAGTGTAATAAAGGAACTAATGCAGTAAAGTTACTATATTTTATTAGTAGAAGAAAACAATTAAAATTATATCCAGGTAGTAACTTAGGAACCAAATTTCATAGCTGTCTCTTTTGCTGCCAGAATATGTGTACTCTCTTCCTAACAGTCTCTTTCCCCAAGGAAAAATAAATGTATCTAAGAAATACTTGTTAGCAATGCAATTACAGGCTTAATTCCCCAACCAGCTTCAGACATCATAAAACCAAAACCAAACAGAAGCCCTTTGCAATAGGAATGGAAAAGAGACAGAAAAACACTAAGTGTTCAGAGGAAGATAATAATATATTTTTATAATAAAAGCTGACACACTCTTTGACAATAACATTTGAGAAGACATTAGCATTGGTTTTTCAACTGTACTATCTTTTTCTTTTAAGCTACAGCCTAGAATGAAAAACTTCTTCTAAGGGTAGACTCCATGCTACTCCTGAACAGGACTTTTGGGACACTCAGACACCAAAGTAGTTTGCCAAACTCTCAGAAAAGCAAAGCAGCTGTATCAAAATAACATTTCTTGGCATTACTTCTGAAGGTCTGGTCTTTCCAAGGAACTTAACGAGAGCTGTTATTTGGACAATGTGGATTCAACCATGAGAGCTGAGATGCTGGGAAGCTGATTCAGAGCACTTCTGAAATGTTGACTCTAAGAAAATAAGATAAAATAAAAAGTTTTAATAAATAAGATTAAAAAGGACAAAAAGTGCTAAACCTTACTTTTCCTGTGACCACAAAGATTAGACCCATATTCATATCACACCTTGGAGAAAGAAAACCTTCAAGAGACCTGGCATAGGCCATATGAAGTTTGTAGCTGTGGAAGGCTCATGTCTGTGGTGTCCTTCAGGACTCCTGTGCTGTGGTCTACATTCATCCCACGTTTCCTCACATACTTACCAGTGTACCAGCCTGGGCACCCTGGGCTCTCTTGCTATCCATAGCAAGGTCTAGAGCTCCTCCAGAGACCGTGTCTTGGAAGGGGCTGTCTCACACCATTGGCTTCACCAGGAGCCTAAGAGAAACTCTGGGCTTGGACACTTCCCCGCATGGGGAGTAGATGTCTGATACACCTGACCTGAGGCTCCAGCCTCTGTAGAAGAATTCCCACTTGATTTGGTAGCAGCATAGACTTTTACTGTTGGAGGTAATGGTGTACATCACAAAATGGTACCATGCTATGTTCCTGCTAGATCCCCACTCCCAATGCAAACTTGAATTTCTTTGACAAGGGCCTGAAAAGTAAAAAGTCTTTTTCTCCTCAATTAGTTTGTGTAATTTGAAATACCCATCTAAGACATTGCAGAGGAATTCTACCCCTCAGTAGAGACATAGTCAGTGACTATCAAAAGTCTCCATTCTTTTAAAATATTGGCATCAAACCCAAGATAAAAATATTGAAGTTWAAAAATTCAGAATTTTAAAATATTGAACATTAACATCCTTTTAATGATTTTTAAATTGGCTCTAAATCAGGGTAGATATTTTCCTTTTGACAGTCACTTACAAAAGGTTACTGCATTACTAGTTTCACAAGAACAGGGAAGTGCTTTTTCTCTCAATTTGTCTTGCCTCTAGCCTTGAATCCAAAAATGACAGATAGCTGGAGAGGTTCCAGTTGAAGGCACTGGAGCTCCATTGGGTGAAAAAGCATGTTCTTGCTATAAATGCAAAAACTGTAATAATCAAGCCCCAGAAATCACAAATGCCTGGATCACTAGGTTGCAGGCAATGCAGTACAGAGCTACTTGAGTTGATGCTAGAGAAAAGTGAAGAACTTTGCAGATGATCTCTAAGATATCTCATGCCTGGTAAAATTGACCGACTTCACTGGCATTTTCAATTGATAGATGCACTGAATTTCCCTCTGTACATTTAAACTGTCAGTATCTACTCCCATAATGACAGGATGAGAGTTTTTATTTTTTCATTTTTAAAGTGTGGCTGATCAAAGTTGAAATGGGATCAAGGATATGCTTTTTTAACTGATGGAGATTTTGGATAATAATGACGAGGGGCTTTCATTTGCAAAAGCCAGTGTGATGCCTCACATGTCTGCATTGGATGCAAATTTTGAGAAATGTCCTTGACAAGGGTCATTAGAACCGCTATGATTGGCTATGTGACATTTTTAATGTAGACTTAGAAACACACTGCATTATTATTGAAAGATGGAGATGAATTTATTGAGATGGTCTGAATAGTTTCTCTGAAGCAGAAATTCCACAGACAGCTGCTGTCTCTCTCTTAATGAGTTTCAGAGTCTGTATAAAGAGGAAACCCAAGTCTTTGTGGAAACCTCTGAAGAGATTTCTTTCTACCCTGCCTCACAGCCTGTCTCCTGAGAAGCACAACCATCAGCACTGACAACAATAAACACAAAACAAAGGTCTAGATTAAATGCTGGGAATGATCTATGGCTTTGTTTTGCTGGTATGCACCTGCGGCTCAAGATCCTTTTGCAAAATGATGGAAACTCATCTATCTCACTAACAAAAGTTACATGCTTCCAGTGATTTGAAACAGAAACAGGCTTTATCTGTGATCTTCTGARGTGGATTTTAAATTTTCCTTAAACTGAGGGTGCTTAGACCTGGTACTTTGGCTTAGCACCTTAGAAAGACTGAGATCCATTGTAAATCAGGTCCCATGCCAGGCTTATTTTTCAGGCATCCCCAGTCTGTGACAGGATGTTGGTGTTTGGTAATTTCTAAAGGAAAGATGAGTTGAGAAGCATACAGGGACACTCCAATAACAGTGGTATTTATGAACCATAGAATCATAGAATCGTTTAGGTTGGAAAAGACCTTTAAGATCATCAAGTCCAACYGTTAACCTAGCACTGCCAAGTCCACCACTAAACCATGTCCCTAAGCACCACGTCTACATGTCTTTTAAATACCTCCAGGGATGGTGACTCCACCACTTCCATGGGCAACCTGTTCCAATGCTTGACAACCCYTTCGGTGAAGAAATTTTTCCTAATATCCAATCTAAACCTCCCCTGGCGCAACTTGAGGCCATTTCCTCTTGTCCAATCACTTGTTACTTGGGAGAAGAGACCAACAGCCACCTCGCTACAACCTCCTTTCAGGTAGTTGTAGAGAACGATAAGGTCTCCCCTCAGCCTCCTTTTCTCCAGGCTAAACAACCCCAGTTCCCTCAGCCGCTCCTCATAAGACTTGTGCCCTAGACCCTTCACCAKCTTCGTTGCCCTTCTTTGGACATACTCCAGCACCTSAATGTCCTTCTTGTAGTGAGGGGCCCAAAACTGAACACAGTGTTTCAGGTGCGGCCTCACCAGTGCCGAGTACAGGGGCACGATCACTTCTCTAGTCCTGCTGGCCACACTATTTCTGATACAAGCGAGGATGCTATTGGCCTTCTTGGCCACCTGGGCACACTGCTGGCTCATATTCAGCCGACTGTCGACCAACACCCCCAGGTCCTTTTCCGGCGGGCAGCTTTCCAGCCACTCTTCCCCCAGCCTCTAGCATTGCATGGGGTTGTTGTGACCCAAGTGCAGGACCCGGCACTTGGCCTTGTTGAACCTCATGCAGTTGGCCTCAGCCCATCGATCCAGCCTGTCCAGATCCCYCTGYARAGCCTTCCTMYCCTCRAGCAGATCAACACTCCCGCCCAACTTGGTGTCATCTGCAAACTTACTGAGGGTGCACTCAATCCCCTCGTCCAGATCATTGATGAACATATTGAACAGAACTGGCCCCAATACTGAGCCCTGGGGAACACCACTTGTGACCGGCCACCAACTGGATTTAACTCCATTCACCACAACTCTTTGGGCCTGGCCATCCAGCCAGTTTTTTACCCAGCGAAGAATACGTCCGTCCAAGCCATGCACAGACAGTTTCTCCAGGAGAATGCTGTGGGAAACAGTGTCAAAGGCTTTACTAAAGTCTAGGTAGACAACATCCACAGCCTTTCCCTCATCCACTAAGCGGGTCACCTTGTCATAGAAGGAGATCAGGTTAGTCAAGCAGGACCTGCCTTTCATAAACCCATGCTGATTGGGTTTATGGGATGGGGAGCCAGCAGAAGCCCTTGCTGGGTATGAATGTGCCTGTGTCAGGTTTGAGGGTGCACAGCTGGAAAGGTTACCTTCCTTGTCCTTCCTTCCTCCTTCTTGGTGGCAGAATAAAATTGCTATGTAACGGCATTTCTGGGGTGGTAAGTAATGTGATACTTCTGTTTTGTAAGATTTCTGCAAATGCCCTGGGTCCATACTACTCATCCTTGGACCTGAGTCTCTTCTCAAACCAGCCTTGCCAGCCATCCACATTAAGTGTCAGGTCCAGTAAGTGGCTGCAACTTTAAAAAACATTAAAGAGCAACTTTTTAATGTCCAGAAGAAGCTAGGAAGTCCCAGGAATGAGTCAGAAAATTGATCTCTTCCCCCAAAGGAGCTTATAAGGGTGCATAGGTTGGTATAAGCACCTGGGAAAAGGTTCTTTAGAAAAGGACATTAGAGAGGCAGAGGTGACAACACATTGTGGAAAAAACATGTATTTCTGCTGCTTGCCGGCAGCTGTTCAGAAAGGTGTTTGAGATACCATCGGCTCCTTGGCTCACAGGTTCCAGGGAAGTGTTTGCACAGCTGACATGTGGGAGGCAACATGTGGATCTCTGATGGCATAAACCCAATTTTTTGCATTTATATGGTGTACAAATGTGTCCCCCTGCCCCCATGAATCTCAGACAGAGTATGTGTTCTGCAAGCTGGGGAAAGGGAGGGGAGATTCCAGCTCATCATATACATATTAGGTTACCCATGGTAAAAAAACAATTTAAATGCAGCACCCAGCGAGAGAGGTGAAGCTGGAGGTCTTCTCCTCCTCTCCAGGGACCACGGCTGTCGACGGAACTAACAAACTGAATAAAGCGGAAATAACAACCCACAGTCCTTCCTGGTGAAATGAAGATTTCAATAACCTGTGTTGCAAACAGCAATAATAAGCCGTCTCTTCTGTTTTGAACTGTTAAGAGCAAACGTGCTGGGGTAGAAATGTCTTCAGAGCGATTGCTTAGATTAAAGAGACTTGCGCTGAGCCAGGGCGAGGGAGGTGTACTTTCCTCCCAAGCCGAGGAAGCAGAAAGGCAAACAGTGGTTTGACTGTTTCCAGGCAGATTGGGCTGTTTTAATCACCTTCTCCCTTTCAGCGTGCCTGGGCGAGCGCCTGCATGCGCATCGTTGTGCGCACCGCTGCGCTTGACCCCCAGCCAGCGAGTGGGAGAGCACGCACCCGCCGCATGACCAAAGAGCATATCACAGCATCAAACATGGAGGGAAAAAAGAAAAAAAAAAAGAGGGAGGCCCAAAACCCCCAATCTGACACGCTCAGCAAGTTGCTGTTTGGCATGTTACTGACGCCACCGGCACTAGGAAAGCAGCTTTCTCTCGCAGTGGGTTTATTGAGAAGATTATTAAAACCTTTTCATTTCAAAACATTTGGCAGAGACTTCTGCATAAGTTGGGAGGACATTTTTGCCCACATCCACTTCCAACAGAGAAAGGAGAGTTTAAGGGGGGAAAAAGCAAAACCCCACCGACTTTCCTGATGGCTGCCAAAAAGGGTCTTGAAAGAGCTTGCCTTGTGAGTGAGAGGGACACCAAGAAGTATTCCTTGGCCCTAGACAGGTAACACAGCTCTGTTTCCTTCACTGCCATTGCTTTGTCTTTGAGRGAAGTATGAGATCACTGATCTGCCGACGGGCTGCTGAAGTCAAAGTACGGGGAGTTTCACAGTGCGTACAGGGAACATCTTTCACTACTTTCAAAATGTTTTGTTTGATTTTTTCCTTTCCAAACTTTCTTATTAAATGTTTGATGCATTTACTAGACAGCAGCCTGATGTGTCTGTATCTGTGATGGATTGAACCAATCTACTGTTGAAGCAAGTGTCTCCTGCTATGTATTTTATAAGCTTAGTAGATTTATTGTAGGATGCAAAAACTCATGGATTATGCTGCAATTTTAGGCTGAATTATAATAGTGCTATTGACACCATGTTTGATTCAAGGCTCCTTCATGCTTGAATGTCTAAATAATCTATTYGGTGTGAAAGAAATGTGATGCTGTTAAGGACTTGATCCAGCAAAACTTTATTCATGTGGATAACCTATCAGACTTGAAGCTGATGTACCTCTCGTGTGCCAGAGGTCCTGTGAGTAAATGCTTGTTTGAGTGAGGAAAGACCCTCTGAAAACATATGCCGTAGCTTGGGTTAAAAAATGAGTATAAATGTCTATCACAAAATAGTTTTGCAGTTGAACTTATTTTCATTCTTCCTCTTGACTCAGACCAGCAAGTATTTTTAAAAGAAAAGAGCTGCTCGGTTATAGCTTAGCACCTCTTGACACTTCCATTATCTCATTGGTTTTCAGGTTATTTATTGCTTGGCTCTCTTAAAACGCGTGGGACAGAAACTTGGCATAAACACACTCAGTTCAAATGGAAATCTGTCTCTCCATGTTCTTATACTGGGGTCACTGCCATCATATTTTAGTCATTTGAGTGTATGGGTTATTATTTAAATACTATTACATGGCTCCATAAATATACATGGCACTGTCCAAAATGACTTTTGTGGTAATATTTATATTTTAAAAAGATCCCATATGATTCTGCAATTCATTTTAGTTACTGAAGAATCTCAGAGCTTTTTTGATAGCTTGCAATTTTGTGGGCACAGCTTCAGTGGTTGAGGTTCTTTGGCCCCTTGCCACCTCTGGACACAAGGACGTCTCTGGATAAAGACTTTATATGATGTGGGAAGGGGTGCCCTGAGACAGGGATAGTTGTTAGGCTGCCTCTTGAGGAAGCCCTCAGTTTCTCTGGACTGCCAGGAACAGGGAATATAGCCAGTGAGAAGAGGGGCAGGATGCACATCAGGGGCAGTAGCCCCCAGCAGCTGATCCTCCCATCTAAGAGCTGACTCACCTTCTGGAGGAGTCGATTTCTTTCTGATAATTATTTCTTAGTGTAGGATTGAAGTTAGTTGGGGCAAATTGCTGCAACAATTGCAACTGTTGGGCTGATTGCTGCAGATATTCCCAACAGCCCCAGAGCTTGAGGGGCAGTCCCAGGAGGGCTCCATAGCAGAGRTCCTGAGATGGCTGAGTTATGGCAGTGGTAACACAGCTTTCCAGGAGGAGAAGGACTTGTTGTCCAGGCATGTGGCTTTTGTGCTGCACCTCCTCTCGCCTTTTCTTGCCAGGTGAAGTTTGATTAACTGCACGACCTAATTACTCTGTTCCAGCAATAACCAGAAACGGGAGCTGAGAGCCGGAGACTCCCTCCCATTCGGAAGAGCTGGCAGCTCAGGGGAAACCCTCGTCCTGCTCCCCCTCGCAGCCCAGCAACCCGGGGTGCCAGCCCGGGGGCTGGAGCCAGTGTGGCGGTGGGGTTGCAGCCTGCTGGGCTCAGGCTTGCACAGACCGGCTGCATGCACAGCTTCAGGTGTCTTAAGCTGATCAGCAGCAATAAGCTCATCTTAGCCTTTGGTATAAATTACCACATTTTTCCGTTCCCTRTGTGTAGGCTTAATGAACAGCTCTAATGCTTTCAACAGAATTTATTATGCACACAGATTGTCTATTTCTTTGCCATCCCCCAACCTTATTCTTTTTAATAAATGCCATTATTGTAATACACAGGGAACAAAACTGTTTTTATCTTAACCATATGAGTAGGAAGTCTGAATACAGGCCCTGTTCCCTGCACGCAAGGCTGTGGGGGAGAGTGGTTTGTACATGCCAGGCTGGTCTGTAGTCACTAGCAGGTTTGGATGCATTGAGGTCTCCCATGCCAAACTTGAAATGCTTACAAGGGTGTGGGCTTTAACTGAGCTCTCTGAAAATCAGGTCAGCTGTATGCTTGTAGGATAATTCAGGGTGGAAGGGACCTCAGGAGGTCTCTGGTCCAACCTCCTGCTCAAAGCAGAGTCAGCCGAGAGATCAGACAAGGTTGCTCAGGGCTTTATCTGGTCTAGTCTTGAAAAAAATCTCTCAGGATGGAGACTGCATGACCTATCTGGGCAATCTGCTCCAATACGGCATTATCCTCACCGTCAATTTTTTTTCCTTATAGTCAGTCTGAACCTGTCTTGTTTCAATTTATGACCAGTGTCCTCATCCTTCCTCCATGCACAGCAATAAAGCTCCATCTTCTCAATAACCTCCTCAAAAATATTGGTACATTGCTATTAGGTGCCCCTGAAGCCACCTCTTCTCTAGGCTGGACAAGTCCAGTTCCCTCAGGGCAAGTGTTCCAGCCCTCAACCATCCTGGTGCCCCTCTGCTGAACCTGTGCCAGTTTATTGATCTTTCCTGTGCTGGGGACTCCAAAACTGGACACAATATTCTAGATCTGGTCTCAGAAGTCTATCCCAGGTGCAGGACTTTGCATTCATCCCTGTTGAATTTCATAAGGCTCCTGTTGGACCCTTCCTCCAGCCTGCCTATGGCAGCCTTGCCCTCCAATGTATCAGCTGCACCCTTGGCTTGGCATCATCTACCAGTTTGATCTGGGTGCACTCCACCTCCTCCTCCAGGTAATGGACAAAGATATTACACAGGACTGGTCCCAAGATAGGTCACCACTTCTCACCAGCCTCCAGGAAGGGTATGAACCATAATCRTAACAGAGTCTGAAGCTGAGCATTCAGAACCTCCTGCCTTTGCAAAAATGTTGTCTGTAAGGCATATCAAGTGAGATTCATATCATCTCTCTTTAACTTAGGTCTGAACTAGGTGTTTAAGATAGTTTTCTATGGTCTTTTTACAGTCAATGGTGGTGGTGGGAGAGGATAAATTCTTCAGATGATTAATCATTTGTTATGTTATTTTTTATTTGTTATCACCTATCTAGTGATCTAGATACCCATTTATCAAAGACTAAGGAATGTCTTGACCAAATTCCTTAAGTTTCCATGAATGAAGACAGGCCAGATGATTTTATTTCTTGCTGACAATAGATCAGTGTAATATTGACCAGAAATATTCAATATCTCACTTCAAAATCAGTGGATTTGCATCAGATTGTACCAGCTATGGTGTGAATTAGATTTTGGCTTGATCCAGCATGGATTTCTGGGTTTCTGATCGTATTCTTTATATGTCATTATAGTAGGATTTTGAATACCATCACACAAGTGAAACTCGAGGCTTCTAGTCTAAAGTTTTTTGGTTTTAATTTGTACCTGAGACAAGAGACAAGAAAAAAAAAARGGGCAATGCTGAAAGCAGGAAAGGTGTAAAAACCTTAGGGCTTGTCTTCATGTGAAAGTTTTTAACAGAGGGCATTAATGTGACCTGTAGTGATTCCTATCTATCAGTGAAGCTTCAGGCTTGTAATTGATTCCTGTCTGCCAGGCTCATACCAGTAGGCAAAAAGTTTGAAGTGAGCCTGAGAGATGGTATCTTCAGGTGGAGATTGATTTTCTATAACAAGCATATAGGGAATATTTTCTTCTTTTTCTGCCTTCCTGCAGGCGATATGAAAACTCTTACGGGATCAGAGTCCTCATCAAATAAAGGCTTTTCACCACTCCTTGTGCTTTGCAGAAGTCAATGCTCAGGAAAACTTTAGGTGTTTCTTGTGACTTCTGAAGGGTTTTACTGTGGGCTCTGTGGTTACGTCACCTTTGTACTGGCTTGCCAGCTGGCCCGAGGAGCACACAGTATCTTAGGGGACTCAGCAAAACCCATCCCATTGCTTTTGCCCTCGTGTTAGGTGACATGAGGACCCTGTAGAAAGGGCAGTGTCTGCCCCGTACTGGCCATACGCCATTATGCCCACTTCAGTTATGCCCACTTCATCTCAGAAAGAAAATACGAACCAACATAGTAAGAGGTATGAAACAGAAGTTAAATAACTAGGACACCAGCTCAGGAAATTGATGGTTCAGGGGTATACAATATGATGTACATTGATGTACAATGATACATAAAATCATGAATGACGTGATGAAGGTAAACAGGGAATGGTCATTCATTATTTCTAACAGCACAAGAACTAATTAAAATATCAGGCAGACAGCTTAAGAGTAACGAAGGATGCATTATTTTTACACAAATCATAATTAAACCGTGGAACTCAACACTTTCAAGTTAGCCAGGTTTGTGGAAGAAAGATCTGTAAAGGGCTATTAGACACAAGCTCTGGTTCAGCCACCTCCCAGCCTCCAGATTTGTGCAACTGGGGAGCAGTACCACTCTGGACATGTTCCTTCCTGGTGCTTTGTCCTTACGTCTTCCCTCGTGCTCATGATGGAGTTTGGATAGTTGACTACATACACCTTTGGTCTAACTCCATGCAGCTATTGTTATACTGTTATGCGAAGGAAATTCATTGACAATACATTTATGCATACATGGCCAGGCCCTCAAAATGAGACTAAAAATAACCATAGGACAAATTCCCATCTACTAGATATCTAAATGTCTGCAAATATATAARTATTTGCCTTTGTTTTGTGCCCACAATAAGGAAAGGGAGAATCTGGACAGCCAAGCTATAAACAGGGTCTTAAATGACTTGAAATATTCAAGATTCGTACATCAGTTGAAATCGGAAGGGCGCCAGCGTAAGGGAGGTGACTACGGCTTTGGTAAATTTTTCTCTGAAGGCAGTTTCATTATCCTTTCAGGCACTAAAAAATTACTATTTTCCCTTGTGAAGGAGATGATCTCCTTGGGAAGTGCAGTGATTCCACATTTTGCTCTTTTGACTGGGGATCTCATAATGGTCTAGGAGGACAGCAATTATTCCCATCAGCCTGCAGATCAAGGCATCCATCAGATCAAGTGAAAACAAACAAAAGGAAGTTGTAATCAAAAGCTCTTGCTAATGATTTGTGTGGAATCTGCAATATGTATTAACATTTTCTCCTTCCCCCCCTTCTGGGTGTGACTCAGTAGGAGCCTTTCTGTGACATTCCCCCCATTATCTTTTTTACAAAGAAAAGAGAATTTGAAATGGAGAAAAGATTATTTTTTAATCTGGGACTCTGCTTGCAGTGTGCTGGTGCAGAGATCTGATGCTCAAAGGCTACATCTTGCTCTAACACACTCAGAAGGGGTTTATGGTTTGACAGAGCTGATCTCTGCACCTTAAGCTTTTGATTCACACATTTATAAAACTATCTCTTAGATTCTTTTAATTAGTGACAGGCTGCTCTTGGAAGAAAAAAATAATGGTTACGCACGGGAGCTGGCAGGAGTCTTCCTAACTCACGGGGCCAGATGCTGCTCTGTGAATTCAAAGGGAGCAGCAAATGCTCACCACCTCTGACAACTGGGCCACTTTTATTTAGGTACCCTTTAGACAGAAAAATGTGATATTTGTGGGTTTACGCTGTCTCTGTTTGGTTTTGCCTCTGTTCAAGGAGATCCGTGGACAGTGCCTTCTTACCCCTCAGTGGTTCTCTGAGGTTTTGTGAGCTGATGGAGAGATTTGAAGATTAAAAAAGGGAGGGGGATCACAAAGCGACCTATTTTGTTAACAGCAAGGAAAGGATTTGGTGGCTCAGAAGTCTGCAGGGGTAATTTTGGCATCCCTGCCCTGACAGGCTGTTGAGCTGATCATGACTCATGTCGTTAAGATGATTTTAACGTTCAATGCCAGCTGATGAAAATTGAGTTAAAGGGAAATTAATTTTACATGCAAACCATAGAAAAGCATTGGAAGTTAAGTCCAGAGAGGGATCATGAGAAAGAAAAACTTGCATGCCCTGATCTCCAGGGGACAGCGAGAGAACTACAGTATTTTATTCAGCCATCTGGAAGGAATCAATTTGTGGTACCTTCTGAGTCTAATTCATCAGGAAAATATTGTACATAAGTGACACAGTGCACATGAGGAGCCTGATGAATGTAAAACTGAAGGACTGAAGAAGGACTGGCTAGTGGGTACCCTGGCTGCCAGATGGGCAGCCCATTCCCCAGACGGTCCAGCTCCCATTCATTTGTGTTGTGAGAAAAATAAAGGAAAACACTGACAAAAGGACTAAGAAAACTCACTGTCTCCAGGCATCAGGCATTAAATCTGACCAGTTGCTCTTTCACGCAAGCTCCTCACGTCCAGGGGGAACCGGTGAGCAAACAGAGACCACATGCTAACCTGGCTGGGAAACAAGCTGACTCAGGGGAACTTCTTGTATCCTTGCAACATCTCGGTAATATTTACAAAACCAAATCCACACTGATTATCTACAGTAGCAGGGCTTGACTGCCAAGGTGGGTCAGCTCTTCTTTCGCCAGTACCTCCGCGGTGCTGATGAACACGAGGGGCTGAGGCATCTGCAGCTCTGTGGCTGCCTTTGCCTCTCGCCCACCGGTGGGGTGCGGGCTGCGGGGCACCTGGCAGGACTTCGGACCCGCTGAGCAGCTGCAGCCCCCTCAGGCTGCCCAAAAAGGCAGCTGGAAAAAGCTTTTGACTTCAGTGCAATTTTTTTCTTGACACCGACTGCTGCAGATTGGCAGCCGCTGGCGTGATTTCTTTCCAGCGAGATTTTAGGCATCTTGACACTTCCCTAAACAGTGCAGAAATGCTACAGAAAGTCACCAAGATCCATGTACCTCCCTGAGCGCAGGTCTCCTTCAGGCAACTGAAGAAACAACTCTTCCTGGTCCCAAAGGAAAGTCCTTAGTCAGAATGAGGAAAAGAGGCTGTTATTACTGGGGGCAGCTAACCCCACGTCATGCCCCCAGGCTAATTTCAGACTCAGAAACAGCGGTGGAGTTTGCTGCATTCCCAGACAGGCTTGCGGACTATGGCCCTGCACATACAGACCTCAAATAGCTGTAACACGTGGTTATAGGGATGTTATATACGTGCATCTGGGCAGAATTCACCTTTCGATGCCACAGTGTACTCCCAAAAGTCTCCGTACATGGCAGGGGATGTTTTATCAATGGGGGTATCACCTTAGGAGCAGCTGTGGCAACAAATGTTGTATCTGGAGAGACATAATGATTTTCAGTCAAGCCTCCTGGGACAGGGTTTAGGATTTTTTTTTTTTGCCATTTGGGCTCTTCTCAGTTGAGAGATAAGGAGGAGGGAACATCCTTGCTTACCAAACCACCCTGGGGCCTCCCCTGGGGGAGTCTCTGGGCTGCTCTAGTGAAAGCACCAGATGTCATGGTCATCCAGGAGCTCCCGCAGTTGCAATGCAACGTGCTCAGCCCCAGACCTCTCTACCCACATCCCATATTTCCTATGCAGGAGCCCTGAGAAGGACAGCACTGAGGTTTTGTGGCAGAGCAGATTTGGCTGGGAAATCACCTTGTGATGGAGCAATGCTCAAAGAGCCATTTCTGCTGAACTTCTCACCTTTCTATGAAATCCGTGGCACAAAGGGGTCAGCATACTATGGAGAATTGATTTCTTTGATTTTTTAAGTGCCTTTGAAACTTTTGGGCTAATATTTTCTATGCTCAGGCCCTGCTGGAAGATTGATAGGTTTTGTACATATGTGGAAATTTGAGATAAAAGAGTTCTGCATGCAAAAAGAGGGGAGAAATATCTTTAGTCAATTATGTTTGAGAAAAAGAAGATTTTTTTTTTTTTTTAATAGTCTTCCTGACAAGGCTGTTGGGAATAAAAACCTGAAATTTTCTGTAGAATTGTCTCCGTACTATGCTGAATTTGGTTACTATTTGCATGAGGTACGACTTTTTGAAAATCATACGGTGTGCATAAAATACACAGCCCAAGAAAGTCACCCTGTGTTTCATAAACTGCTAAATGATGTAGGAGAGCCCAAAGAGCTGGGAAACACAGCCAGAGCAGTCATTTCATGTGCAGCTCCCTCCCGCAGAGCCCTGCTTGTGCGAGCAAGCCTCTTCTATGACCTGTTCCGTTGTTCCCAACGCTGCTTTTATCCTTCGAAAAAATTAATTACATAGTTTCTGGGGCTGCAGGGCTAGACGCCCAAATAACCAGAATTTTCCTTTTTTAACCTTCAGTTTCTTTCAATCCCAAAGGATGAGCCGGCATCAGAAGAATTTAAATGAAGAGAGGCAGCAGCAGGAAGCAGAAGATACTGAAGCCAATCCAGCGTATCACTGTCACGGCTACTCACAGGCCTATGAGAACAGAAAATGGGAGCAGCATCAAGCCAGGAGGAAGCTCTGTGTAGCTTCAGTAATTTGCATCTTCTTCATGATTGCTGAGATTACAGGGGAGTATGTTTGCTCAAAGAGAGCTCAGTTTGGTGCCCAGCACAGCCGTATTCACGCCCTTTTGCACCTACTCTGAGTGCAGTGACCCATGATGCACAGAGGTGAACCCACCCGCCATAAAAAAACTCTCCTTTCTTTTTTAAGTGAAATTACAAAAATATTTTCATATATGCATTTAAGGATTGCATCTGGGTAGGAATACAAGGATCAGTTAATGGTCTAAACTGTTCTCCCAGGTCCTTAAGCTCAGCTAAAAGTGGCTAGCATGTCTTAGCATCATGTCACAAAAGGTTTCTAATAAATTGGCTTACATTTTTTGGAAAAGATTTAAAGATTTTACATGTTTATCCTGGCCAGTGAGACCTCAGCACTGATGAAGGCTGCTAGTAGCAGGATCTGATATTAAATGCAACAGTCTTTGCAAAATCCAGGGAAATCCAGGGCCAGATTCACCATCTGCTTTTCTTCAGTTAAGTCAATGTATTTATACCAGGGCATGTTTATCTTTTAAATTGTCCTGCTGGTGTGTCTCTGGATCGATGGAAGATTATTCCCTGGTCTAATTAGCCTTCACTTCTGGACCCATCCTACAATATCCAATATAAGTTTTTGGCTCGCTCATAGAACRTTAGCTTTTGTTTTGTCCCACCGAACTGCTCTCTGCATGGCTTCTGTGATATTTACACCCACCTGATAGTTCCTGGCTCTTTAATTTCCCCTTCTCTGTGGTGAGGTGAGGTAAGGTAAGGCATGAGGAACCCCACAGGCTTTTGCCACATGTGCCCCAGGGGTTGTAACAATAATCAGCCAGAAAGGCCAGACATGAAACACATGTTTTCCCTGCTTCAGCATCTCTGGAGCCCCACGAAAATGAAATAGAAAGGCTCTGTCTTCCCCACAGGTGAGAAGTGGAGGCAATGAAAGAGCTGCTGCATTTCTGCCTTCTCCCCGGGCTGCCAAACCCAGCAGGGACTTCTCCAATTCTTCCCTCCCACATGCTTCATCTGCGTGATACCCCGTTGTTTGTAGGTCACATGCATTTCCCCATGAAAACCGGTGCATACCACTAATCTCCATGCAGTAATTTCCAGTGCCAGAAGTAATGCATTATTAACAAAACCATATAATCAGTAGGCTTAAGTCTGGTGAATGCGGCAATGCTAGAGGATAATTGGAAGGACAGATGATATGTTAACTAAATGTTTCATTTTGCTTAATGAATCATACAGCTTTTTTGCAGTGACAGCTTAAGTAACAGGCTTGAAGACCATTTTGCTTCAGACCATTAAACTTTGACAAACCAGTTATTAACTGCAGTTACAGACAGCAGTCTATGGAGATTTTTGTAATTATGAACCATACATTTAATTTTTTTAATCGTTAGGCTAGACAGCCTGTGCCTGATGATTGACCATTGAGTGACTGACAGTTTCTACTGCTTTGTGGTATACAAAGCTATAAACATCCATTCTGGGTAATAGTAAGTCATAAAGGCCACTTGTTGAAAGTATTGATACAAAGCAATAAAAGCCTATAACTATTACACAGGCTTTACTCTTGAAAATAAAGAACATGTTCTCCTTCCTTCTCCTCTTAAGGGCAAACAGCTTCTGTGGGCATTATTATGCTAAACAGGAGAAACAAAGCTGCATCACTCTCAAAGAGGTTGAAAAGTTGTGCTTCTTTGAATCCCCAGAACTTTCCCGTGATATTTTTGCTCAAACCATCTGTGCTGGCCCTTACTGCTCTCCCAAAAGGGGCACTGTTGGTTGAGCCTGATACACCGACTGTCTCCGAAAGACAATTATCTTCTGTTCTTCTAATGCAGATCCATCACAATCTCCATAGACTTGGAGATATCAGTCAAACCGATGACACCCTATGTACAGCCCTGATATAAAAGTGCTTTCCAAGGATTTTTAGTGGCTAAGGACCAAAAGTGGATTTCAAAGTACGTTATTTCCATTTGGGCACTAGAAAGAGAGACAAACCCAGCATGTGTCATCATGCCAAAAAGGAATATAAAGACTTGACTAGGTTGCTAAGATAAGCAGACTGAGATCTCAGAAACTCACCCAAGGCATTAGTTATGCCAGCGATACATAAAATAATAATTTTTCAACATTTTTCAAAGATGGCAGGCTAGAAGCAAGCTTTTGTAAAGCTGTCCCACAGAACATGGAAATACAGTATCTAAAATGCAATAGGGTTTTGCAGGCAGCTTGTGCTCTACATATTTGTTTGCTGAAAGATAGCTGATGCCCTGGTTGTTAACATCTGTGCACTGCCAGACAAGCCTGCTTCCCTGTGCTATGCAAAATTGCTTCCCGCTTGGGAAACAGCTACCTTGCAAACAGTGAAAGTCTAGGAGCTGTGTCATGACCAAAAAGTATATGTGCATTTACACCTGCTCATGTTCTGGGAAATCCCCATTCTGTGGAATTTTTCATTTTACTGCAAGGAATGAGATGCCCCCAAATTCTGCAGTCATGCCTGCTCCCTTCTGGGAAGTAACTTTCAGGCAGCTGTAAATGGGATGTATAGGGAGGCAACAGAAAAAAAAAATATATTCCCTATATGTGCAATATGCACTCTCCTGCGGTGACAAACCATACAGTATTAGGTATTCTAATCTAAAACATGCATATGGGAGGAAATTAAACAGACAGTCCATCCTGCTGGCATGAAGACTTTCCATCTAAAAGGAAACAAAAGATSTGTCTACATGTCCCTTTGGCAGTGGTATCTTGCCAAAGGTTTGAATGAGGCATTTTACGATGTTTTTCAGGACTCATTGATTCTCATATGGGTTGTGGTCAGGAGAAACAGGTGAGCTGAAATTAATTAAATGACTGAAGAAGGATGGAAATATATTGCTGAACACAGAAACTAGATGTTTTGGCTCTATTATTTCACATTTCCATTTTTCTACATTTCTACTCAGATGAAAAGATTCCCCTGCTATAACAAGTTGGCAGGACAGCTTCCTGCCTGTGATCCTTGTCTTCTCCTGCAGCCACCGGCAGCTGGGGTAGTTTAGAGCAATCTTTTAGTTTCTTTGGATTTGCCTTTAGCCCTGAGACATGGTTAGAAGAATTTGGCAAAATAATTACATTTGGCTTACTGGGAAAGAGAAATGTGGTTTCAGATAGCCTAAAATGGCTTGGTTTTTTTTTTTTTTTTTTCAGAATTCACATGAAACCAAAACCCCCCAAAGTAAAATGACATTCAGCCACATTTTTCCAGCTCTAGCAGCAAAATTAAATCATACATTACAAATGCAAAATGATAGATTAGTCCTGCAGACAGAACATTTTTCTCTATGCCCTCACCAAAATGGCTGGTTGTTTATCACAGCTTTTCTACTGGGACCTTTCCTTTTACTCCTGTTTTAGTGTTGCCTGTGACAAATAAAAAGTTGGGCATCCAGCCATCCAGCCATCCAAAACTCAGGAAGAACATGCATATTTTCCTGTAACAAATAGGAAATTAATCCCATAAGCTAAGAGTCTGAGTATTTCTACATACATAAAAATATTAGTGGTCTGTGAAGAGATAGTGGGAGGATACAGGAAATGGGATCCCTAATACTCCTTTTCACCAAGAAATCTGATATTAAAATAGTGACAGTAAAACAGCCCAATAGTAGTATAACCACAGCACTAATGTGTCACAACTCTTATTGTCCTTAGGACTCTCTCTCTCTCTCTCTGACAAAGAAGTTTAGCTTATTTCTTTCTATTAATTCATACCTTCCACTGCACGAATGAGGTACAAATGAAAGTAACTTTGAAGAGTTTTGAGTCGTGTGTACGATAACTGAAAACTGAATGTTCCCTTTGGTTCACAGCAAAGCAGGTCTCGAGTTTGGTCTGGTCAACTCAAACTTCAGACCAGAGCCATGATACGGACACGTTTCACACAGGTGGGCAGATCGCCGGGAGTCTGGCAGTGATCACCGATGCGGCACACATCCTGGTGGACCTGACAAGCTTCCTGATCAGCCTCTTCTCACTGTGGCTTGCCTCCAAACCTCCCACCAAGCAGCTAACTTTCGGGTGGCACCGAGCAGGTAGCAAACATGTCACGATACGGACATGTGGAATGGGAAAGGGAAGTCATCATAGCCAGGGACTGGAAAACGTGCTGATGTCCAACATAGGTCTGCAGATATTTAGAGATCGTGCACTAATGCTCTCAAAGCCCCCAGGACACATGACAGAGCAAGCCAGTGAGCTTCAAAGAAGTAAAAAGCACAGTCATCTCTTATCTACAAATGTGTCTTTCAGTTCATTATTGAATATAGTTTTGGGCTGGGGGTAGCTTTGGCTGAGATGACAGCAACTTCCCTCAGTGACTTGAGTGTGAGGAGGACTGAGTCCTCAATCTACTGTGAAATACAAGATTCTATAAAAGCAACAATACCCATAAAAATGAGGGTCTACTTCATTTATAGAATGATAAAGCAAATCATTGAATTATTTTAAAAAGACAACAGTGTTATATTTGTAGAAAAGTGAGATCCTTTAACATTTACCATTTTCTAAATCCTCTCCCTGCGTATCTCTTTATCACTGCTGGTTTTTATCAGATGGAAGCACTGGTAGGTTTTGAAAGTTCTCTGTCCTCAACCAAAATCAATATATTCACAGATGACACCTAATACCAAAAGCCTTATGATCAAACACAAGTGCTTTTACAAAAGACAAGACATCAGCAAAATATTAACTATGAGAAAAATTTTACGGGCGTATGATTCTGTTCAAGATTTAGACACCTAAATATCAATGTCTACACGTGAGTAAGCACATATAAGCACAGGGTCCAAGTTTCTGATGCGTTCAACAGAAATCTAGGCTCTATTCTGCTGTCTAAACATAGAGGTCTAGTGCTACATCCCTAGGGTGTCTGAGAATTATGCATGGGAATGGCAGCTGTGGCCCAAGACCCACAGAAGACTGCACAGGATGCCAGGCACAAGACCAGGGCATCTCAAATGCCACCAGACACTTGTAGTTAAGAAACTAGGATGTGTTTCCAGTCAGTCAATGGAGCAGGGAGCTGTGTGAATCACCATTAATTTGACGTCCATTGTCCACAATGGGAGCTTAGACACCTAGCTCACACCTACATGTAGACATTTTAATTTAGTTGCCTTGGTCTGGAAATGAATCCCATGCTGGATGTCTTAGGGCTTAATTTATTTGCTCATATGTAAGGGATTGGTGCTATTTGAAATGTCCTAATGTGTTCCACAAAGTCTCCAACTGCCACTCTAGAAGGCTATGGGTCATCTATACATCTTGTGTCAAGTCATACATGGAGGCATCAGTGTATCTCAAATGGCTCTAGACACCTATGCACCTGAACTGAGGACTCAGATGATAAATGCTTCAAGGATGTTCAATATGAAGCTCCAGAAGCAGCTTCTGACTCAGGATGTCTGCAGGCCAAGGTTGCCTGTAGCTGCAGAATGTACCAGAGAAGACATATGCCATACTCATCCTGTCTTTATATTGCTCCCTAAGTATATTCTACCAACTCTGCTGGAAATAGGCTGCTGGATGAGGGGGAGTTTAGTACGACTGAAGCGTGGCTGGCATTATGTTGCCAACACACAGCTGAATTTTGAAGCCTTAGCAAACTACTACTTACCATCAGTTGATCCATAATTACTTTTTGAGTTTATGCTCTCTCAGCCTGGGAATAAAGGAAAGTGAAAGAGAGACTTCTCTCTTGCTGACGAGATGGTAGGCAGGTTCAGCCACCTCATGTAACTTCACTCTCAGTCTGTGTTAAATGTTTTAGTTTTTGTCATTGCAATGCAGAAGTTCAAAACCAATCTTTTCTTGCATTTTTATCCTGGTAGCAAAGAGAGCCCTGCATCAAATGTCAGTGGCTATTTAATTGCATTCCATGATAGCTATCCTGTTTCTTGCTTATTTTCCCAGCTGTATTTCCAGTTTAATATGCAGGTGGGTGCCTTAATAGAGTAGCTGAGGGCAGTCAGGTGGGTGGCAGAGTCACTGTGTGCTGACTACCAAAGTCTTGCAGCTGCAGCCCTCCATGACACTGGAAGCTGTTTTTTCACTGCTTTTCTCGGACTGATAGATAGGGTTTGTCATGCAAAGACTGCATGACAGGGCTCGAGTTTAGCAGGAGCCATCTGAATGCCTCTTGTCTTCTAAGCCAGAACCAGCCAGCAGAATCAGTCAAGACAGCAGTTCAACACAATCCTTTGGGTATGCAGCTACTTTCAGCAACATAGCTAGAAGCATAATATTGAAGAAGACTGATAGTATGAGCCAGACCTACTTCCAGGTAGGAAAGCTCTCTTCAACAGTAATTTCTTTATCTCTGGTATGATTCAGAGTTTCCCAAACAATCCTATACTATTGTTTGCTGTGCTCTGTTGGTACTAGTAGTTCTGAAGAAATGTAACTGAGAACATCTTGAGTAAAACATTTAGTACTACTGAACTGGTCTGTAAGCTTACCTAAACTTTTGCTAAGATACTACATTGAAAAGTAATATGTATTTTGACCTATGTAGGTAAAGATGACCTCTAACATTTTCAGCTGTGGAGTATATGCACACACTCACACAGACATTCATGCAGGTGTTAGCAAAAGCTGTTGGCTCCTTTCATGGTAATGATAGCATAGCCATCAACACCTGCAGTTGGGCCAGGTTTGCAGGGTTTCAACCTGTAACTTGCAGAAAATATAAACACCAGGTTTATCAGAAAATATAAACACCGTGCTTTATGTTAGCTTCTCTCTATCCACTTTTAAGTAAAACTAGATTTCCCTGTCAATACACTTTCATTCGTTATTTGTCAGTTTTAGACAAAACGGTTATTTTGATAAGCATCTGGAGCCTGGACTGCTGCAAAATGTGTGACCTTCATAAAAATATATTCAAAATCATAAGTTGAGTTTCAGCTGCTTTCATGAACTGACAGTGGAGGAAGTGCTTTGCTCTTTCTGGCTATCTACTGCCTTTCACTGTACTGTGAACTTTCATTTGCCTTGGTATTGTCTCAGTTGTGCTCATAAAGTGCCACATTTACCCATTCAAGTCACATGGCAATTACTAGTCCCACATCCTATTAAAAACATGGTGCACGTTCATACGAACATCCCTGGACCTCGCCTATGGCAGTGCAATAAAAGGTGGCCTTGGGGACTGGATTTATTTGAGCCTAACTCAGAGCCAATAGAGACAAAATTAAATTTTGCTGCCCCAGGGAAGAAATAACTTCTTTTGTTCTCATCACTGCTGGTGGCACAAAAATGATTTTGTGGCATTGGCAGGATGAGTCCCAGGAGAGAGGAAGGAGAGGCTTTGCTGGCAGGACCTCGTCAGGGGCTGTCACTGCCTTTCTGAAGTGTGAAGTGACAAGAGGTGTGCAGAAACAAGAGATGCTATTGGAGGGGGATTATGTCTGCCAGTGGGTTTGGGAGAGCCGTGCCTCTCTCCTTCCCTCCAACCTCTGCTCCCGTGACCAAGATAATCTTGTTGGGGGAGGAGGGCTGGTTCCTGAGGGCTTCAAACCATACTGGCAGGGCCAGGCAACTATGTAAGGTGTAAAAGAATTGCTCTTTTATCCTTCCTTGCCTTTACAACTCCTTTTGCTCCTCCCAAAACTCCCCAAATGATCTTTTTCACCTCTCAAATTTCTCCAAATGCCACATGAACTCAACACTGGAATGGGCACAAAAGTAGGAGCAGGTAGAACAGGGTTAGGCCACCACATGCATAGGGCTGCCCTGGGCAGCCACTGGATTTGCTATGACCAGAAAGGGGCTTGGCCCATTCTTTGTGAGCATCAAGGCTGCCAATACACAAGAAGTAAGTCTGCTGGCTATAAAGCTCACAAACCTGGAACCATTACCATCAATCCCTTAAAATTTCTTGTGTTTCTGTTATGACTCCTGTTAAAATGAGATTTTTTTAATTCCTAGAAATTCTGGGAGCTTTGATGTCTATGATAATCGTTTGGATGGTGACTGGTGTGTTGACATATTTGGCAAGCATGAGGCTGCTACACCCTGGTTATGATATTGATGCTACAGTGATGCTCATTACCTCTGCTTGTGCCGTGCTCGCCAACATCCTGTAAGTTATTTTGTTTTCCTCTCCATATAACTTTTAAACCTTGAACCTGCTTCTGTATTTCAATAAAAAACGATAGAGAGATATTGGCCTAAAAAATATTAAGTGTTTATGAGTTTCATGAGCATATGGAAAGGGCTAGAGAAGAGAGATCCTGCTTCTCCTTGAAGGCTGCAGTTGCTCTCCTCCTTTCTGTTAGCTGCCACACTGGGAAAGGAAATTATAAATGCACAAACTCCAGGAAAAGATTAATCTCCATCTCACTTTTTATTAAATGTCAGAACATTCAAGAACTCTATAGAAAATGAGGCCTTATTCATTTCCCTGTTCACAGACTTTCTTGTTTGTATAAAAAACACTGAATCACGTAGGAATTATCTGCTTAGCCACTCTGTATTTTTACCTAATGTGTTCAATTTTACTGTTCAGCATTCAGAAGTGAGAGGATTGATGACGTATGTGACATCACTGCTTTCAGAGATGCAATAACCACACTGATATTTGCAGCTTTACATCTCTTGCAGACTGAGCCTGATTCTGCACCAGCCCAGCCACGGGCACAGCCACGGGGCACAAGCCAGGGAACACATGTCGGCCCCTCCAGAAAAGGCAGCTCTGAGCAATGCCAGTCTGCGGGCAGCCTTTGTGCACACCATCGGAGATCTATTCCAGAGTATTAGTGTGCTAATTAGCGCACTTATCATCTTCTTTAAGGTTAGTTTTATTAGTTCACTTGCCTTCCTTGCAATTAAGGATAACAGTTATTTTCTTAACATTGTGACACTAGGTACTATGTAAATATTTTCTCTGTCTTAATGATATACATTGTAATTTAGTCAAAGACAATTATACTTATTCTTGGGAATTGAAATGACTGTTGAGAGTGTAACGCTTCTTGGTGTTTCAACTGCAAGGAGGATACTTCGGTGTCTCTCCCTTTCTTCGCCTGTAGTGCCTTCATTCCCTGTGTTGAGGCTCCCTAACTGGCGAAGGAGGTCAGCACTCATTCTGTACTAGATTAATGGAATATATTATTCTTTGAGATTAACTAATTTAAAATGGCAATAACCAACAATAATGAAATTAACAAAGTGATGTGTTCATATTTTTCTAGCCAGAATACAAAATAGCTGACCCAATCTGCACATTTGTGTTTTCCATCTTTGTTTTGGCAACCACCATCACCATTTTAAGGGATATTTTGATTGTGTTAATGGAAGGTAGGACCTGATTCCAGAATCAATACAGTTATATTTTGAGGTTTTTTTCTCTCTTTCTCCATAACACTTATACTCACTGACAAAAGTATAATGGCACACTTCTGTATCAGTTTCCAATATTCTCATAATTCTGATCATACTTTAAACCTAATTAAAATTTGAATCAAAGCTGTTTTCTACCATTGCACTAGAAGATTTATACATATGCCAGTTTTCGTAAAAATCTGTGTACTGGTGTTTTGCTAATGAACTCCCAATGTGTTCCTAAAACTGAGTTGCTTTTGTTTGTCGTATGTGTAACATTGCTTTTTATCACCCCTTTGGCACATGAGATGTCTACTCACTTTGTTCATTGTGTAATTCCTTTACCCATGTGAAATACAAGTCTTTGCCAAAAAAAAACCAAAGAAAAGAAAAAGACTGTGCTTTGAACTGTGTCTGTGAAATAGGCTGAGCGCAAGAGGCAGAAGTTTAAAAGATTTTTAGTTACTCCGGTCCAGAAAAGCAAACCAATGGAGCTTTCCAGTTGCATTCAGGTGCAAGGGAATAGACAATTCTCAGCACACCAGCAGCAAGAAGAACTAGGCTTAGCAATATTTAATCCTGTCAGCTATGGGCCTGAACATTTGATTTGCAAGGCCAAATGACTTGAGCAGTCATAGATGCATGTTTTTGCCTTCCTTACACTGAATAATATAATGCAACCTCTTCCTCTGCTATGAAGACATAAGGATTAAAGGGAAAAGTAGCTCTAACAGCATAGGTTTTGAATGGATACGAGTTACTCAGTGTGACCGTCTGCATGGCTATTTACTTCTCTCTTTCACTTTGCACTTACTTCTGTTTCAGGAAAGAAAATTTCCAATACTGTTTTACAGTAAAGCTTTGTTCTAGGGTTGGTTTGCTTTCAGTGATTATGAGATAGAGATACATTTGTGTAGAAGTGTACCTAGACAGAGTGCAGCAACTGGCTGTATCTTGGCTGCCAAAAAATCAGAAGATCTCTTGATTACTGAAAAAAAACCAAACTACCAGGAAGACCTGGCAGCCCCTGACCCTCAGGGGTCTCTTTCTCACAGCGGTGATTCCCAGTTTCCCTAAGCAGTACTGACATGCCAAAATTGGCAGTGCTCTGTTCCCCTCCGCAGCAAGCCCTTTTACCACTGTCCTTCTGGGGAGGTCTCTGAAGCCAGTCTCCTACCTCCTAAGTAGCATATTCTGCCCAGAATTTTCTAAAGAGAAATTGGATGTTGGAGCTGGTATTGGAGGTGGCTCTTACCCCATGCATCCAGTCTGTCCCAGGGTGTCAGCCCCACAGCCCCTGCGACTGACTGTGTCATGCAGGCACTGACTGTCCACGGTTTTCTCTAAAGAGCATGTGCATGTCAGCATCGTATTCTACTAAGTCAGTACTCCATATAGCGTAACATTCTTGTAATAAGTGGATAGGACAAAGCATACAACACTGAGGTCATTAACGATTAAAAATAATTATCAGTTATGGTATGAAAGACAAAATTAACCAATACTGTGCTTATCATTATTACACTTCATAACTGGTGGCATTCAAAATATTTTTCAATTTACTGATCCAAGTGAAGCATGATGAGCATAGCTGTTCATGTGGGCATAGAGGTGCATTTCCAAACTCCCAGGTCTCACTCCAGGGAAGATCTGTAGTTAAATTCCTTGGTCAAATTTGGATTTAGATTAAACTCTGAATTTCATGTTGCAACTCACTCTATCACAATTGTCCTCACTCTGAATGAGGGTCATCACCATCATCATCTTTTGTAAGAAGGCTCATCTAGGAAAACAATCACTGATCTGCTCAATAACTAGACCTGGGATCTAATCTCATCTAAGATTCCTGAGTCAAACCGTTTTAATCTTTATGTTTGTCTTTCCCTCTCTGCTAAACAGATGCTTCTCTATTGTGTAAACGTATTGAGGACAGAATCCCTCAGAGGTGCTCAGGTGATGCCATAAAACCTGCACTCACAAAAGATGTTGGTGCAAAACTAGGACATGATCTGGCTAAACAGCTCACTTCCCTATGTAAACTGGACCCTCAGAGTATCTCCTAAGACATGCACGAGTCTCATTCTTCCACGGAGAAGTATAAAACAAGGGATAGGATTAAATTTCACAGTGAACTCTGAAGTAGACAGGCTTTCCAAAGCATTGAATGTTTTTATAAAAATTATACATCTAACTGAATAAAGGTTCATGATGCATTTTCCTCTAAAGATCATCATTCTTATCTCTTCAAAATATTTTTTTTTCCACCAATTTCTCCTTTTAAGGAACATCAAAAGGATTTGTTTATGATGCAGTGAAAGCAAGAATTTTAGCAGTTGAGAAAGTGGAGTCTGTTCACAACCTTCATCTTTGGTCTCTGACAATGAATCAAACTATTCTATCTGCTCATGTTGCCACAGGTCAGTAAATTTCTGTAAACAGGGAGTAAGTATTCAACTGCTGCCTAGTAAAGGTCAGTCTCTCCTGATTGGGATACAACTGACTGTATATCTGTTGCTTGTTAAAACAAATGCCATGATTTTGTTGGAAAAACAACAACAACAACAACAACAACTCTCAAATCCTCCTCCCAGAAACCTTGCCAAAACAATAGGGACCTCTACCAACAGGGCACTCTACCAAAACTTGAAAACTGCAGAGGTTGTGGAGCACGGAAGTAAACTACAAGATATTTTAAATAAAGTAGAAGAATTAGACCCAGGCTGGATTTTTCTCACAGTATCAAATAGATTTTGGAGTGGATTTGTCAAACTTGAAAACTGTTGATCCCTACAAGAAAAACTAACAGGGCAAATCTGCATTCCTGATGCATCTTTAGCTGTAAAACAATCTTTAAAACATAGCTTGGAGCATAGAGCTAACTCCAGGGGAAGAGTTCATCTTTAAAAATACTTTTTAAAAATGTAGTCCTTATCCCTGTTGACAAATTGTCCRTTACCCAGATCAATTTTCTTCTTTATCTGTTTGCTTTGTACATGTTAAGGTTTATTTAAGAAAATTCCACCCGTGTTTGGCCAAGAACGCATTCGGAGGCGAAGTCCTCCATGGAGTCCCCCCTGCCCAAAAAGAGTGGGTCTATCAGCCACCCGAATCACTTGGCACTGTTGCTACTGCCTGACTGGATGAACTAACCTTTATTAAGTATTCCTGCTTTCCTCCAGTTTTCTGCCAAACTGAATTTCTTTGGTGATTACTCTGAGCTCAGCTCTTGCCAAAATTGCATATTCCAACCACATTTGAATGAACAAACTTTTGCTGACATGCAGGTTCCTGAAAGGAGGATAAAAAGGACAAGAAATACTTCTCAAAACACACTTCTTGTTAGAAGTTTGCGAATAGTTTCTGTCAGTAAACACTTACTCTTCTTTAAAATATTATATTATATGCATTTTGATTATTTTCTGCTTGCTATCTACAGCAGACACAGCGGACAGCCAGAAGATTTTGAGAGATATTACCCAAGCCCTGTTTGAGCACTACAGCTTCCACTCCATCACCATTCAGATTGAATCGGGAGAGGATCAGAAACAAGACTGCGTCTTCTGTCAAGAGCCCAGGGATTAAAGGGAGCAGTATGCTATGCAAACTAATGATCACCCCTCTTACAGGTCAATGGAGACTATATGTGCTGGTTGTATGTAAGTGATTAACAACAAATGGTAATTAACTGAACTAAAAAGCCCTGCCACTGCGAGCAGTGCATGGACCTTTATTTGTTGGTACCATCTACCAGGAGAGAACAGGTATTAGGTCCATCCATCAGCTAGATTACCTGTCCATCAGCGGTTACTTTCATTTACAAAAGAAAGTAGCTGAGTTATTCTTGACTAGAGCAGCAGATTGGCACTAAAGCAACATTTAAGAGTGCCTGTTTGTAATCACAGGTAACAAAAAACTAATCAACCTTCAAATTACCAGCAGACCAATTATCACAAAGTGTAATGAAATGTAAGTCTGGTGTTAGCAAAGCTCAACACTTACTCAGGATAAAAGAGAAAATTTAAATTAGTACAAGTGATGAAGAGGTCTGGGAAAGAAAGAGATGGTGGCATGTGCTTTCCCTGCCTTTTGGCAGACATTCCTCCTCCTGCATATTAAGGGAAGTATCAGATGTGCACCATATTCTGCAGCGTGGATCACAAGAGGATTCACTCCATTCACATTTGACAAATAGCTCTTTGGTTTTTAGCTAGCCCTATCTATTTTTCAGGTAGTCCTCAGCCAAACTTTTTTCTGTCAGACATGGACAGTATTCTCTACTATCAAGGCAACCCATAACTCATATCGCACTGCATCATGATAAGTTGTGATGGAACATTTGTAGTGGATTTTTGGGTGTCTGTGTCACAAGGTACCACTGGGTCGTGACAATAAAACAGACCAGGTGCTCCTAGAAAAGGAAAAAATAATTAGAACAAGGAAAGACTGTGCGCCATTATGAACATCATGTCTAGTGTCCTTCATAGTATGGCCTGTGGGGTGTTACCCAGTAATGCTACATCCCTGAAGTTATATCAGATAATTAAAAAACCCTTTGGCATATCACACAGCCATTTACTGTACAGGGAAGGGAAGTGCCTCTCCTTCAGGCAGCTAATTCCCAGATTCCTTAACAGGATGTGTTAAATATTCCTCTTCTGCATACCTGGCAATGGCTACTGCAGAAGTGGGAACAAAGAGTCAGGTCTTGCTGCAGTGCCTCTATTTTTGTCCAGTCAACTGAATTAAACTCTCACCTGCTAGCAAAAACAAGGGTTGCACTTCAAAATGCATGCTCAACTGCTGCTTCACAAAACAACTTCAATTCTGCCCTTGGCCATAATAGTGCAGCTTCACTTTCCATGCAGAACTAGACATAATATTTTCCCACTCCACAATCCTCACTCCCACAGCTGTAGGGCTCGTTTTATTAACAGGTTTGTTAGAACAGAATGAAGTATGCGATACCAAGTGGTACTGAGTTTCTAGGCTGACAGCTGGAAAGAGCATTGTGTTATTAAGGTCTAAAAAGGCCTTGCTTTTTAGGGAATTCAGTTTTATTTGCAGTAGGTTCACATTAGTTTTCTACTTTATCATCCTAAGGAGATTATAATTATTATTAGGGGCTTTTGGCTATGGATAATACATAACTATCTGATGATAGATTGGTGTATTAAGATGGCATTTGTTACCTGGTAGGGGGAACAAGAATTATTCTGCTTTGTGGAGGCATCTCAGAAGATCTTAGGTATACCTCCCACTGAAATCAGATAAGGTTTCAGATAAACACAACACCCGCTAAGAAGTTCATGAGTATCTCATTATTTAGTGGCTTGAAAGAACTGAGAACATAGCAGTGGTATACAGTACAGTGATAAAGACAATTCTTGCCCTTTACAGCTGAAACTCCAGAAGATAAGACACAGATAAAACAAAGCACAGTAAGAAACCCTAAATGAAGAAATTAACTTGTATTTTGGCCAGTTTTTCTGCTGGTATAATTTAGCATAGTTGCCTCCTACCCAAGGCAACTCAGCTGTGCTTGTTAAGTAACCTGAGCATCCTTTCCATTAGTTGTGGAGAACAAGTTAATAGTGTGGCCTTCATATGAAAAAAAAGTCTTTCAAAATGTTTTGAGTAAGATGAGGACACAGACCTGGATATGATAGGGGATTCTGAGGAACAGTTTTATGGTCAAGGACAACGTAAAAGATAAAGAGTGCGTGACAGAAGCATCCATATAGGACACAGATTCAGTTCTGAGCTTTAGGCTGAGGTGGAGATAAAGACCAGAAGTTTAAGAGCAAGTGTTGATCTTGGAAAAAATTTAAACAGAAAAGTGATATGGTCCACCAAGAAAGCTACGCTGAGTAGCAGAGCTGTGGAAAAGCTGGATGGAAGCAACGCAAGAGGGGCTGGAAAAAAGAAGATTCAGCAGCCAGGACCAGGACTAATGAGGCAATTGTCCAAATGAATTGAAAGGATGGGGAAGACTTTCATTATGTTTTAGAAAAAGGAGCAGTGAAATATAGAGACATGAGGAAAGAAGGAGTTAATCCAAAATAATGATCCTTAATGAAAGGGAGTGGGGAAAAGTTGTAAAAAAGAAGGTTTAAAAAGGAAGTGAGATAGCAGCTGCCATCCACAGTAATCCCGATGATCCATCAAACCCTCAGAATGGTAGCCTGGGTATGTGAGTAGTAAAGGGCAGGGCAGGAATGGGGAGGAAGAGGAGAAGTTTGGGTTTGTTAGCAGCAGTAGACTTTGTATTTCAGGTGACAGAATTTAACCACATACCTTTAGCAAAACCTAGAGACAGTGCAATTGTCTCTACTTTCTGTTGTGGAATTTACTCTAGCAGACCACTGTAGCAAAAGTAATGCAATGGCTTGTGAAAACTTAAGGAAATTTTACCTAAATATGATAGATTGAAGATTAATTTAGAGCAAATATTTACCTGTAGTTATGAATATTGCTATAAAGAACTGAATCTTTAATGCTCCCATGATGTATATGAATGTAAAATGTATATTTGTTCTTCATTCCCATCTAGTCTGATCCTCAGGGATATTATCTTGGTACAAGGTTGTTTTCAGAATACTGTCTAACTGGCTGGGGAGGATTTCTGCAGAAATGCTATTGCAGTATTGTTGTGGTTTAACCCCAGCTGGCAACTAAGCCCCACACAGCCGCTCGCTCACTCCCCCCCGGTGGGGATGGGGGAGAGAATTGGAAGGGTACAAGTGAGAAAACTCATGGGTTGAGATAAAGACAGTTTAATAGGTAAAGCAACAGCTGCGCATGCAAGCAAAGCAAAACAAGGAATTCATTCACCACTTCCCATCGGCAGGCAGGTGTTCAGCCATCTCCAGGAAAGCAGGGCTTCATCACCCATAACGGTTACTTGGGAAGACAAACGCCATCACTCTGAACGTCCCCCCTTCCTTCTTCTTCCCCTTCACAACTGTGAAACAGAAAAGTGTTTGTCACGTAAGTGGTCTGTTTTCCATGTCTGACTGTTTTTTGGTGCAGTTCAGTTCACATGGACAAGTACATGGCTTTACTGACTAGCACTGAAATTTTATGTACATAAGTATATTCACCTTCCTCTAAATTTTAATGCAGTCATTTTGCAGCTTGTAATTTATATAGTTCTCCATTCCCCAAAAAGCACTCTCTCTTTTTCACTCTCCACAACCAAAATCTAACACATTGAGCAGAGCCTGAAGATAAGGAGTTTGTAGAAGCTCAAGACTTTTTGGAGTAGAAACCATGAAATGGGCAAATGCAAAGATAAACTTTCCTCATTCAGCACTGACAAAGGGCCTAAGTGCCAATATTATGCTGAGATGACCATCAAACAATGACAGAAATATTTATAATTATTCAAACTGGAAACAGTTAAGGCACAAATCTGTCATTAGCATCAATGGAATAGTCCCTTACTGTAACTGTAATCGTAGACATCATCCTGTGTTCTCCTGGCTGAAATGTGAAGTGATTATGAGAATTGGATATGCAATTGAGGATTATATTGCCCACTTAGTGTGCAACATCACGACAGTAATTTGTCATCTCCAGAGGAAGGCCAAACAAGATGTCCCAATCCTGTCCATGGCAGCAAGTGGTGGCCCACGCAACAAGGACTGTGTAGGTCTGCAATATCATTCTTACCGATATCAAGAGGTTATATCAAACAATTTTAGCTCTGAGCATTTTCTCCTCTGTTGTAAAAGCTCGCATGCTCCAACACACCTTCCTCAGTGCCTTCCCCTCAGCCATAGCAGATGTGCTTTCCTTCCTTTTTCATCCCCTTCGACCATTGTCCCCTTCTAGTCTCTGCACTTCTATTTTTCCCCATTTGTCTTTTTTCAGCAATGCCTCAACTGGCCGCCTATTCAAATTTCAATGCCAACATGATATTTATCACATATCCTTTCTGCTTGCAGCCCTTCCCATTCCTCTTCAACCTGTGTGGTTAGATAAAAGCTCCTCAGAAAGAAACTGCCTTTTGCTCCACGTTTGTTGAAAACATGGTATAATGAACCATCTTTTTTCATTTGACTCTATGGTAAGCACAATAATAACAGGGACTTAATAAAAAAAAAGAACAACAGCCGTTCCAGACATCACATGTTGGCCCATGTCAAGCACAGCACCGTTATATATTTACTTTGTATTAAAGTTATTTAGAAATTTCACAGCCAAAAAATTATCTGAGCTGGCTCCAGCTTAAGGTACTCTTTCATGTTCTCAAGCCTGCTGATAATCTCTTTCAGCTAAGAAAAATAAAATCCTTTCCCACCTGAGTACACACCGTTTAAGTAAGAAAGGAATTAGAGACATCCAGTTGCTTAACTGCCTCCTTCGACTTCTCTCTGCTTGGACTTTGTGTCAGACAGCCAGTGTCTAGCAAGAACGCACTGCAGCAGAAGCAGCTTTGGAGAGCAGCCCAGTGAGAGCAGTGGCTGGAATGGAAGAACAACAGAGGATTTTTTTACATGGTTACTAGTGCACATTCAGAATTTTCCATCCCAGGTGTTATGTTGATGAGAAACATGTCTACTTTTCACTACAATCTTGGGGTTTGACTTTTGATTTAAAAAAAAAAAAGGATGAACAGAAATCAATGAACAGAAGTTAGAAGGGTTGTACTGTGAAACATTCCTAGTGGCATCAGAGGCATTTTACCCCATGGCTTGCACTCTTCTCTAACAGCAGGGCTCTGTAGCTTTGTCTCCCAAACTGCACTGCCGCATGCTCTGCCATGAAGTGCTGCCTCCCCTTACCACACACCATAGAAACTGCTATGGCATGCTATGAAAGGTGTCCTGCTGTGACACATGCCATGTGACTCCTTGCATGCTATAGCTACGAGCTTCTCAGCTATGGGGACTCCTCCTGAATTGCACGGGCAGAACGATCATCCAGGCTTTGGTGAAGCACTGACTTCTTTTTTCCTGCTGTGTAGTTATATTCTGTACTAAATTTCTTCTTGGAGACTGAAGCTGACTGGAACAGTTCGTGTAGCTTCTGTCTAAATGAGAAAGAGCAGGAATTCATTAATCATGGCACAACCTGCTAATCCACAAAGAGGCACAAGGCACTCTGGGCTGGCTCCTGGTCTAGGCAGTAATTCTGATGTCAAAATGCCTGGAAACAGTGCACTTCCCAGCAGCAGTGTGCAACCTGGATCTTTACTTTTTGGCTCCTGCCCTGCTTTCTCATTTGATGACAGGCAAGTGTTAGAAGTGCTTTGAAGGATGTGCTGTGCTTTGAAGGATGTGGTGCACTTTGAAGGAGCAGCAGAAACTGCTGATGAGCTTATGAGGATGTTGCATCCAGCCCTCCTCTGCCATAAAGATGGTTTTTGCAAAAGCAGATCCTTTGTAGGAAGCAAGAAAAAATGATAAGGGCATAAATGGGAAATCCTACGGGCTTCAACGTTATCACAGTGCCAAGTATCTGGGAAATGGCTGGGAATGAGCTGCAGAGCTGTGCTCTGCCTGCAAAGGGGTGTATTCCCCCTCAATATTCATGAGCAGCAGTAACAATTCCACAGGAGTGCCAATGGGAGAAGAGTGTGAATGTGAAATGAAATTTAACAACTCCCTCTGCCCTTTAAACTACACTTACAGAATTAAATGCAGAATCAGGGATCATAAAAAAAATGTTCTCTTAAAAAGAATAGTTTCAACTTTCTTTGAGTAGGTTTTTCACTGTGAGTGTTTTTAAGAATTGATCAGGCACACTCATTTACACTGTATATTAGCAGAAAATAGTTGGTCATCTATTAGTCCCCCGCTGGGTTTCAGTTGCAAAGACATGACTGAAAGCTGGTGTTAGCTGTGACAGAAAGGCTTAAGAACCATATAGGCTTCAAAATTGTATAAAATACGTGAGTCAATAAGGCTTTTCAACAGTAGTTTAATGTCATTAATTTGTATTCTCCTAGCACGTAGAGTTTGTAGCAGGCACAGCTCAGGTTCTTATGGAAAGAGATGGTCTCGGCCCCAGAAGGCTCTGCTGTACCAGGACTGGACAGACCAGGGACAGGAGAGGGAACCCGATGGGGAAAATCAGAGTGATTTTTCTGAGTTCACACCTGAGGTCCGTGATGGAGGCTGTTAGACAAACCAGCTTTCTCTGTGCATGCTTTAATGCCCTGCCCGGGAACAGGCACACAATCATATACCTGTTAGCACTTACCTGTATGGACTGGGTTGCATTAAACAGCTACTTTAATATTATGGGAAAGAAGAAAGGAAAACCAGAGAGGACCCATCCTTAACAAAAAAAGACACCAAACACAAGACACAAGGAGAAAAAAAAACAAACCAGAAGTTTCTTTTAAAGCTGCTACTAGAAGTGTGTATTAGAAGACATCACCTTAATTTTCTTTAAACTCTATAGTTTATTTTTTAGTGATGTGTCCACTTAAGCATGCTGACTTTGAGGACAACCAAAGGTGTGCCTTTTTGCCTTGGGAGAGACGGCAGTCTTACGGGAGAAGAGATTGCCTTTCCATGAGCCCTGTGTTACATATCCTGTATAATGTCCAAGCAAGGGAGTGCGCCTGCGTAGTGACAACACGGTTAGTCAAGGAGACAGACAGGAATGAACACAGTACTTGTCTTCATCCAAACAATATAAAAAACATTTTATATTTATCATGGATATGTGCCTTCCTTTCTCTACCAAAAAAAGTACTGAAGACCTACCCAGCCAGGCACATTACTGAGCCTGGGCTGTAAGCATGAGTAACATTTTTTTACTAGAAACAAAAAAATGAAGTTTTCTTTTTATGATCCACTAAATGGTGAGAGGAGACACCCTGTCATGGAACAATAAATTCAAGCTTAAATCCTGAGGCTGGAAAAAAAGATTTTTTCTTTCCTTCTGTAATTCTTCAAGCAACTTTTAAATTTCCCCAGGGTATTTTAAGCCTCAGCTAACACAGTGTTATTCCATACCGTATTTGCCTGTACAATACTATATTTTATTTCATCTTTTCACTTCTGTAATTCCAATTCTTCTGTAACGTAGAAATACCTTTTAATCAGGCCTGGGTTATTGCAATGGAGGTGACTCCCTGCTGAGCACATTGGCGTAAAAACCCACATTCCCTGCAAGGGACAGCTGCATGAAAAGAAAATATTGCCACCATTTTAGGGCAAGGGCATGGAGGAAATTAGTCCTGGCTTTCCAGGCATTGTCTGTGCAAACCTTACACATGGACAGGTCTCGCTTCTCTAGTGTCGCTGCATCCCTGAGGAGCTCATCTGTAGGTGGTCATTAGTGGAGGGTGCTCAGACTGTCTTAAGTACGAACCCCAAATCCCCAGGGGTGTTGTGTTTCCCTGTTGGTGGGTTATACAGTTAGGAAGTCCCGAGACCGAGGCAGCTTTCATTCCTCCTTGTCACCCGCTCCTTTTGTGGTGACCCTGCTTGGAAACAACTTGGGCATCAGCTGTGGAACAAGATTTCAGCTTCTTGGAAAGCCACCACTGGGACCTGGTAAGGATTTCCTCTCATGCAGCTGTCATTTACGGCGAACCCCGGGGATCAAATATGTTCCGCATAGCCACTGCACCACATCTCATTTACGGCTTTCCCATCTCCAAAACACTGACTTGGGTTAAGTGAGCAATGAAACTCTGAAGAAAACATTTTTAAAAAAAAAAATCAGTGGAATTATTAACTACTAAAAAGCAGCAAAGCACTAGGAAGCTTCTTTGATTATTTTTCAATTTATGTAAGAAAACATTATTGAGAGGAAAGAATATAATCAATACTGAGTAGCATTATAGCTAGCTGTGCAGCAATTTAATGCTAGAAATGGATTAAGGTGACAGGAAAAGTCAATGCAGTCTTAAATTAAAGGTGAGGAAAGTCAATGAAAAGTCAAAGCTGGTTAGGAGTCCATCAAGTAACAGAGGCTAAAGCTCTGGTAAGTACAAAGTGGCTCAGTAACCTTACCTTATCACTGCAGCTCTATGTTTTACATGTTCGTTCAAAAGAGTAACTGAGCATACATTTGTTCTCAGTTTGAACCATTAAACCCTTTGAATTCATCGGGTTATTTCAAAGAGGATTTGCAAAAGGGGAGAAGTCTGGTTTTTTATCTTTTTTGTTTAGGGAATAAAAAGGTGGATTTTTCCCTCTGGGTTTTATTTTTACTTTAGAAAAGTCTTTTTCCCTGGAAGAACCTACAAACTAAACTCACTGGAAAATAAACAGGATTATAACATTACTAGTACCAGAGGAGGCACCTTTGGTTAAATAAGGGGGAGATATTTTTTACTTGCAGTTTTAGCTTAAATTGTGGCTTTGCTTTGTTATATTAAAACAAACAATAAGGAGAAAAGCCTGCTGCATTCCAGCAACACCTCTGCCTTTAATCCTCTAGGGTTTAGAAACCCTCTGATAAACTGAGAAAGCACAACCTCATATTGCTCTTATTTCTTAAACAAAAAGTAGCCTGTGTCTCTGAATTCTGTCATACTACACAAAAACATGGATATTCGACTACCCTGGTGGGCTGTCGAAAGTCTCTGCTGATGAGTCCTTGAATTCTCATGCTCTTACTAAGGCTGACCAGAAGAGACTGAAAATGTCATGGCCAATTTGTTATGATTTATACAGGAACATCTTGAATAGCTATTGAGATTTCAACATTTCTTAAACTTTGACCACTTCATAGGAGGAACTAACTCTGGGTTTTGCTAGTAATGAGGAAAAAACATACTGATGAGGAGGGTTGGGTTCTAGACCTTTGGTTGCTCAAAGCGATGTTTTCGTAGCTTCACTTTTGATGATGCTGAAGCTTCAAGTTATGTGTCAAGCTACCTTTTAGTGTTCAGTCAGAGATGACCTGGAAAATCTGTTTTGCCTGTCTTGCAATTGCCAGTACCTGAGACATCAGGCAGAGCTTTCTCTTGCTTTTAGCATCTCCCAGGTGTGTAACAGAACTTGAAAGAGCTTGCATCTCTGTCCCACTGATGCCAGAGGACAGGCTGTTGTTTCAGTGCAGGCTTTGCTCCCTTAACGCTTACCCCACTTGGTAGAACAGCTGTAGTAGTCACAAATTATACGTTCTCTGCTAAAATACTGTGTTTAACAAAGCTGCTTTACCTAGGCACAATCTGCAGTATGAAGGCATGCGAATCTGCCCTCAACCTCCAGGACCAATAGGCAGTATTTCAAAACACAGCGCTTTGTGACATGAAATAACAGGAAATCCACACTGAAGTATGCATCATGGCTTTCCCTCTCTGCAGACAACCAAACTTTCTGACAAGTAGGGGAGATGATTGAAATCTCTGCCATCACAGAATACAGATAATGAGGCAAAGCAGTTAGCATACTGGGCAGAAATTTTGGGGCTGCCAGTGTTCAATTTCAGTTTACAAACAATTGCTTGCACCACAAGAGCAGGAAACAAAAAGAGGTATAACAGATCTAACCTTTCACTGTAGTCTTGCCAACTTCGCTGACTCCTCTGACTGGCGGCAAGTTGACTTGGAAGTGCAACTGCAAATTATGTTGGCTTTTACTCCAACAGCCAAAGAGCTCAATGCAGTGTTTGTGTGTCTAGTTCCCACAGAAACCTAGGGGAGAAGGTTTGCAGGGAGAAAACTTCAAGACTCGGTTTGCTTGCTAATTGTTTTTCCATCATTCTGTTGATCGTTAACAAGAGTACACGCAGGAACGGCAATGGGCCACTGTCAGGTCATAAGCACTGATTTATTTACTCACTTTTCTTGTAGTGGAATATGTGAAAGATGTTTGAAGTCCATTTCAGTAGCAGCGTTGCTCTCTAACAGAGAAATGCATGCTGCTATTTAGAGGTAAATACCTAGCAGAAAGTAACTTAAGTAGCAACAGCCAGCAGACTGGATTCATTGTTGCTGGTTATGGGAAAGGGCCTCTTTAAAATGACCTATCCATACCTACAGTGAAATCAAATCCAGACTTTCCTCTAATTTTAGTCAGTTCATCAGCAGACTCGTGAGGAATTTAGGCTTAGGAGACCACCCCAGCTGACTTGTTTCTGAGTCTGAAAACACCATGAAATACAGTGTGGCAGTCTCAATGATTACACTGATCTCCTTTATAGACACGACATTGCATGGGAAGTGTATTTCACCCAGTCTTTCATGTCCCATTCCCAGCTGACCCTAGTGGCCTCTCAATGCTCAGGATGCCTTTGGTCTGGGGATGGCTGTGGGTAACAAATCTTACGATGGAAACGTGACATTAAGCCTGTCCTCCCTGGCTTATGTTTCCTGACTGCTCCAAAGGCAGAGAGAGGAACCACGGGCTGGAGGGCATTTTCAGTGAGCTTCAGACTCACTGCTGCTGCATAGCCTCTTGCACCAGCCTATGTTTTTGCCATGTCCAGACTAGACAGCAGAGGATGGAGCCCTCCTGCAGATGTTTCAGTGTGCCTCTGTGGCAATGGTATCACCAACACCTAGTCGTGGCATCAGTGAGAGTTTTGTCTTGCTCTCTCTACTTTTCCAAAAAGTGCACATGAACCTGGGAGTACTCTTCTTGTGAGGGCATCCAGAAGATTTGGCCTTGAGAAAAATAACTGGGGCTAGGAAAGCTGATTAATGAAGTATTTAGCAATTTTAGTCGCTTAAGGGAAGAAACAGAAACTAGAGAGGAAGGACATGCCAATTTTAATGAGATGTTGCTGCACCAAACACAGTTTTGCAGAGATTTTAAAGTTCATGGATTTTTGAAGAGTCAGGCCTATACTGCTGCTAATATTGTTTGCATTTAACCTTGCCTTCATAATCAAACTAAAATTGAATGAGTTTTCTGTCCACAAATCCATCACATACATACACATGCTGTTCTAATCTTACTCGCACACCAAGGGAATTTGTTTCTCTATCTAAATCCCTAACACAACATTACACAGATAACTTGACAGCTTATGTAACAAACACAGTTTGGGCTGGTGAATGTGTACGGGGAGTGCAGAGAAAAAGAACAAAATAAGAAGTAGGTTCATATAGGAGGGAAAACAGTGCTGTGAATTATTCTGTTGTATAAACATTTCCTTCAGCTGCAAGCATGCCAGTGTGGAATGAGATGAAGCACCAAGATTAACCTGAAAAACAGCGTAGTGCTTAGTTCTTAAAGGAAAACCCAGGTGAAATGCTCTCAGGCCTTATCTACTCCCATTTACCTCACTGATATATTTCCCTCAGACTTCAGAAGAAGCAGGCTTGGTCACAGCAGAGTTTTTATAATTTTTTATTTTATTATGGTTGCACCAAATGGCCTTAATCAGTTTCTCTGCTCCTCCTAAGGGCCTGAACCAGCAGCTGCAGCTGAAACATGCAACATTTCCCAAGACCTCCAAAGACCTTATCCTTTCACTTGAAAAAAAAACCCTTACGGAGCATAGCACAGAAAGAAAGCTTTTATGCTCCAAATGCTGGATTTAGCCATCACCAATGGCGCTGTCATTCAGTCCTTTCCTTCTGCCTGAGTGTGGTCTGGGTATTGCTCAGGACTGTGAAGACCCAAGGAGGTCATGATGGTACCCACTGTAGCAGAGGCTGGGAGAAAGGCTTGCTCCTTCCCCCTCTGATTTCCTCTCTGCTGACTCTTCAGAAAAACAGTACCTCAAAGCGTGGAAACCACAAGCCATTGAATCAACCAGTGAAAACATCTTGTTGACCTGACTCATAAACTCACAGAATAATTTAGGTTGGAAGGGACTTGTGGAGGTCACCTAGTCCAACCTACTGCTTAATGCAGGCCTAATTAGAGTAGGCTGCTCAACTCTGGTTGAGTTTTAGATCTCTCCAAGGATGGATGTTCCACAGCCTCTCCAGGCAACTTATTCCAATATTTGATCACCATCATGGTAAAAGTTTTCTTTATATCAAAGAGGAATTTCCCAAATTTTGTATTGGGTCTGTTGCCCTCTGATCCTGTCCCTGTGCACCTTTGAGAAGACCGTCTCTGTCTTCTCTGCACCCTCCCATTAGGCAGTTGCAGACAGCAGTAGGATCTCCCTGAGCCATCTCTTCTCCAGGCTGAACAAACCCAGCCCTCAGCCTCTTTTCCTACRTCCCATGCTCCAGTCCCTGACCATCTTGGTGGCCTGTCCATTGACTCTCTCCAGTCTGTCAATGCCTGTTTGTACTGGGGAGTCTGAAATCATAATCACAAACAAGTCCTTGAACAAAGGAATCAGCCATTAAAGAATAATGAAATTTCAGCAGGAACTTCGGGGCCCCGTGTCAAAATTTTCTTTAGACTTATATCAGGACATACCCATCTTAGCACTAAGATCTTTGCAGGTTAAGATGAATGTTTGTCACTTTGGAGTACAGACTTTCAAGAAACACCAACCTTACCCATGAATTCTCATTGGGAGCTGAAATTAGGGCCTTAATATAAAGTTTAATATAAAGATGAATGTAACCCACATCAATTCACTGAAGCTGTTTCTCTAATCCTCTTACGTGAATCAGTCCTTCTCCCTCAGGGTACACAACATGCATGCAGAGCTTCATTATCTCTATTCTTCCAAGCTTAACTGAGGCAACCTATTCACAGATGAGGGCAGAGTCTTTTCCAGTCACAAATTTACTGAAGGGACTAGAAGGGGCCTGATGCAGCGTGCATGCTGTGTCTGCTTTTGTAAGGCACAGGCTGATTTTGAAAGGTGCTTGTTCAGAAGATGCAATTTTGACTTTTCTCACTAATACCATTAGCAATTTCATCAATGTACAGCTTACATGCAAGTAGTAAGGTCACTGTTATGTGTTACAGCTTCAGAAACACAAAAGGATGTAGGGATTGCCTCTCTGAGAGTCCTGGCACAGGTTGGACCTGACCAAACATCTAGTTCACCCTTGGTAAACTGTGCTTGTTAGTTCATATTTGGTTTTCATGACCTTTTCTTTTACACTGTATTCGGTAAATCTGAACAGTTTCAACATGCCCTTTGTCCCCTTGGATGTAAAAAAACCTCTACGTGGAAATATTTTTCTCTTTAATTTTAAGGGCACTTTTAAAGACTTCCCCTGAGGCTCTCTAGACCGCAGCAGTGTCTCAGGACAGCTCTAAGCTCTCTGTTTCCCTTTATGAATCCAACAAAATGGGATTTTGATTCTAATTTAAAGACTTAAGCTGCCAGTAACAAAAAATTATCTATCATGGTTCCCATTTCAGGATGAAGTACGCTTGACACAACTTAAAAGAATGGTGCCCATTTCTTGCCCAATATAACTTTTTTTTGTCTTTGTTTTCATTTTAAGATAGTTTGTTTCTCCAATAGAAAAGATGGTTTCATCTGAGATAACACAGACCGAACTGGTTCCTATTTTTCTTTTTTATAGTTTGCCAGCTATACTCAGTAATTCCAGTGCTGCTCTCTGCACTGATCCCATGTCTATTGGGAATTTTCTGTGTACTTGTATTCAAAGGCTGGCTGGCAGATTCAGTATGACTTTCTTTTTTTTTTTTCTTTTTCTTTTTTTCTGGCATTAAGAGAAAGGCAACTTCACTTCAGTTCAGAGTGTGGTGATTTTAATTGCTAGCACTTCAGGTAGCATGAGGGCTGACCCAATGGGTAACCAGAGTGGTTTGGCATTTGTGATGGAGAGGAGATGGCAATTACTTTGTTCACAGAATCAGAGCAGCATGTTTCCTGCTGCCTTGGATGCTTTCTGGGATTTTAAATGCAGAACACTTAACATAATATTATTTGCTTTATCACTGCATCTAACCATCACTGATTGATAGGCAATGGCATATGGCAAATCTAGGGTTTTGCTGTGGCTTGTACCATGTAGCTATCATGTGGTGGGTGTTTAGGACCCTGGCGCCATGGAGAAGTTTTGCTGATCTTACCCAAATGTCTCTTGGAACATGTCCATTGGGGAAGGAAAAAAGCAATCTGTATGACCCACTTGTCTGGGGAAAGAAAGGGAGAGAAGGGCACAGCTATGTCCTTCCTAGGTCTCTTCCATGCCCTGTGATGTATTGACACTAAACAAGTCCTGTGCCAGATGCATAAGGTCATAAAGACAACTTTATGTAAAGGGGAGACAGATGAGCCTGCAACAGCTGTAAATGGCAAAGAACCACACCACAACACTGAATGCATCCTAGTGATTACATATAACACACCACAATTATACAAAGGCCTTTTGATAATCTTTTCAACAGCAAACTTTTGGGCATTCGGAGTGTTCTGGAAGATGATTAAATCTTCATTGTTAACAAAACATAACTGAGTTATGTGTTTGCTGACTACCTTGGCTAACTGCTGTGCAGATAAGCAGATACTCATGCCCCCCTAGCATATTGTAGACCAGGCTGAATTATGTAAATTATTATCAATGTATGATTTACATTGAAGAAAAAACAACAAATTCTTTATCCAGGGTCTTCTTTCCCTTCCAACTGTGCCTTGTTATACTGATAAAATGAAGTCCTACTACTGGCTATGTGGCAATGCTGGGTACCCAGAAAGCCTTCAGCTTCTGAAATGAGTTAGATCAAGGCAGAATCTGGCTTAACGTTTGGGAAAGGAGAARGGACTGTGCACCAAAGACAGGGTGAAGTAAGGTCTTCAAATCTAGCGGGGTACAGACTGACCATTTTGGGAACAGTCTCAGCCCAGTCACCATCTATGACTGTGTCTAAACATTAAAAGAGCAAGAAATTCACTTTGGAATAAAAGTGTTGGTGAAATAATACAATTTGATTAACTCCATTTTAGCTCAAGGCGGAGGTAGGACCCTGAGCTGAATAACAGTGTGGGTGCCACATGAACGCTGACATATTCATTCTCACTTTTAAGGAGTTATTATCCCTACTTCAGTTTACAGGGAAGTGAGAGGCAGGGAGAATAAGTGATTTGCCCAAGGTCACAGTCAAAATCTACGGCATGGATAGGAACTAAATCCTGATCCATTAAAACCAAGTTCTGCATTCGAAATGCAAGATGACCCTTTCTTCATTTTATGGACAGGTAGTTAGAGGACTTACCAACATGCAAATAGTTTAATAATCCCGGCAAACATGCCACAAATCCGTAGCTGTTATATATAAATACCTCTCAGATATCACCGCACATCCCAATCTGTCCTCCATTCCTTTTGCTGGCTCAGCAAGGTGTCACATAAAATTAGACTGAGAAGTTAACACATTAAGCAATTATTGATCTCAATAAGTTACAGTCAAATATGACGAGTGTCTTAATGAAGAGAAATAAAAGGTCATCTACAATGCTCATACAGTAACTGTGATGCAATACAAAATATTAGTTATTTATTAGAACAGAATAAAAAAAGTATTGAAGTCTTTAACTCTTACAATACCAAATCACTAGGGTCAAGATCCAAGATTATCCTAACTTTGTCTGATCTACTTGTAAGACATCCCAAATAACTAGTACATGCTCTGTTATCACTATAAAAATCCTTGCCTAAGGTCACTTACTTCTAACAAAAGTTATTTCAGTTCTAAACTAGCAACATTAAACAGACAGTAGTCACTGCTTTGTCCTTTCCTTGGACAGGGAATCAAACAGGAGACTAAAATTAGCTTTATAAAATGAAGCAGGGTTTTGTTTTTTTTTTTTAATGGAAAGCCTTTCTTCACTTTGGTTCCCCAGGAAGCCTACCCTTGACCTCTCTGCACACATTAGCAGAGAAGAAAAGTCTCAAACTCTGCAGGTGAAATCTTTACTTTCCTCAAGGTGATGGCAAAATATCGATCAATTTAAGGCTGTAGTTTCACTCCTGGCACTTAGTGAGAAACAAGAGAAAAGCAGCCCATAACAAAGATCTCTGCCTTACAAGTCCCAGTCTCTGACGTCTGCATTTGGATGGCCATCTACTGAAGCTACATGTTTTTGCCAGCCGCTTTGTGTGGCTGAGAGTGAGAAGCATCTCTTGCTAGAGACAAGGAAACTCCTATTAGTCCTTCGATATCCTTGCTTTGATCTAGCAAAAACTTTGGAGCTAGGAGTTACTGACTTGCAAACCCTTGAAGAGGGAAAGCTTGGGGGTAAGGCAGGACAATTCCTCTTCAGCCCCTGAGCCTTACCGGAAAGGCAGATTAATTTCTCTTTTTAAAATGCTCAATTTAGTTCAGAGAAGACATGGCCTAAAGGGCATCCTGATGACATTTAGTTTTACATTTTACYTCAGAAAGCTTGACGAATTGTTTGACCACCTCAGGAAACCTCTTGGTGAGGAACTGGATGAGAATGAGGTAACACTAGGGTGACCGAGAATTTGGGGAAGCATAAAAAGGACATGAAAAAAACAATGTTGTTTTATACCGTCACAGTGGCAGTCAGTCTTTTGCAAGTTCTCCTAGTGCTGAGAATTCAGGTCTTGATCCTCAGAACCACAGGTTTCAGCAAGAATTAGGGACCCGGTTGCCTTTTGGGAAGCTCGTTCTCTTCCGGCAGAGAGATCCAAAACGGATTCTTGCYTGGAGCCCCTCACCACATGCCACAGAGTTTCCCTAACAAGGGCACTTTGGGGACATCGGTAGTGAAGGTGTCTTGGTGTCCTTTAAGCTTCCTCTTGGCAACCCTTGCCCTGCCTGTTCGTTAACATTTGCCATAACACCATCAAACCCTGTGGCTCTTCTTGACTGGATGCCCGAGCTAAACCCTTCCAGATTTCCATTTCCCTCAGCCCTAGAGAAAGCAGGTGAGTGATGAACACTTTGTCATTCCTGCTGACAGTGGAGATGTCAGAACAAATAAAAGATATCTTCACAGCAACCAGGTCATTTAAACTTTAATAAACCTTTTGTCTCAGCCCTGCCCTTTGACTGACCCCATCCGCGGCAGCGGGGCAGAGGGGAGCTCAGCCGGTGTCGCTGCCGGCACGCGGGCAGAGCTCGGCACCTCACTGGGCTCCGCCACACAGAGCTACRGCTCAGGTGAAGCTCCCGCTGTGGTGCATCAGCAGGACTCTGTGAGGGTCACAGTCACRCTGACAAGCATCCAAAAAGAATAAAACAAAGAAATGTAAAAATAAGAGATTAATAGATGAATGGGAAGAGAGTTGAAACGCCTTCCTTCACGCCAGCGCATCACTGCATTTCACTTCAGCAAAACTGTTTTGGGCTCAGACCGCYGTCACTGAAAATAGACTTTGGCCCATATCTGGCAAATAATAGGGACGGAAAAAAGTATTACTCTGTCAGGGCAGCGTTCTGTCCTAGAGGCCATGAAATGTCATTATTATTGGATTCCTAGATACCTAATTAAGTCAAAACTCGTAAGTCTATGGTAGCATTTATGTTAAACAAAACATCTTCCTCTGTAAGATGACTTCTGTAGACACAGAGAAACTTTTAGATTGCAAAAATTCCTCAGCAAAAGACACCTGGCAAGAAAAACTTGCTGATGAAGGAGAATATTCTTCTTCAAACTACCCTAAAAATCCTGTGACCAGTAGAAAAGTTTAAGACAGGCATTTGGAAATGCAGCCATCTGGGCAGTGGGAGAGAGCCATAGGGAAATGAGAACATGAGTCTGACAAAAGCCCTTCTTGCCCCCAGTCCTGCTTGCTTTGAAATTGCACTTTGTATTATTTATTTCTGCAAAACTGAAGTCGGATTACTGCCACTTTTTAGTATACCTGGTGCTGACAACTGTCAGTATCTCATTGATTCTTGCAATAGTTCATGGTTTATCTCTGGAAATTTACCTCTGGAAATAAGTGACTCAGTGCCAATCTCAGCTCCTTTTGTTAAAAGAAAAAAAGGCAGCCACAAGGTCCAACCCTAAAGGTCACTGGGAAATTTGAAAATGTAACACAAATGCTTCCTTACTACCAGGCTCAGGAATCAGGTACTAAATATAATAAATCTAACCTTTCATTCAATCTTGTGAGTTTCAAGCCGGTATCATTATTTGGAGCTTGAGCATGACCTTTGAATGCTTGGGGATGGGCAATAATAAAGTCTTCTTGTCTTTTTTGACAAAAGGAGGTGCCCTTCTGTCCTTTTGGTTCTTCTGAGGGCAATTTCTCTTCCAAGTTGGCAGCCTATCCTTGGCCCATGAGGCATTTAATGCAACGATTATATTAAAAAGAATCAGGAAAGTCCAGGCAATTGCACGGGAGATACCCATTTTCCTTCTGCTGATTTCATTTCTCCTCTTTTCTTGCAGTTCCCTTCTTCTGGTAGTCATGCAGCTCTGCTTACACATGGAGCCAGACCAGGATAAGTGGCTGGTTCTGCTGTGGCAGGGGAGGTTGTCCTCATCTCATTACTTCTATCCCTGCTCCCACCCTTTGCACCTGTGTAGATCCCTGCTCCAGGGCTGTGTAACACTTCCCTTTTGGGAGTGTTTTCCATGCCTCTAAAATAACCATCTAAACTATTTTGGGAACCTTCTTTATAAAACAATGGATGATTTAGCCAATATTGGACACACCTGCTTAAAATTAGGATTGGGAAAGACTGACATTTATCTTTACTGAAAACTGACAGCTATGATTCTGGATATTCATTTTTAAATTTATTGCTGCTTATATTTTTTTTTTTTTCTATGTTGTATGTTTGAATGACACATATTTACCAAAATTGGAATTTATCTGACCAAGTAATGGCAGAGTTTTAGTCATAAAATTTCTGAGAGGAACTGATGAATTCCTGACATGTGCGGATGCCACAGGCACAAGCAGACCACTTACTGGCAGTTCAGGAATTGATTGCCTTCAGGAAATGATGCCTGCTCATTTTTCCAGTAATGAAGTGCAGTTTTCCCTTTATTTTCTGGTGCACTTTCTGCCATGGAGATATTAAATGTATTTTCCCTTTCTGATAGTTGCATCAAACTGTATTCATTAGCACTTTGTATAATTCAGTGTCTTTCAACATTTGGATTGAAGCTCCTTTCCAAAATACTTTCCTCCAATTCTGGAGACATTTTCATCTTTATGCTGTGTTAAATGTTTCAAGATTGTACAGAAGCTGCTTTTTCTGTTACTTGGAGGACTTTGCCTTTCCATTTGCAGCTGTACCTGGAAAACTATAAACTAAGCAAGTATTTGGTCTACTAGTGATGATGCTGTCCATTAACTCTAACTATGAGGAGAGTGACTGCCTCCTGATTTCTTGTGAAAAATACAATGATTTTTGATAATAGAAAGTAGAAAGCAAAGCCTTATCCCAACATAACTTTTATTTTTATCAACTCTGAGCAGACATTCAAGCTTCCTCACTTTTTACATGCATTAGCTGATTCCTCTGAAGTAAGAAAAATGGTAAGTCTCCTCATCGTTGTGTATGCATCGTGCTGACTACAATCAGGAAAACCTCCGCTACAGTGGGGAATATGCAAATCCTTTGTGGCAACATCATTCCCCAAACATCAAAACAGGAACATTGTATTGCCTTAGCACTCCTGGACTACATCAATGAGAAATACAACAAATATGCAACAAGGGAAGATGCTCTTGAAACAGATCTTTTGCATGATCCTGTGCTCTGGGACGTTTTATTCCCATGCTGTGGGTCTGACCAATTAGGCAATTTAATAGTACAAGGCTCTGAATACAAGAAAAAGCTGTTTAAGATAAGACTCTCAAGAGCACAAGTATGCATTGGGGAGAAGAAAAAGGACATATTTTATACCAAAATATAACTTTAAAAAATTCTCTGTGGGTTTTTTTTTTTTCATCAAAGAATGTAATGAAGGACATAAGTGTACTAATTGACTATGACTGATTAAAATGGAAACCCTCTGAGCCTGCTTGCATGTCCTAGGCTATATAGATGTGGTAGAGAGAAGGTGTTCATGGCGTTCCTTCATCAAGGAATTCCCAGCTATGCAAGGACACACAGCCACTTCAAAAGCTAAACCATGCCATGGGATATAGCATGGTTACCTCCGCGTCAGCTCCATTCATGCCTTGAATCTGACTTGCTTTACCCTGCTTTATGTATATAACGCGATAGTTTTATACATATAGGGGGGTGTGTGTGTGTGTGGGTTACACATATGGGAAAAGATGAAAGCAAACATACTGTTTCCCAGTTTAAAACATGCTGTTTAAAACTGCTTTGATGCAAACTAAGGAAAACTCAGGAGAGTTAGCATTCACAGCACCATTTTGCTGGTATTTACTGAGAAATCAGACCTAATACAGACGGCGCGATGCATTCCTGCTAACTGTGGTCAACTGGAGTAAATAAAATCATGTTCAGTTCTTTCAAAAGGTATTCCTTGATAAGAGAATGTGTCAAAGCAGCAACACGAGCATAGGAGAGAAATCAGAATGACCAAAAAGACAAAGCAAAATAAACAATCAAAAAAAAGAAAAGTAAAACCAGGGAAGATAAACGTTTTTTTCACCTGCATGCGAATCAGCTCCGAAGAATAGTCTGTCCCCTCGGCACTTGAGCTGCTAGAAATCCCTACTGCAGTGGGAAGGTTATTCCACACACAGGATGTCAAGCTGACAGTGTGGTCTTGACGCAGGGGCTCTGGCAATCATCAAAGCAACAGAGATGGATGGTCTGTTGACTACAGATGACAGCAAGAAAATAACAAGAAGATATGGCAGAAAGCAGCAGTCGAGGTTTACAATGACAGAAGCTGCAGAAGTAAAGATGCCTCATTCCCATGTGTCATGAATAAACAGGAATGAGGCTGGTAATTCCATGGGACATGTTAATATTGAGTGCTTATGCAGTGTCTTAAACCTACGTCTATGAACTTTGTGTAAATATATGCCAGCATAAATCAGATAAACTTTGGATTTCTGGATTAAAAGGTTTTTGAGTGTGGATTTCATTTCCTGACAAAAAACAGGCTTTGAGAGAAAGCAGATGTTTTCCACGAACGTTTCCATTGTACTAGAAAGCTATTTTTGTTAAAAAAGGAGAAACATCAGAATCTTCTCAGGACTCTTGCAAAAAACAGGCCAGGGAAAAAGATTATCCTGCAGATGCATTTTTTGTACTGTACAAGGAAACAGCTTGCTGAAAACATACACGTTTGCATAGAGGAGAGATGCAATAGAACCAAAGTAAGTTCATATCCATGTTCAATTATTTTTCTTTTTCCAAGATTTCCAATTATTTCACATGTATTAATACTTGTAAGACCGGAATGAGAACACCTCTGGAGGTATTGTATCTGCATTATAACCCTGGAGTTTTATTAGAACTGTTGTACAATTTTCTCAAAACTTTGAGTAAAGAGGAAGGTGAAGCCAGACAAATTTTCCTTACACCAGCACGTTGTATTTTTCCTCCACTGCATTGCAGTATAACAACTGCTTTGGTTGGCAGAATGACATTTCATTACCTAGACATATGGGAATTGATTTAAAAAATAGCTCAAGAATGAAAGTATCCAATTAATAGTAATAGTTGAGCATTAATTCCCATTGACTGAAATTTTTTACTAAGTAGCGTAAGTATGGACTGCACATCAATCCATGAAGACTACCTGCCTAAACTAGTCATATGAAGGAGTTTCTGACCTAGTCTTTTTGATTACTAACTCAGGATTTAGACTTTTTGTTCTACCTCTAAATAGAAAATGACATTTCTTGTCATGTTGCAACATCCCTGTTGTAACTGCAGAAGCAGCACAGGTCTCTGACAACCAGATTGCAGGAGTTTCCACTTTTCTTTGTAAAATCTTGAGAAGGAGTGCTCCATCTCAGGGAACTCTTTTAAAGGGAGCTGGGAGACTAGCATTTCAAGGTGTTTCAAAGGGGAGGGAAGAGGAACTTATTTCCCTAGCTAAAAGCAAATCCTCTCACTCTTTTCAAATGTATATAGGGGGCTGGGAAAGGAAAGGTAATATTTAAAAAGGAAATAGGTCTTTTGTAGAAGCATTGTCTGGGAAGACAGAAAAAGCATTTTCTGCACATCTGCCATGAATTTGTATAATGCTAATTAACTAGTGTTCCAATCAAAGCCAGTTCAAGTAAACAGAAAAGTCCCTGATTGAATTAATTACAAATTTCAGAGACAAGAAAGGCTAAGCAGCAAGGATTTGCAGGTTTACTTTGCAAGCATATTGTAGCTTACACCATAGTGTGGTGAAAAATATTCTATTCATGCTCAGTTGTGTTATCATAATTGCCAAAATGGTTCTGTATCATTTTAGTTATTAAGGCACTAATGAACTAATGAACCTTTAAATGCATGCCGAGTCCCAATGATGTTATAGATTTACTTGCAGGATAAGGAGTTAAAACCTTTTGTATGTTTGCTTTTCCCGAAGTAGAAGAAATGTTAATACTTTAAGGGAGAATTCATATAATTTGACTTTATCTCAAACTAAGGCATCCAGTCTAAGCTAGTCACTTCAGTGCCATATAAAATCAATGGAAACAGATAGAAATCCCAGAGGTAATTCATAAGTAAATGAAAATCTAAGAACAGGCAAACAGACTACCCAGTCCTGTACTGTGTCTCCAGAAGTGGTCAGCAGAAGATGCCAAGTGGAAAGTACCAGAACAGCTCAAGCAAGTGGTCAAACTTCCCCACAATATTCCCCAAACGCTGCAGCCAGCAGGCTGTGGGGTTCTCGAGGCCAGGAGCGGCATCTCATTCCTCCCCTCCGACGACAGGGGTCCAAGAGACAGGGCACAGCTCAGCCTCCTCCAGTGCTTCTCTCTTGCCACTGGCCATGGGAAGAACACAGCTGCCTAAATGCCTCATTTGTAAATGATGCAGTCAGTTGTGATGATGTTTGTCCGTGCCTGGCAGCTTCTCACCAGGCAGTGTCCACACAGCTGAGGAGCTGCTTTTGCAAAGTCTGGGCAGTTACTAATTCAGCTAACTCGAAATACAACCGCGCCACAAGCCCTTCTGCTGCACTGCCTGCAGGGTAGTCACCATACCCACCATCGATCCTGCAGCAAACCAACGCAAGAAGCCATCCCAGAAGGCCATTAATCCCTGAGCTCAGCACAGCAGGCGTTCAAGCTAGTTAATGCACAGCTAGCACAAGAAGTTGCTGAGCAGATCTTTACTGCAGCTGTGGATCTGCTCCCCAGTATGCGATCACTGAACTGGCATATTATTTATAAATCCTTGACCAACAATATGTATCTTTTATTTTAGGATGGTCAGAGTGGCTTGTTATTTTTCTCTTGTACCTCTTGCACAAATGAATCTCAGTCTGCAGACACAACATCTACGATGTGGTATATCCATATGCATTCAAAAAATCTTACCAGATGTAGGAGAATCAATAGGAAGGTGCTGGATTCCACTAAATTCATCCAGACACCTGAGTCTCCTTGTGGGATGTCAGTCTTCCATTCACAGATGGCTGTTGTAAACTGACTATAATTAGTTCTCCTTTATTCTGACAGAAAGCTGAAGTGTTTTAGCAAATCATTCAGGGTAAATAACAAGCAGACCAGTAGTTTTGTTATTAAAGTATAGATAAAAATAGCCCTCCTTCAAATTGCAGTTATTTTTAAAGGTATTTACTAATATGGCTGGCTGCTGTATGAATCATGAACTGATGCTGGTAACTTGGCAACTGCATTAGTTATTTTTTATCTGGCAGCTCACACTGCTTGAAGAGGTTGAGCAGATCTTCTTTTCTATAACCAATCTCATTTTCTAGTGCTGTTCTAATTGCCACACATGTGGAGCCTATTTCTCCCACCACTGATGGGAACATAGCAATTGCAAGGACTTTATACATTCCTTGTTGCTGATGTTGTGAATTTTGGAGGAAAACTACCATGAAACAAGGATTTGTTCTGTTAAGAAGCACATCCATGAACGATTCATGGCACTGGGAGACAGGAGGATGAGTAAGTCCAGTAATGTCCCCAATCTGTGATTTAGAAAGAGTGGAAGTTTAAAAAGAGCAAATGAACAAAAGGAAGAAAAAAGAAAGAAAGCAGACGTTCCTTCCCCAGTCCCAGGCAAAGCATCGCCTCTGTCTCCAAATCACTCTCAAAACACTTTTCAGGCTATCACCAGGAGAAAGAATTAGTTGTCAAATACAGATCTGAAAAACCTCAGATCCACTTGTTTCTCTGTTAAATGATGAAGGCAGTAGAATGGAGATTAACTGCCTGTAGCTGAGAACCAGGCTGGAAGGAAAAGAAGCAGCAACAAAATAAGAAAAGCTTAATGTTTTAGGAAACGTACAAGGTTAAATATCCTATTAACTATCACGATCAAATGGCAGTCCTGCAATTAGCGTTTAATCAAATCTGAGGAAGGGACTCAAATGTATTGACTTTATGATCCTCTCTACTAATTAGCTGGATCTATCTATGAAATAGAAATATTTTCTTATTCAAATCAAAGTTATATCTACTAACATTGGATCTGATCTAATATTAGAGAAAATCTAATTATTATCTAAATAATATCTACATAATCTCCTGGAAGAAAGTTAGAAGGAAGATTAAATACTGTTATATCCACTCTGGAGATAATATAACTGAAGCAGACATGGAGAAGAAAAAAAAAAGAAAAACCATCTAGACACAGTACATCTGTACACAGTGCAGTGTATGTCTTTCTCCTTTTCTGACTCTAAACACTGAGATATGTTGTATTTTTTCAAAGACCTTAGTCCACATTGGCTATATCTATACTGCTAAATTAAAATGTGCTAAAGGTCCTGGGAACGATAACTCATTCATTTACAGTGGTAAACTCTTAGAACAACCTCTGGAATCATTTTGCCCCAAGCCAGTTAGTTCCCTCTTAAATATTTCCCAGGCAAGGTTCAAAAATTGGCATGACCAACCAGTCATTCCCATGGGCGGTCTGCACATGGCTTACTTGGTTGTGGACTGATGGTTGCAGGCTGTGGCATACCAGTTGGCCTCAGTGCTGGAGAGCAGTCCTGGACATATTTAATTTACCTGTATGGTCACAAACTCCTCAGGGAAACATGGCTGTCTCTAGAAATAATACAAACTGTAAATTTGTTTGATAGCAATAAGTAATTTTAGGATCTTCTCACTTGTTGCAGAAGCTACAAACAGATACATTAGGGTGACAGAAAAGACCGAATTGTGCTGGATCCYGATTTTAAATCTTGTTGAAAGTGAATGCCCGTATTTTTTCCAAATGCCTTTCTTTGTAACGCTGCTGTTTTACATGGATAATTACATTTGCAGCACAGARACTTCTATCAAAGAGCTTTTTTCCCATCCAGAATTCTTGCTTCTTTCTGCCCAATAGCCTTTGAATCAGACAGTAAATTCAGGTATTTTTCTGTTGCCAAATAGAATCAATTCTAAGTCTAGACCTGAATTTATTTTATGGCATGGAGAAAATTTATTAATTTCCCCTTTATCTCTACTTCTGGAAATGTATCTCTTCTTAAATTAAAGTGTCTAAAATTTGCTAGTACCATTTGATTTATTCCTCTGGAAAGAGAAGGGGCACCCTGATATATTTTTAGATCTGACCACCACTGGAAGTGTTCAGTGYATAAAAAACCTGTGCAGCATGTGTAGAGAAAAGAAATGGGAATGCTGTGACTGGTGTGAATGGGGGATGAATGGAAATGTCTGACCACGTTTTGAAGACACCTAGAGATTAGCAGCTCATCACAATCCTAGCATGCAGCAAAGTGCAGCTTCTTAGGACACACAGGTCAGAGACAAAGGACAGTGAGTAAATCCTGACAACTCACAGAGGTGGGATGGGGTGGGGAGACTTATCACCATCAGGCCCAAAAGGATACAGAAAGGCACGTGCAGAAATCAGCACACGGTTCCCAAACCAGGTGACAAGATGAGGACTCGATAGATGGTGTCCTGTCCTCCACTAGGAACCCCGGACAGACCACCTGAATTCAAGCATCTTTGATGCTGGACAGACTGCCTGTGTATGTATGTCCTGGTGCTTGTCTGTGGGAGTGGGAGAGCGCATGAGTGAAATCAGTATTGTTTTAAAGTAAATCAAATCCCAGTCCCATTTTCAGGGAGCAGCAAAAGCAGGGCAGCTCCACAAGGGGAGATGAGCCAGGAGCTGAGGGTAACCACACACGGGCAGCGAAAGACCGAAGTAGCCATGCTATAGACAGTGGAATATGTATATTGGTCTTAGCTTTGCATATCTAAAAAAGAATGCTATGTTTTGATGTAGATGATAGCTTGGCTATCAAAGATCCTACCTGTTATGTGAGATATTCTGTAGCACTTCAGAGACAAACATCTGCATGCCTTTGTTTGAAATGTTGAGTATGAATGCTGCCATTCAATGGACACTTTATTGTGTGATAAATCCGGAAGATCTACCCACTGTAAGCAAGACATCTTCTCTGGACACCTCATATTCACTTGCAGAAAGTGTAAAATCATTGAGTTTAGATGCCTAAAAGGATCCCCAGAATGTCCAGCAAGCTAAGCCTTGAACAAAGACCATCAGTTGTAAGATGAAAACTTATTATTAAAAATGCCAACAAAAACCCAATATCCCATAAAACAAATACAGTGGAGATTAAACAACAAGCTATTATTACAGAAAAAGTAGAAGCAAAATATATCCCATTTTTGTTCAATTCTGTTATCTATTTTAGAACTTGTATTCCCAATTTAACACATGTAGAAAATAAATTCAGCAATATACAGGGAAATTAATGAAGAAAATAAATCTTAATCAGAACTATAGTAAAAAGAATGGGCAAAGAACTGGAGGCTTTAAAAATGAGTCAAGAGGAAATCATATATTGACGTGTGTGAATGTATGCTTACATACATCAACAGTCTGAGTGTGGGTGGTAAGTATGCCTATTGTAAAGATGCATGGGTAAAAAATATGTAAAGCAAAATAGGTTAAATCAGCAGAAGACATCTTAGCAAACAGAACTGTCAGCTATTGTAAAAGGCTTCAGTATAGGAATAACTCATTAAAAATCYTATCCAGAAAGATGGGGGGGGGAAACAGGAAAAAAAAGTATTCTTGGAAAGAAATACTAGTAGCAATATGCAAGATTTTATCAAATATTAATGCAGCATTTGACACAAGAGGAGCTGTTAATATTAAAGCATAGTACTGAAATTACTTACATTTTTCCTTCTGATTTATTTTAGGAAAACATTTTTTCTTCTTTTTCCTTTCCCTTCCCTAGAATTCATTTACAAATCAGATATCACATCTGTCATTCCCTTGTCCAAATTATTTGTACAGTTCTTATTTAAAATTGGTGATTTGGGTTAGGGCCATAACTGGAATTATTCCTTGCCTAAGGAAGGTTCCAATGAGGTGGCAAGATAATTCATTCTGAACGTGAGCTCTGTAAGAGTTCATTTCAATTTATTACTCATTTTAAGTGAACTAATCTAAATTAAAATCTCCTTGAATCAATACCTCATTTTTTTCATAGAGTATTCTGACTATATCATACAAATCATTCAACTGCTCCTGTATCCGGCAAAGCTAAAATGGCTTTGTGGTGAAGATGGGCTTTTTTTCTACCAAATGGACTTATACACAGATGCTACATAAGGTAATTGGCATTAGAGCAAAACTCTCCCCAAGCTGTACACCTCTCAGAACATGAGCTCTTTGTATGTTCATCAGCCAGCACATTCTAACCATTTACCTTTGCATCATTACAGGATTATCCAAGTAAAATACTAACAAGGTGCAGGAATTTATACCTGACACGGAAAAGAATTAATTTTTTACCCTTTCAACTTCCAATTTTAGTTATCAAAATGAATAGCCAGTTTGTGTTTCTTGTAACCAACATAATTGCATTCATTTTGTGATTCATTCTAATGCTTTTGTTGTTGTGGTGATGGAGTGAAAGAATTTTCTGAACAGATTTTGTTCTAATGTTGCATCTTTATGTGAAGGTAAGGACAGTTAGAAAGTAAGGGATGGGGGTTTTGTTCTCCTGACAAAGGCCATAAAAAACTTTTAGAAGACTTATTCAGTCATGTCTTGTTCTTTTCATTATTCTTTTATGTTCCACTTGTATTACATAGTCTACAGTCAATTCATAAAATGCAATAAAAAAATCCTGTTTTATACACACGAATTGGCATGGCTGCATAAAATAGGTGTTGCAGACACTGTATATCTAGAATCCCAAATATCCCTACATATTTCTTTAGGTTTTTTTCCTTTTTATTTCTTGGCCTTCTCAGTTATGCTTATGATTCTTCAAGTGCAAGAGATAGGAAAAAATATTTCAGAACGCCCTCATTCAGCAAAGCACTTCGGCATGTACCTACCTTTAATCATATGAATGGGTCCCTTGAAGTCCGTTGGACTTATATGCTGAAATATCTTGCTGTTTTCAGTCTCGGTGCTATGGAGAACTGAATACTCTGTGCGCCAACAGCACTTTTCAGCACATGCTTAATCTAAGCCAAGGGTAGTTCTACTTTAATCCCTAAAACCGAGCACATACTTGGAGAGCCCAGAGGAACCACTGACTGATGCTACAGCTATATTACTGCAATGAAGCTTTCTTCCCATGTCTGGGCATGCCTTAGTGAGGTCTTGATGCCCTGGGGAAAAGCCAGCCACATCCTTCCTCCCATCTCACACACCCCAGGAGGTGTTTTCTGACTGATTAGAGGACAAGAAACCCAGCACACATCAGAAGGTAAACCTGGCCACAGCACTGAGTGCTAATCACGTTGCTGTCAGACAATTTGTAGGTGTTAGAAACAAAAAGAGTCTGTGAGACATGGCATAAGAGGCATGAGATTACAGAGGGATGCACATGGATTGGCTATAAAATGCATGAGCTATTTAGCCCCTAATAGGGGCTCACAATATGCAAGAGCATTCAAGGCCTCATTTTCTAAAATGCCCGTGCATAGCCCTGGGTCAAGGTTCCTTGCCGAGTCACTGCTATGTGGTCATGCTTGTGCCTTTAGATCTGAGAAAACAGTTCACTGTAAATAGATGTGTGATTGTGTGGTCACGCTTGTGCCTTTAGATCTGAGAAAACAGTTCACTGTAAATAGATGTGTGATTGTGTGGTCACATTTCAAAATAAATCACTTCAAAATAAATCAAAATAAATAATCTAAAAATTTAAGAATGTGCCATTTATGTCCATGAAAGTGTCTTCACTCAGAAAAACTATTGCACTATTTAGCCCTTAAAGTACCATGTACAAAGGCTACTCTTTTAGATCGATTGACTCAGTTTTGAGTTCTTCCCTTTACATAGAGGAATGGACTGTATAAAGCTAAACTATGCCATGGTGTTGGAGTGTATRTAAGTCTTTAACTATACTCTGTGGTTCACTGGTTCTCTTTCTCTCAAGAGCACATGGGTATRCTATAAAAGAGAGACACTACTCACAGCTTTGTGGAGTTTCTTTTGGAAGAAAACATCAATTTCTTGAACTGACAAGTTTTACAAGAACAAATCTGGATCTTCCAACACCTTCTTCCAGCTTTACAACTGTTCTTCCATACTGCCAAGCTCCTCTACCTCCTTTAGGGGAGAAAGTCTACTGGAGCCCAAAACAGAAGCATTTCCACCAGGTTTCTAAAATGCAGTTCCCCTRTGTAATTGCTGTTGCCCCTAACAACTCTTAAAAATGTGACAAGTGACAACACTTAGCTGCCAATCAAGCTATATTTAGAATTTGAGAGGACAAGACTCAATAAATGTATGATAAACACCCTGTATTGGTCCATGGGTATAGATCAGAAGCAAGACCTGGTAGGTCTATTCCACCTCTAACTGCTGTTATGCTATAACTAGGAGATTAAAATAAAGTGAAATTAGTACATCTCTGACACAGCCCCTTTTTGACAGAGACTACAATGAACCACACTGTGGACTCCACTCTGCTTGTCCCTGCCTTGGCATTAAACTCAAGAGATCAAAATTATTTCAGACATAACACCTTTAATATAGGAATAGTGAATAAGCTTATATGAAGAGAGCACATAGTTCTTCCGATAGTTATGCTTGTTCTCTCAGTCTCTGCATGAAATTCCTAATGCTGAAATTTCTAATTCCTAAATGTTTCAGTAAAAACACACAAAAAGAAAAATAAGATCCCAAAAGTTCTGGTGAGATAAGGAAAGGTGAAGAGATACCACACTGTTCACTCTGCATCAGCATTTCATTAAAAAGATATTTGCCTTGCTGGGACTAAGCAGGGACGGAGGTCAGACTTTTAGTAGATAAATCTACTTGAAATTGGCTCTGCTGAAGAATAGGGAATATAGCATATCATGCACATTGTCACCAAGACCAGAATTCATAGGCATATAGGTATCTATTTTATACTGTAAGATAAAAATGCTTGTTTAGGGAGACATCAGATTCAGTCTGTTACAGAGAATTTACTYTTCTGAGAAAGAAATGTGACCTAGATTTCTTTCCACATAAATAAAGTTGCATAAAACAGAATTAAACCTGTTGAGAAAAGTAGCAGAAGTGTAAGCTTTCATAACACATAAACCTTTGTCTGCAGTATTACGACTAAATCCTCTGAACAGCAGATGACGAAATGGACTGCAGTTTCTTTCTGTGTTTCCATGACACACACATTTACTTTTTTTCATAAGTCCTTCTCAAAAACTCTTGRATGATCTGATATGAAAAATTAACGTATAGCAAAGCAGTGCATTAAGGAGAGCTGTTCTCCTGCATGGGTAATCTGCAAACAGGCTGGGAAGGATCTTGATTAAGTTCAGAAAGCAGCTCTCAAAGGAATGTAAGTTGCTGGAAAGGCAAGTTTAAAAGTGTTCCGGTCCTGTTTATTTGAATGAAGTGTGGCTTTGCTCTTTGGGAACAGAAAAGTTTGAAGATCTTTCTATCTCTGTGGAAACCACCTTCACTTTCCTTCTCAAATGCGGTATCAAAAGCTGTCACACAGTGAGAAGAAAAGTGCTTTACAAAGTAAGAAACCATTTCTCCCTCATCTGACCTGAGGTAAAAAGAAAAGTCAATATACATGTAACTGCTAGCTGAACCTTGAAAGGCTAGGAGCTCTGGTTTGGCAGCAGAATTACTCTAGTTCAAAGAAGCAAATATGTTGTGGCCTTATTGCTTTAGGCAGACCTAYTTATCAACGTTAGTGATAGGATCACACAGAGAAACTGGGCAGGCATTCAAGAATCAGAGAGGCATTAACCATATCACCTTGYGTGAAACAGTGGCTTCTGAGGAGCAGTAGATAGGGATCAGTTGTCCTCCACTAAATCTTCTGAGACCCTCCTCATTCCCAACTGATCACTAGATACGCCTCTTTGCCTGCTCTGTTCATGAAAAGAGTATTAATTTCTCTTTTTAAATCATCAAAGAGGACAGTAAGTGTTACTGTTGGAGCTTTGGTTTTATTCTACTGAAGTTAGAGCAAAGTTCTGAAACAAAACACAGAGAGTTTAAGTTTTTCTATCACTGCTCTAGCTATGTCAGCATTGTTGATGCTTATTACGATGTTATTTTTATAAGGTTGTAGGCAAGGCATGTATTTTAACTGGATGAATCATGTCAGTAGTCTGAAGTTTTATACTCTCTCCCTTCACCCATCATTCAGTACACATTGCTGTTAAACCACAACAATCGCAAATCAGCATCCCAAGTAATTGCAGCCAGACTTGATTTCTCACACAAAGTGTCACGAGTAAAGAACAACGTTGCCATTTATTTGATGATCACTCACTGATTGCTTTGTTATCGACAATTTACCCTACAGATTATTTGGGACTGTAGCAAATGATACTGACATCCACTTCTGTATTTATGTAAGTGAAATTGCTCAGGGACTGAGATGAAGATTTTCAATGGCTGAAATGCTTAAGGAATTGAAAATGAAGATAGAGAAGGTATAAAAACACATTGTTTGTCCTTGAGATGCAGACAAGATGTGCAAGTGACTGACTCAATGCACATCTTTCCTGTCTCTTACCTTCCTGAAGTAAGATTTAAGCGGGATTGTCATGAATATAAATCTGGCTCTGGTTCTCAGCTCTTACAGGATTTAGAGGATGCGTGTAGAGAATGAACACAGATATTCGGGTGATCCTGTCTATGATTCTGCATAGAAGATGGCCCTATTTTCACCCAAGAGGTTGTAGATGTGGGATTATTCTCCTCAGACAAAGATGGGAATGGAGCCAACATCTCTAGACCAAGAGACCTGAGCAAGGGCTCGCCAATGAATAGAAAGAATTACTGTTCTTCCTCCTGTCATGTTTTATAAGAACAGCTGATATTCCGATATTATCTGAGAAGGATACCCCAAGGCATTGAAGTGCCTTCTCCATGGATCCTCAGGGGGGTTATGCGTGAACTGAGCCCCTCACCACATTGCACTGCTAGCTCCAAGTGTAGAAATGCCTGGAAGAAGGCTTTGAGGTCCCTAAGAGACCTTACCGATGACATATCAGTAACCCCATGGTACGTGGTTGCAGAGTGGGGGCTCTGAAGGTATTGACACCTTCAGTGGCAGTCAGGTGGGAATTTGGTGTCTAGCTGTTTTGCAGCTGAAACATCTGTTGCAATTTCCTCATAACAATTCTTCTTCCATACCAAGTTTCTCCCCTTTTACAGGAAGGACTCAGGAAATGGCTGTACCCATAATTCTCCACCTTTTATTATTTCCCAGGTTGCCACACAAACTAATGATGAAAAAGGCAGCTACAATTTATGGTATGCCGAAGGCCCATCTGTGGGAAGCTAATTGTTTTTCCTCAGCCACTTCCATATTTATTTTCTTTTTCATCATCTCTGTAACTGCATTTGAACCAGAGGCCAGGGCAATCATGGCAACCACCCACACTGACAGCACATGCTTTTATTTTTCTTGGCAACAATTATTTATCCAGCTTGTCAAGTTGCTGATGACATTGAAATAGCATCTGTTTCACACTGTCTGCATCACTTAATGCAGGAAGACATAGTTCTCTGGCCCATTTTATTGATACTTGTGACGTTTCCCTCTATTTAAGTTTTCTGTTCTTGGCATCTTTTCTTTTTCTTGGCCTTGGCTTGTTAAATGTAACCTTGTTCATTTTATTAGTTGCTGCTGCTAAGTTACAATTCCATTCTCACAGTGAGCTCTTTCTGAAGACCAGTTTCCAAATCTTTCCATTGTTCCCTGTGCTGCCTTAGAGCTCTGCAATCCACACGTACTCCCTGGAGCAAAGCTTTACTTGATCCGCAATAAATCTGTGATAAAATACGGAATCACTTGGAAAGCAGTATGAGACTACTGTGCAATAGGTAAAATAGTCGCAAAAGGAGATTGCAAGCCAGGCCTGCCTGTCACCTTGTGTTGCTCTGCTGACAGGTGTGACTCTCAGGAACACCACAGTAATGACCACCTCCTGTTCCAGATGTCCCCAGGAGAATGAGATCATGGTTTAGACACCAAAGTCCGCGTCTCCCAGAGGCAGTTCAGTTCAGATAGTGCTGCATAACTTGAAGCCCACCTCACTTCTAAACCCTTTGGGATCCACATTTTTAATCCTCTCTCTATCTTACCTGAAGGACAGTTTCAGAGAAATGTAAGCAGCTGGGCTCCACGGTGGGCCACATGGGTGGTGGCTCCTCTTTGTTCTGCTTTTTCCCAATAAGTTTACCTTCTTGGAGGGGAGACACTGATTCGATTCCTTCCCCAGTCAAAGTGGGAAGAAAAACCTTTTGCTTTGCAGAAAAGTACCTTAGCACTGGCGATGCAGAAGGGCATTGTTCCTTCCTCTGGTGGACTGCCTAGCTAAGTACATTTATACAGAAAATTTGAGTGAATGAGTCTAGTTATCAAGGTACTCACTGTGAAGATGGTGAGGAAGGATTCCAGGACTTGGTATTTAGTATAAGAAAACAGAAAGCTGACTGTAATGCATTTGCTAGAGCATTTCACTGAAAAAAAATGGCCAACTTACTGAATTTGACATATTTCATCCTGTACCACCTTCTGGATCAGAAGTCTTGTATTTCAGCCATCTCCAGCACCCTTTAGAGTACTTGCAATACTTGCAGTTCCTGGATTTTGAATACTTACTCATGCTGTCCTAACGCAGCTTCTAAAATAGAAACACATTTCTTGAATTCCTGCTGGATCCGTTGCACAACTGGACAGTCCCAGAGGGTTAGCAAGTTTTCTGATACTAGCACACAGACTTGTTTGCACATATACATATGTAAAGACCCTGTAGATGAAATTCTGGCTTTAGATGCAAACTCAGTCACACAAGATATGTAGATGTCAAACATGACATTGGTACCACTTCTACTTCTTTAATTGTGAACTTCTTGTTTAATTGCCCTATTGTACACGTTTGCCCCCTTACATTTCCCCCCTGTGAATTTGTCTTTCAAATCATAATTTGAAACACTTGCTTTTGGTGTTCTAAACTAATCCCTTTCCCTCCCAATGGGACCATATGCCTTAGATTAGATTGCCTTAAGACAAATGCATCTTTATTCTTTGGAGAATTGCAGGCAGATTGATAAATTTTTTTAGAGATTTTAAAGAACGGATGACTGAAGATTATAAACTAATATAAGAATACTTGGTGAGCTGCATTGTTCTTAGGGAGCTGTATTGTATAACTACTTGACCTCAGTACTGTTTTATGTCAATCCCTTGCAAGGTTCAGTGCTGCATTCAGTATGTGCCTAGAGCATTTGATATTCAAGCTTAATCTACCACACTGTAAATCACATACATGTGTGATTCTTGGCAAATTAATGAACTTTTTGCTTGATTGAAAATAATTGAAGTGTCCTTGGACTTGCTAAAAAGAGACTAGCCCTACTAAATTTCAGTCAGAAGTGAGCTATACCACTGATTAGTCAATATAATTTGGTAGATTTCTGTGATTAAAACTTAACAGTCTCCTGAGCAAATTCCACCGTGAGGAGTGACTCTATTCCAACCCCCTTAGGGCACTTCTACGCAGGAAGGAGCAAACTGAACCATATTCCCTCTGCTAACACTCTGAAATGGCCAGATATAATCTAGCATGGGTCCAAAAGCAGCATTAGTGTGGCGCTGTGCCCAAGCTAATAAGTCCTGCTGACAAGGCTAGGACCAGATACAGAAGTAGGCTGGTGCTGCGCCAACACTTTCCCCTCATGTCACCACTCATAGCTGTCTTCTTTCACAGGGTATTTCCTCTTCACTCCCACATTTTGGTAATCATGGGTGCCTCAGGCTGCACACGGCTCAAATACTTGAGCAAGGAGGGTGGTCTAGTTCCCTGGACTCTTTGGTTCATACTGTATGCAGGCTGCTCTCCAGCCGTATCCGCAAGATCAAATTTCCTGTATGTTCACACTGTCACATCACACCCTGGCAACCATGTGTGGTTGCTCTCTGTAAAGCTACACGGTCCATGCGGGGTGCTCAGTCATCTCTCATATTGGCCTGACTGCACCGTCACACAGGCAACCCTCCCAGATGGTAGGTCCTTCACTCCATGGGAGAATCCCACACCAGGCTATCTCCACAGAAGGACAATGTACACAGCTGCTTCCCAAGACCAAATCTCCTGCCTGCTTAGAGTACTAATCAGCTCAAGGTCCTCTGCCATCAGAGAGCAGAAGCCAGAAGGCACTACATTGCCTTTTGGGCACTATATAGCACAAAGATAACACTCAGAATTCATGAATACCCATATTTCAAATAGGATCTGTCTTTATTAGGACAGAAAAACTTTTCCTTTCAGAGCCCAACATCCATGATGGCTCAAGCTTTCCATCTCTGTTGCTGCCAACAGCTTGACCTTTCATTCCTGCATGCTGCAGTGCCAGGCAAAAAGGAAAATAGCCAGGACCCACATGGAGCTGCCCCACTCCCGAGCCAGCTCATTGTCTGATTGAGGCTGCTCGCACCACCTGCTTTGTGCTGCCTTCCCCTCTGCCACACCTCCAGAGGCCAGCGTGCCTTCCCCAGCCTGGCGTTCACAGGGGTTGCCTGCACAAGGATCTTTTCCTGAAAAGGACTTGCCAGTGAGGCACAACCTTGCAGTGTGGGTATCCTGACGAGAGGTCTGGCATTGTCTTCTCCGGGTGCCTGTACAAGAGAAATCCTCTATCGGGGTTTTTTGTACAGCCACAGTACAGGTATTCTCATGACAGTGTTCCCTGAAACTTTCTGAAATATTACAGAATTGAACACATGCAGACAAGCAAACCTCAGCTGTCTGAACCCTAACTTGATGTTCCCCTCCCAGTGCCCAACTGCACATACCCTTCCTCACCCCTGCAAGAGAGAGTCCTGTGTCTCCAGGACTTGGGGTATTTTTATGGTCATGCAGGTGATGTTCTTTGGGGACAGACTATAGAGTCTGTTGCTTGCCTATGGTCTGTGTGATTGACCTCACACACTAACATATTTAGGTTCTCGCCAGGAATAAAGTATGAGCTCTGGTTCTGGGCTGACCACCCCTTCTCCTTTATGGCTCTTAAAGGTGAGATTATTCCCCTGGGGGGACACTATATCATGGTGCCATGAAGTTTAGGATGGAAAATCAAGGTTTGGGATGAGGACTACTGCAGGAGCTTCTGGGATACATGTTATCACACGAGATGCCCCAAGTATCATGCCTGGAGCTGCTCTCAGTGCCTGATGTTTGAACAGGGTGGTTGGTTCTCAGGACTGACCTGACAGAGCAATGTATACTGTGATTCTCATGATTTCTAATGAGAAAAGGGTCGGTCTTGGCTAATACTAGCTTCAATAAATTTAGGTTGAGAGATTTAGACCACAATGAACTTTTCCAAGAAATCTCTTCTAAGTGTTTGTAGCAAACCATATAACTCTTTGAAAGACTTTTGTGGCCACAGATAATTTCATTTTCTTATTATGGCTGTAGAATTAATTAGTTAACAGATATCCAAGGAGTTGTTTGAGAACAATATGGAACCTCAGGGATTCAGCAAGACCATTGTCCATACCTTATGTGGTGAAACCACAAACTAGAGGCTTGGGGGCTGGGAGGGAACCACAAGGGACCAAAAATGCATTTTTAAGCAGTTGACTTGCTTGTTTTGTTAGGTGGAAAAGACTTTTCCCTTAGAATATGAAGTATCAGGGCTTTCTGAGGCCAGATAATGACCTGGCACCATGAACCCATTATCTGGAGGCAGATTTTAAATGCATTGGATTGACATGAAGGTGAATCATTATGGTAAAGAAGAGCTCTGGATATACTTTACACAAAAACTGAGCAGACACACTCTGAACTCTATCACTTAAAGTTACAATGCTCCTTTATTGGATGGCAATGATGGCATTAGCATTGCAAAAGCCACTGTAACTGTGTTGGAGTGGTATTCTGGGAAAGGAACCCAACAGTGGCAAGAAAACAGAGATGAAATGGAACGGATCTGAAAGCAGCAACTTGAAAGAGCCCCTGCAGCTGGTGTAGGAAATTGGATGGGAACGGTACATTATCTCTCAGGGCAGGATGGATATTCAAGCTGCCATAGACTTGAATGAACATGGGGCATGATATTCCCTGAAGTTGATTAAAGTCTTATTGTTGATTTCAGTGGTACAAGATTGAGTCCTGGGGTCAGTTCTGTGCAGGGGAGGGTGAGGAGAACGCACTATGAAAAGAAAAGAAACCAAAATAAAAGGAGAAAGGAATTTTCTGACTTCCTCGGTTCATGGACCTCAGCATTAACTTTGCATTACCTCTTTGAACACAAGCCATGGAGTCACAGGCCCCTTTGGCCCTAGTCTGTTGCAAGCAAGTCTCAGTGTCTCATTGTACCTGAAAGCAGAATGTGGCCCTCAGAAGGACATTTACACATGTAGCTCTCAGCCCCAATTAGGCCCCATAAGCTCCCTCTAGTTAGTGAAAAGCAAAAAGCTTCTCCACAGGTTACTCAAAACACCCAAAGGAAGATCCTGCTCTGACAGTCCACTTGGATGGTTTAGCTCACTCACTGCTATGGAGATCATCTAGACACTACATAGGCACTCAGATTAGGTCCTTCAAAGGTAGAATCTAAAGAGCTTCTTTTGAGGTTTGGGGCCCATAATCTTTTGCAGAAGTTGCTCCCACTTTGCTAAAAAAAAAGGCTGAAAATTCTTCTTACGTTGCACGGCATGTGTGCCGGTAATTACTTTTGTGGCACAACTGCCAAACACAGAAGAAGAGCAGCATTTGGTTGGAACAAAGGTCTTGCTAGCCCAGTATCTTCTCTTTAACAGCAGCTATAAACAGAGACTTGGGAAAAGTAGGAACACAGCAAGCATGTATGGTATTTCCCGCTATTATTCTGCCAGACTGCACGCATTGTCAGCACAGGGCATTGTAATCCAAACATGGGTTTCTATGTGGTCTATGTTTCTCTTCCGTGAGCATGTGCAGCCTCCCCTGAACCTAGATTAATTAATGTTACACAACTATAAAATCAGCACCAGCTTTGCAAAGTGAAGACGCGTGGCAGAAACTGTCTGGGCCAGGAAGCTAAGTGGGGATGACTGTGAGCCTTCTTATTGCAGAGAGAATTCAGCTTCTTTTAGAGGGTTTTTTGGAAACTCCTTATCTGTACTCAGCTTTTAAGCTAGACTGTGGAAACCATGTGCTGTGCTTCCTCTATCTCTATTATGAATAACAGTGCTACAAGAGAAAAATATTAGCATTGCTAGCCTGGGAAAACTGTGCAGTTCTTGTAAAAACTGATTCCTTTCCGTGTCTTTCCATCAGAGACATAAAAGGGGGACAGTTGGCTTAAATAAGCAGATAAGGAAGTAGATAAGGACCCCGTGACAGCTGGGAACTAAGAGGTCCACGCTAGGACTGAGAAGCATATTTCAGTAGGCTGAACTTCACTGGAAGCTTGCCAGGGGTCTACAAATCAAAAAATCTTGGAGACTACTGAAACAGACAAAGAGAAAAACATCAGCTTCCAGATAATTAGATATAATCATATAAAAAGTACTATATTAATCACAGATACACATAGCTATTGCAGCATTCATCACTTGACTGCACTAGCTTGATTAATCCATAGTTCCCTATGGTTTAAAATACGAGGATGTAAGAAATGAGTGACTCTTAGTCTAAGCAATACAGGAGGCTGAAAAAGCCCCCAGCCTCAAACTTTGTCATTCTGTGGAATAAATGCTGTAGATTTTCCAAAGAACTTGAATAATAATTGCTGATATAAAATATTCACTTGCACAACTGTATAAATAAGATAGCAGAGTTGTGCTGTGGTCACTTTGAAAGCTAAATAACTTGCCAGAGTTACTTCACAAAGCTCTGAAATATGTATCAGGAAGGTAGAACATATAAAAAAGCTATATAGGTTTTTCATTAAAGCTTTTCTTTCCATAAAGTCCTAGAGGCTAAACTGCATGAAATACTCACTGAAAATCCCCTCATAGGTCTTTTCTTTGTCAGTCAGAAGAACATTGAAGTGCAACTGTTACATTTAGCAAATAATATTAGAACCTGCAAGTGAATTCAAAATATCTATCGCTAAGAGTAAAACAATTCAACTGATCCTAAACTGAAACTGCATGAGCAGGCTAGAGAGAACACTTGCCTGTTGGTACAGTAATTTTTGCATGCATGCTTTTCAGCAAGGTGTCAGCTCTACAGGCGTGACATCATTATAAACCTCTTGCTGGTATAGCAGACCTTGAGAACTTGCCACTATTGCTGGTCTACGGAAATAGCAGACATGTACATTATAAACAAACTTCTTTTTTTAATGACTAACACGCCGTTTCAGAGTTGTAGATATATAGGTCTGAGAAAGACCTTGGGGGGTCGCCTTGTCTCTCCTCTTGCTCTGAGACAGGACAAATTATGACAGACATGCCTGACATATTTGTTTTAGCTGCTTTAAAAGACCTCCAGTGAATGGGATTTCACATGCTCCAGCATGTAACCATTCCTATAATGCAATAGCTTTTTGGAACAGTTTTTTTTCTTAAATGTACCAGTCTCAAACTGGTTTACTGATTTGAGATAGTCCATGTGACTATGCAAATTTATCCCTCCGTGTCCTGGGTTTACTCTCTCTTGAAGAATCACATTTATGCAAGTTCCAAGTTAAGGTGTGTTTCCAGTTGTCAGTTTGTTAAATTCCCCCTTCATTTCTGAAAGTCAGGCTGGAATCTTATACTTACATCACTCACAGAAACCGTAACCACACTAATATGTACAATCTGACGCCATATCCAGAAACCAAATTGGCTGGCTGGTGGTTATTGTTGATGTTGCAAATCTGAACAAAAGCTCAGCTCAATTTTAAGATTGGAGACTGGATTTTTAGACTGGAGGGGACAATCAGTATTTATAACACAGAAGTAGGGAAAATTGGATGTTATTCAGTAACCTTTGGAGCAAACACTTCTACAAAGAAGAAAAATAGCTTTGTGATTTAAATTCTTTTGAATACTTAGTTTATCCAAATAATCTGCCAGTGTGAATTTCTGGAAATCTAACAGAAAAATGAAGTGCATCAAATCAGAAATAGGATAAAATTCTCTTCAGCCACCACATTCTCATAATTTACAGCATAGGCTGCTTCATTTGCAAACTTCCACCAAGCAGTTCGTGAATACACCCTTCTCAAAGAAATCAACTGCATGGACACAAGTATGACCTGAGAGACGCTGCATGCTGTCAGAGGGACCAGAGCAAAAATAGAGAGCTGTTTTCATGGCTGGAAAAGGATTCACTTCAATAAACAGTTTACGCAACCATTTGACAAAGACTAACAATTCTGCTTCTACTGGAGGCAAGCGGCTGATTAGCAGGAAATAAACAACCTTATAACAACCACTCCATTACTAGATGTTAGGGAAAYATCAACTTGGATTTACATTTTTTAACTACGTGATGAGAGAGCTTCACATTCAGTTGCTGGCTTGTTCTAGGACAAACCAGCTAAGCTAAAGAGAAGAACGTCTTTCAACATCCATATGATGACAGAGAGTAAGTTTAATCATCTCTCCTACTCTCCGGAAAGATTAGTAATGTGACTGAAGGAACACTGTGTACGCTGCTTTTATTCTGAGAGAGATGATAACTCGTTATAGGTGTAAAAATGTGCCTGCAGCCTACTGCATACTGAGAATGTGAACACAGAGTCGAGAAAGTGGGAACCTGGAGCAGAACTTTTAAAATGTGAGACACGGTATAGCGAATAACGCAATGAACAGCATTCACAGAGCCCAAGGCTATTGGTATAACCAGCTATTCTCCCAGTATGAACTAAACAGCACGATTAGTTGAAGTAAAAATGTGCAAGCAGTACTAAACCAATCTTCCTTGAAGATGGGGAAAAGGAAAAGTGCCTACTAGTTTTTTAGTTTTCTATGTAACATTTCCTTCAAATTATAATTCACCAACTTATTTTCTCTCCTTAAACAAATGATGCAAGTATCTCACATATTAAGGTTTCACGGTTTCTCACTTATTTTATTTCTTGAACAAATAAGCAACAGTTAGCTAATTCTTGATCAAACAGGATACCTGCGACTATATTCAAGTCCCATGCCATGATTGCATGACTATTAAATACGATGGCTTCCATGATTTTCCTGGTGGTGAATGAATACTGTCTACGCATGAACAAGTGAGCCAGTTGGAGTTTTAAAATGGAAGCAATTCTCCTGGGCTTCCATATGATGCTAACTGCTCTTCATGGAAAGCATGACAGAGTTTTTATTATGAAACTACTGATACATTTTTCTCACTCCCAATTTTACTTTAAAAGACTGAAGTGATTGAGAAATTGAAGAAGGAAATGCATTCTTTTTCCCCCCAGAAACTCTCTAGTGTACAGCACAATTTTTGTCAAGAACTAGCACAGAAATTATCCAGGCAGGGCTAGAAGGACACCTCTGGGACTACTTCCTGATAGGGAGAAAAATCATAAAATCACCTTCAGAATATGCTACCAAGGAATGGTGGACCTCGAAACCACTCCTGGCAGAGGCTGGGAAAAGTGATTCAAAACTGGGCTGCATGATTTCATCTCTCTCTTATTCTCTTCTTTCTCATCAGAAGAGCACAGAATTAGAAATATATTTATATCACTAATGAGAATGTCTACAGCTATATTTAAAGGGATAATTATTTATGACAAGAGACGAGAGCGCCTTTTTTCTTTTGGGCTTAATCTAGCTACACTCTGGTGGGACTTGAATTTCCGTATGGGTTGATTTACATGACATGGTTGAATTCTTTTGACCTGGAGCTCTGCAGTGCAAGCCTGACTAAATTTTGCTATTTCGCTGTAATTTATGCAGTTACAGGGGAGATGCCCTCTGCTCACAAATTAAAAAATGAAGGACTGAGCAGCGGTAAAGGGAAATGGGATTGATGGATATCCATCCCTTGCAGACACATCTCACTTAAGTTTCTATAGTTATTCTGTTATCATGCAGTTATTTGTCTTCTTTCATACTATCTGCCAAGTGCTGGACAGATGGAAATCCACCTGTGACATCATTCCTCTGGGCTTCAAAAAGAGGAAATCAAGGACAATTATTGGAAGCTTTTGTAAAAAGAGAAGAGATAATTTAAAGTAAAAATATTCCCTGTTTCTCATAGTACAATCAACTATTTCAACTGTATAACAGATGTAAAAAGGTGATAGACTAGTAACACTTGGTTATCAGTTCTCACTGAATTCAAGGGCAGTATTTCTGCTTGTTGACTTTGAACCACGTGTTGAATACCTACCCCTTCACTGAGTCATCTCAGTGTGCACTTAACTTACAGCAGAAAGCTGCAGTTGTACTCAGCTTGTTTGTAAACAGTAGAGCATTGATAGAGCAGTGAACAACATGCTGACATTTTATAAGGGTAACTTTAAAATCTCCTGTGTTCTTGGCAGATTACTTGATGTTTGCCTGTTACAATTTGCTTTTACTGTTCTCCCTAAAAAGTCTGTTGAGCACAGACAAAACGTTAACCAGTCCTGAAGCTTCTTGTGACTAAGCTAATTCAGGATAATCTAGCAAAGAATTTCAATTCTCTAACCCAGCTCTTGCATGTGTGTAGCATTCCCCATCACTTCTTTAAAATCCAGCAAAACTCCTGCATTGAAATAGGCACTCTGCCTGAGGAAGGAATCTTGGCCCAGCCATCAGGTATCTTGAATCCAGCTTTGAACAATTTTCCATTGCCCTGCTCTGCATTCAATAAATACACATGCTAACAAATATCATGACCTTTAAAGAGCCAAACTTCAACAATCCTTAGCCTGAGTCCTTCTTACCCTGCTCCCAACTTTCAGCTTGTTGATCTTTCAAGCATTAAAAAAAATGAAATTTTGCGAGGTTAATGTAAGATGCAAGAGAGATTGCTGCTGCTCCTCAGTTGCAGGAGCAGTCACAAGCTTTTCTTCATGCTGTCAGTAAAGACATTTTGATTCCAGTCTTGCAAAGCACATATGTTCTCATGTCCTCGATCCCCACGGGTCCCCTCTGTTCTGGCCACCAATGGTGCACCCACTGCCTTCCCATCTCCACCAAGCTGGAGAGGCTTTCGGTTATGCGAGAAATCAAGCTGCTCCTCCACCAGCCAGCCCTCTRGGGTATTGACTTTCAGCCAGATTCTCAAACTAGGAGTTGTCTCCCCAGCTAGGTACAAACCCACAGGTGTGTGCATGGAGCTAAGCCTGAAATGACGAGTAGAAAGTTATGTGTGTCCCACCTGGAACTGCCTGTGGCTGGAGCCCTCATCTGAGATGTAGGAGACCAGGGCAGAAGTCCTTATTCTAGTCCCCACACCACAGGCTAATGTGAGTCAGGGTTTCAACGTGAGTCCTTCTTTCTCACCCAGTGCACATTTAATTAATTTACAGAGTCACAAATTTGCAAGAATAAAGGTGGTTAGTGAGGGCACTTCCCTGAGACACAGGATCAATCAACCAGAACAGAGATTTTAACCTGAATTTCCTGTGTGATTTAAAAACTAGGAAGCTGATTGATCTCAGCAGCATCCTGCATCCCGTAACAAACTCCTCATAGACATGTCTCAGGATTGATTCTTCAGTGCCTAAATAGCCTGGGAATTAGCCATTACAAAACTGTGATTAGGTTTTGACAAGGCCATTTAAAACTAACCTCCTCTGAGAGAGAAAACAATGATGCCCCAGTGCTTCAAGCACTTTAGTTCTAGTTCTGAAAGCTAAATGATTTTGGAGCACAAAGGTTTTTGCTCAGACTGTTGTCCCTAAATTTCTTAGGTGTTTAAACAATCCCTGTTTCCTACTTCCTTCTCTCTACATCGTCTCCTATATTTCAGCCCCTTGCATCTATTTCCATAGACAGTTAGGTGAGAGTTTGTTATCCTAAAATGTAGTCCAAAACTGAATCCCATATCCAAATATTAATAATGGGAACTTCTAAAAATTGTCGCAGGAGCTTTTGTCAAGTATGAATGAGTGTCAGTTTTGTGTATTACGTAAACAACTGTACTTCGCTGCTCTCTCATTGCTCCTCTGACTGCATTTTGCAATAAGATATACTCTTCCCATGAGTATATGAACCAAGATTCAAAACCTCTTTAGCTCCCACATTGGGAAATTTTCAAGCAAATTCCATGTTAGCCTGCATAAATCACATTCTGTTCCACTTCACCAAGGTTTCTCAAGTTTTTTCATTCTCTAGCAACTATATTGTATTAATATGTAATAGAATGTACCACTTAAGTTTGCATCCTTTTCCTTTGTTCATATTTCACTCCTTTAAATCTTTGTCTGATAAAGACAGAAGTTTTCTTTTGCCTTCCTTAGTCCTGTTGGAATTGGAATGAACAGAAGTTCACTCCTAACAAATTTTGCTCTTTTATTGTAATTTCCTTTTTTCCTTACAGAAAACATTTCCCTTATTTTATAGCCCAAAATTGGCCAAACAAGACAGTTACTTGTCTGGATGAATCCTTTCCTGCAGTCCCAGTGGGGTGCTACCCACTCACTCAGTACTACAAATGTGGAGCTGTTCCGCAATCAGTTATTAATAGTGCCCATTAGCCCTCCGAGGTGTTTGCAATATGACTGCAGAGGACTAGGACAATAGAAGGAAGTCTGGGACGCAGCATGAAGGAAAGGCACATAGAGCCACCTAACAGCATGCAGCTATCGGAGGCAGCAGCTTTTGCAGAAGAGAGGCAGGACAGCGTACACGGGCTCAGTGGTGGTGATGATGTGCCACAGGGCATGGTCCCAGCAGCTGCTGGAGCATCCATCCCTGTAATGCCAGGGTCTTGGCCCAGATGAAGCTCTGAATGGAGGACACAGTCCTGCAGCCTGGGGCTGCAGGGGTGCCTGAGGACTGTCACTGGGGCTGGGGCTGGGGTGGGAGGTGGGCTCATTGCCTGCAGGAGGTGTGTGCTGGTGGAGGGCCTTTCTTCTCGCCAAGAAAGGAGCTGCGGGAGGAGATCAGCAGACTGCACAGCAGCAGAGATGATGAGAAAGAGGTTGCCCAAATCTTCCCCAAGACCCTGCAGATACAAAAGCCTGAACATCCAGCTGTACTGAGGGAGACACAGGGAGAGCCTGAGCTTGTCTGGTTGGGAAATGGAGACTCCCACAATGACCAAGGCTGGGAGCTTCTGACTTCTGGCACCACGAGGATGGGACCTCGACAGACTGAAGAAATGGGCTGACAGAGCACTGGCAGTAGGTTATGGGAGGTGACAGCTCCTCTCTGCTCAGCACTGGTGAGAAACATCTGGGTGCTATGTGCAGCACTGGGCTCCCCAGTACAAAAAAGACATGATATACTGGAGTGAGTCCAGCACAGGRCCATGAAGATGATTAAGGGACTGGAACATCTGTCATATGATGAGACTCTGAGAGGTGGGACTGTTCAGCCTTGAGAAGAGAAGGCTCAGGAGAAGTCTTACCCAAATACCTGATGGGGGAGTAAAGAAGACAGAGACAAGCTATTCTCAGTGGTGCCCAGTGAGAGGACAAGAGGCAAAGGGCACAAACTGAAATACAGGAAATTCCGCTTAAATATAAGAAAAAAATATTCTACTGTGAGAGTGACTAAGCACTGGAGCAGGTTGTGTGGAGAGGTTGTGGAGTATCCATCCTTGGAGACCTGACTGGACATGACCCTGAGAACCCCACTGTAGCTGACCCTGCTTTGAGCAGAAAGGTTGGACTAGATGATCTCCAGAGCTGTTATCCAACCTCAGCTGTGTCTTGTCAAACTTCTCAGAGCTGTTGAGGATGCTGAGATATTAGCTGACTCTCCTGCTGAGCACTCAGGACTGGTCAAAGCCCACGAAAACAGAACAACAAACACATTTTAGCAGCATTTTAGARAAGGGTCTTTAACTCATGGCACTTATTTATGACTTAACTTATGGCACCATAGAGTTGCAAGCATGATGGAAACTGTGTAGAATTTTTCTAGTTTAAAAACTTTTTTCTTTTAATAAGCTCTGCTTGTGTAGCAATATAATTACTAGCTTGGTTTCCAGAAGGCTGTTTGCATGCTGTGTACAACTGCCTGCAGGATCCCTAGGTGAAGAACCTCTTAAATTCAGACAATGAAATGCAAATGATACTGAGGATACAGTAGCCCTAAAAATGTGGGAATTGTATGCTTCTACCCAGAGTAGGTAACTTACTGAATTTTGACACATGAGAGAGGGCTATCGGACAGAATAAGAAGTACTACATTGGGGACCAGCCCATCCTATAACAATGAAAAATATTTATTGTTCTCTTCAGCCTGACAGGACATAATAGGGAGGCTAAAGTTGTTTAAATTGTTTAGCCCTTTTCTTCCCATTTTTATGATGATCAGTATATTAAATGAAACATATAAAGAATTTTAAGATACAATCATATATTTGACTATCATAGTCATCTTAATTAGTTTTCAGGTGAGTCTTTTCCTGCATAACCTTTAGAAGCAACACCTTAAGATCTTTATCCCATATCTAATTGGTACCTTGAGTCTCCATAGCATCCCAAGTTATGCTCAAACACATATATAAATACGAACTGAATTTTGGCTCATGCAAAAGAGCAGAATTTTTTTTTTCAACCCATCACATTTCTACTGTGCATTAGAACTGTGATTAATTTATCATAGTTGAACCAACTTACAGAAAAAATATTTATTAAAGAAACTTCACAATAAACAAATACATAAAATGTTCTTCATCCTGAACAAAGTCCTTACCATAACCCCCATAAACATCTGGCTCCATAAGGGATAGCAGAATCTTTAGACATGATCAGCAATTTTCCAGCAATACAACTTTTCATCAGAAGATACAGATTTATGGAGTGGGAAGGATTAATTTGAAACATTTCAGGTTTTACAGACTTTCATCAAATTAATTTCTGTTGGTCTGTCCTCAGGTTAGGTATCTTATAAGCTGCGGCATCACTGGTATCAGGGTGCTCAATAAAACTAACAGTCTTGACAACTTCATTAGAGTTATTATCTGCTGAAATCAAGCAGCGCACCAACTTCACTAAACACCTGCAAGGTCTGGGAAGCCACCATTTCACAGAAAATTTGGGAATTTTATGTTTCCTTTCAAATTCAGACTTTCAAAAAATTAAATTTCTACAATGCAGAAGCACTGCTTTTTGGCCAGCTCTAATAACGTTTGACTTTGCAGTGCACTGAACAGAGGTCCTGCCCAGAAATCATTACCAGGAAACTGCATTTAGTTCCCACTGATGCTAGGATTTTTGCCTGAGTATAGACTTCAGCATTAAGCTAGAAAAATATAACTTCAATAAATCCAAATTAATACATCTGTAGAAGAACTATATTAACAATATATCTTGCATCCACAGACATTTTGGGGAAAAAGTGTCTATGAGATATAGTTTATCAGATAGGTCCCAGCCCTGGGACCCAAAACACAAAGGCTTAATTTCTAGTTTTAGGAACTGCTACTTTGTGCCTCTGTTTTCCCACCAGTAAGACAGTATAATGAGCTCTTCCTCCTTTATAAAGCATTTTAAGATCTACTGGGGTTACACTGATTAAGAAATAGTGATATTTGGTTTTGCTATTATTTAAAATAATGAAAATGAATAAGCCAGTGAATTAATTTGAATTTTCCCAACCTCCTCACTTGGATTTTTTGCTTATTACATCAGGCCTCTACAGAATCACTTAATAATGTCATATATAAACAATATGTTATTATTATGATTTTTTAATATGGTCAATGCACAATAAACACAAGCCATGATCCCACACTGTTAAAAAAAACAGTGATGGAAATCTGTGCTTAAACTGCACAAAACACAGCTTGTTAAAAAAACCTGGCCAATAAACATAATACTCCTGAAAATGTGGAACTGACCACCATGAGACACAAATAGGCCAAAATCTACTCTAGCCTACACAGCAAGCACATCTTGAAGCATTTCTGCCTACAGACTCATAGGAATCATACTGCCTATCGCTAACCTACAATTTGCTGAGGTATAATTCTGCTTGGAGCTGCTCTAAGTTTGGCATGGCCAGCATCCCTGCTGGGAGCAAGSCCAGAAGCCGCTCCCTGGTTCTTCCTCCCATTTCCCTGTGCATATCCCCCTCTTGACTCATAAATTCGCATCCTCGGGAAGCTGGCAGGAGAGAAAGAGCAGGGAAAACATTTGCTCGATCTGGTATTATTTGGCTCACGGTTATGTGCATTAGGAAAGAGGGTACGGGCCAGTCTGACCCGCCTGAATTCAGTGTCAGTTTTCCAAGTGTAGCCCAGTGTCCTTGTACGATTTTCTCTCTCTCAACTCCGGCCCTCTCTTTACTTTTCAGCTACTGCTGCACACCTCTGCTCAGAGCTCTGCATGACAACTTTTATGTCTCTGTCCTCAGAGAGACCTTGAAAAATCAGAGCCCATCAGCCTATCAGAAGTTTAGCCTATTTTTACTAATGTGCATTACCTAACGGTTCTCAATTATACTTTAATAGTCCCTTCTGAGGGCTCTTATCAAAAAGTCTTTTGAAAATCCAAGTATGCTGTTTGCACCGGGTCCCCTGTATTAACACTCAAAAGAGCTCTAACAAGGTAGAGAAGCACATTTTTTTCTTAGAGAAGCGGTGCTGTTTTGATCCTGAGAAGCTATGCTTATCTGAGCATTGTGCTATTCTATCCCTAATTGAACCCTCAAACAGGTTCCCTGCTATCATAATAAAGTTCACTGATCTGTAAAGCCTCAGATGGCCCCGAGCTTCATTTTGAAGATAAGCATCATGCTAATGAGTTTTAAGTTTTCAGGCCTCCTTGCTGTAAAGACTGTAATATATCCTTGTCAATGTTGCTCCTGTTTAATGCTTTGTTTGTTTACAAATCCTTGATGAGTATCAGTCAGTCCGCGTGATTTACTGCTCCTGGGTTTCACAAGTTGTACCACAGATAACTTTCTCCTTAGGAGATTCAGTCTATTAAAGGCCACAATGTGATTTCAAATAAAAAGTGCCCTTTAAATAGGATTTTCCCCATGTTCCACCATAAAGATTGATGCACAAGTGTACTTTTAATTCCTTTGCTTATTCCTATTATAGCTGATAGAAAAGAAGAAAATCATAGGAGTGGAACTTTATTAAAAAATACTTTTTTCAATGTACCACTGTCCTAGGATATTACAAAACTCCCTGTGAGATCATAGAGGAGAGTTTGCTTAGCAGGACTGAAGCCAGCAACATAAAACCATCCAGGTGATTTTCAACACTTTAATCCACAAGGGAAAAAAACCTCACAGTTTGTCTGAATCCCCTCTGCGGGTGCCTCCTCTCCTCTGAGTGTAAAGAGAGCCCAAGGCAACTCCTAATTTAGGTGTATCAATTGAATTCCTTAAAGAAAGAGGAGTATGAGAAGAAAAAACCCCTCCAGAGCTTAATTTGGAGTTCCTTGGTCAGGCTCCTGCTCTGAAGAGCATCTTCTCTAAGAGCCCACTGCTTTCCACTCACTGTGGACCTTCCCGATGCACCCAGCTACATCAGCTCCCCGAAGCACACGTTCCTGTATATTTAGGAAAACAGTGCTATGTCCCAATCTTCTGGATAGAGACTCTCCCCGTGTTTCCCAAGGTTGATGGTGTTTTGCTGGAAGACTCTTATAATGTTGTTCAACTGTCATTATTTTTAAGAACCCCTTGGTTTGAAGGTAATTTTGTTCATAGCAAGGTTGCACAGTTGGAGAGGAAAATACGAGCTGAAACAGTGACACCACTTTTGAACATTAAGTGGAAGAAAGACATGCTCTTTTGTCCATAAATAAAAAGTCTGTTAATTTTCCCTTTGAAAACCTCTGGATGTCCATACTTAGGCGGGAGGATCCGGGAAAACTAGGGAGTGTGAGAGAACTGACTGGAGATGGTAAACCTGGCTGGTGCTCTTTCCTGTCTGAGGGAATATCTACTCAAATTTGATCAAGAAGTGTAAGACTTTGAGAAATTATAATTTTCACACAGTCAGGAAGGATGCAGTTGCTTTAATTTTGAATATAATTGCCACGAAGATTTGCAGTCAATCTTCAACCTAAGGATACAGATCGCTCAGCACAGTTACTGAGTAGACAGGCTGGACGTATTTTGGGCATGGATCAATGCTGTGCAATGGCAGAAACTGTTATTTGTCATGTCAATACCTCCCAACATCTGCAAATGAAGTGCATGGAATACAAGAGGATGGACTTATAGCTACAGCAGCGGACTGTTGCCCTGAGAAACTGGATCAGCAGCTGACCCAGCCACAGTGCTCCTGTCGCCCGCTAAGCAAACTGCACAGACCAGACCTTTCAGAGCCACTAATGGTGTATTCTTCATTTTCTGGCTGGCTGAGCTTGCAGCGGCCGGGGCACTGATTTGTGTACATGCCGCATCAGCTGAAATCAGCGGTAACTCCGATCAGAGCACATTAATTAGAGATGCTCAAAATGTTTTGGCATGATGACACTTTATCCAAGTCAAAATATTGCACAGGTGGCTTTAATGATCTTTATTTTGAGCAAAAATAGAACCTGTTTGTAAGGACACAAGCAGGGCACAGTAGCAGGAGGGTCAAGTCCCCACTTTGCCAGATTCAAGGTAATCATACACGCATGAAAAGCTTTGCTTTGAAGCAGGCAGTTGAGCAGGGACATCAGCCTGAGGCTATGTCTACACTGGCAAGGGATGCAGCACAATGGGGATGAATCTGTAAAGCAGAACAGCTAGTGCTGAGGGACCAAAGCAGGTGTTTCCAGGGTTAGTGCTAGTCTGGTTTGCTGGACTGAATGTCTATCAGCAGGTTGGAAAGCATCAGGTGTCCTCCAAAGCACATCCTTTAGCTAAGTTTCACCCAAAAGGAATTCATTCAATGAGGATGATAAGGAGTCACTTCAACTTACCTCTGACCAAAATTGAAACATTAATGTGTATGTACCCAGAACCTCTGACATACCAAGCTTGTGGTCTGACCAAGAAATATTTTTTCTGCTCCAATTTTGCAGTAAAACTCAAAGAGTTTTCAACTCAATGTAGATCAGAAATTAACTAAAAATGTCAAAAGGCTCTCTGCAACAGAGCTGTTGGCATGTGAGTAGCTCTACTCAGTAAAACATGCTGTTGCACACCATGAAGAAAAAACATTGTTCTGTCTCTCAAGTTGGCATGGAAAGTCATTGATATGTTTGATGTTAAATTCTCTGACTTGATTCCCCATTTGAAAATGAGAAATATAGTATCTCCTAACCTCACAGAAGTGTGGCAAAAACTAATGAACTTTTATGAAGTATTCACATACTATAGAGCTGAGGGGAAAAAAAGAAAGTTTGACAAAAATGTTACAATAATATTCTGTAGTGAATAAAATCACTTACTGGATAATGAAGGAAAGACAAAGTATTGTACATTTGTCTATTAAGTAAGCATCATTTCTTCTGCATGGAGATAAAGACTAGAGCCTACAGAAAACCAGTACATGACAATAGGCTTTAGAATGGTATCATCTTTATATACTACATAATTTTATAGGACATAATATATAAGTTATATGCACAAGGAGACCAAAGATAAGATAACTTTATTTTAGCAGGGCCTGTTGCAATAGGACAAGGGGTAATGGTTTTAAACTAAAAGAGTGTAGATTTAGACTAGATATAAGGAGGAAATTTTTTACGCTGAGGGTGGTGAAACACTGGCACAGGTTGCCCAGAGAGGTGGTAGATGCCCCATCCCCGGAAACATTCAAGGTCAGGTTGGACGGGGCTCTGAGCAACCTGATCTAGTTGAAGATGTCCCTGCCCATGGCAGGGGGGTTGGACTAGATGAGCTTTAAAGGTCCCTTCCAATCCAAACTATTCTATGATTCTATGATTCTATAAGTAGTTGTGAAATACTTAGATTTGCAACCTTAAAGAAGGTAATGTAGCTTTTATAGTGTAAGATATCTATCTCTCTGTCTGTCTAAATATCTCTCTACTAATACAACACACCAGTGGAGTGATATCTCTCCTGAGATATGTTTGCTTACCTGTGGATTAATAAAAGGTTTAATTTTAAGAGAGCAGAAAACAATCCCTCCATGTGTAAATAAATTGTTTACTTTATGCATCCCTTTTTTTTTTGGTTGGATTTGGGGGGCATAAGGAGATGCCTCTGTCTGTGTATGTGCATGTACTTTTAGGGCTCAGTACCATAGCATTGCTCTAACTCCAGGAAAGCTGTTGTCGTCCTGCTGCTACGACAGCCAGCAGCACTGCAGGTCGTGTTCACAGAAACAATCTGCCGATACCCAGAGCTAATTCCTCAGCAGGATCTCAGTGAGAAAATAGGAAACTCAGACTGGTCTCTAGTCTCTGAAATGAAATTCTGGAAATACAATACAGCTTTATTCAGATCGATTTTTTTCTCGGGCTAGGTTTCTATAGAGGCCATTAAACTAGCAAAACTGCCATTCTTTGTGGCTCTGCACGAGCCCCAGGACACCCATCAGAAAATGCAGAACCTGACTGCAGCTTCCAAAGACTTTTGTGGCTATCTCCAGCCTCAGACTCCCCCACATCAACCCCTAACATGCTGGGATATGCTGATTCAGAAGGAATGCTGGTTCTGTGGAAATTACAATTATGGAGGTTTGTTCAAATCCAGAAAATGAAATCTTAGAGAAGCGAGCTTTGCCTGGGTACCTTGGGAGGCTCAACCAGGGAAGAGTTGCTTAAGTTAGCAAATGAAGACAACGTAATAACAAGACAATGAACATATTTAAGTGTGAAATTAGAAGACTGTAATCCTAACAGGAGTGAGTTTGAGGAGTCATGGAGGCTAAATACGCAACTGGTTTTAAGATAGATCCTAATGACTTTTTGAAGGGACGGGTATGCTCAAATATTTGGATGCTGCCAAAAATACAGTATGTGTTTCTTTTCACAAACTCTCAGCTTAATTCAAGCCTCAAGTAACAGCTATTCAAGTGTCCTCTAAATGTGAATGGGATTGAGGATTTCATTTTTATCACTACAGAGCACTAGGCATTTTATTAAACATTGGCCAAGCTGTCTGCAATGCAAAACTTTCCCCAGTAGAAGTACAACACGAAGTACAAATTCCTGGGTCTACGTTTAACATTATGAGAATCTAAGTAAAACATGGAGAATCTATTGAAGGAACTAAAATATTTGTGCCCCACAGAGCGTGTCTGRAAAAAAGCTCGCTTTTCCCTGAAATGCAGTTGTTTCTGGAATGCAAGGCTGGAGAAAAGAGCACAAATACAAAACAGTGAGGACTATCTGAAACTGGGTAGATACCTTGTGATTACCCAAGTTCTAGACAAATCAGGCCTAAAGTCTGGATCAGTTTAAAAATATGTAAGGATCTTTTTTTTTGATCAAATATGGCAAAGATCTTAATTCTATTTCTTACTTGAAGAATTGGCTAGCAGCCCTCAAACCTCATGATGATGCATTGATTTAGTGCTTAGTGTGGATGAAAAAATATGAGATGCAATAGATAAACAATGCTGTCTCCTTTCATTAGCATTGGTATCTTGAGAACAAGGACAAATGCTACAAATACTGCAGAAGCAGGCAGAAATAGTGACAGTAGCTTCTATCTAGACAGTAATGCTAATAACAGCAGTGAAGTTGTGGTCACCCAGACTGCTGTGAGTGCTAGACAGGCCCATGGGGCAGCTTGAGTAGCTACTGGAGTCACTAGACTACCCTAAAAATTGTGCTGCCACATCTACACTGCTGCCTAGCCAGCTGTATTGGGTATATCTGTCTTTACGGTAGTCACACATCTTGTCACAATACTTCTGGGAGTCTCCAAGTCAAGTACTGAGGTCCTTTGCTTAAAATGTGAAATCTGCTGCTTGAAGTACAAATGGCACCTTAAAAAGAGAAGGCCAAGTAAACAATTGGTCAGCATTCCTGGAAAAATACAGACAAACCCATAAAAGTTGACCAGCATAGTTATGAAGATGGTGTACAGGAGGTCCCACTGGCTTCAGTCCCACTGACTGTGAGATTGCCCAAGAACCGCCTGTATTGGAGCTGGCGTGTCTCTTTGAAATGACTAACGCAGTTTTTGCTACAACAAAAAATACAACTGCATAATTTCCTGGGACAACTTATGCTGCTTTTTACACAGCTAAACAGCACTTGATAGTTCACTACAAGATTTCCATTGAGACACCACTGAGGCTGTGATCTACAATCAATATTATTGACTGTTGCCTGGTTTCTGGCCCATGGCTAGGGTCCATGGAAGGAAGGAAGCAAGGAAGACCTGGTGGGCAAAAGCTGTCATAAAAAGCCTATCATTTGTAAGTATTGTCAAAAGCAAATGGTCTGAAAGCAACGAAGATATTCCTGTGCTTGTTTTCTTGCCGCCCTGTTGCAGATAAACTGAAGCCCAGATGACTCATGGCTATCACAAATGTCTGGATGTGATGGCTGTGGGGCTCCTGCAGTCTGCGGCACTCCTTTCAGGGACTGAGGCAGGAGTATGCATCAGTGCCAAATCAAAACTGGCCAGACATTGCCTTAGGCAGTGGTTCCTGCTTTGGACCAGGGACTAACACCAGGATCTTCCACTTTCATGAGTGTCCCACACTCCCATACAACTGTGGGGCTGGGTCTCAATCTGGCTTGTTGGACATGTGTTTCACGTGCTCCCACTAGGTACGGGAGAAAAAGGTTCAAGCCTCCCTCCTTGGTTTATGTATTTAATACTAAGTGAAATCTCAAGAAAGACTGTGTTTTATCCCTGCAGCTGCCTCGAGGTTAGGACACACCTGCCATACGGTGGACTGAAGAGCCATCCAAGTATTTTGAGTACCATCTAATTGCTTTTAATCAGCAACCGAAAGCCAACATCAAAAGGCCTTCCTTTGAAACAGAAGACTGAAATCTCAAATCATTTCCTACCCAGACCAAAGCGTAAGACTGCAGAGCTAGAAATTGGACTTTTTTCTAGATCGAATTACTGTGGCACCATGCAAGCCTAAGCAGTTGGGTTTTCTCTGAAGGTGACTGTGCAGAGGGATCCTGACCAAGCTGTAAGAGTATTCACAGGCACAGAAGTTAGCGATGTGTCAGCCATTAATACTGCTTAAACCTCAGATTTACAGAAGGATTTTCTTCTCTGTGCTTCAGTGCCAAAATTCACTGGATTCTTCTTGTGCAACTGATCACAACAGGAGTTGCTGTGAGCTCTATCAGACAGATAAGGGCACTTGAAAATTTTCTGCACTATTTCTGAGGTCAAAAAGACCTTAAAATGTGTACTGCCCACCTACATAGAGGATGAGGTTTTTATTTTTGAAAGGACTGCAGACTGCTGATCACCTCCCAAGGGATAGTCACAAAGCTTCATAAGGGATGCAGCTCCTTGTGAAATTTCAGGGATGGCATTAACTGCTAACAGAAGACATCCCAAACTCCAGATACTGCCAGCTGCCAGAAGCCTTTCACTTCACCTTTAAAAAAAATAGCCGCAGTGTCATTTTGCTGAAAGGCAAAAACTACATCCATGAGGAAACTTGTTCAGTCCCAGGTTGGCATCATGTCTGTGTGATTGTAAAGCACAGATCATCTGCAGCAGCAATTGAAGTTGGAGGAGGATGTCAGTGGACCAGTCAATAATCAGTGCACCTTTTCCCCACAGTTGGCACACAACCCTTGTGCAGCTTGTTGCTTAATTAAGGTTTGGAGTTTTCTGTAGTACACTTCTGCCATCTAGAGGCTTTCCTGCCCTTCTGAAAATCTCCTCTACCAGGAGGGATTTTTTCCCTTCTATATCCCAGACATCTCTAATCAGGTATCAAACCTCTGATTAAAGGATGACAAGGCTAAGACTGGTATCACAAATGACTAAACTAGAATTAAGAATAGGCTGGAAATGGGAAAGAGGTGTCTTGTGGATCATAGCTTTGGTGGGCTGCAGATTTTATCACACAGTTATATTTCATAGTAATCTCTCTGAAATAAAACATTTTGGAGCAAGGGGGTTAATACAGGAGACCTGAATCAATATCTAAGATAAACCATTCTAAAAAACCCAGTGCAAGACACTGATATTTTTTAACGTTCTCTGAGACTGGAAAAGAACAATCTTTATGTTTATTGCCCACAAAATAATTTGGCTTATAATGAAGGTTGATCCTGTGATTAATACAAACCTTTTACAAACTGCATTGCTGGAACACTGCAGTTAAACATCCCTAAGCACATAAAAGTATGGGGATTCACATAACGAATCCCTCCACTCACCCCGTCACACAGCAATCCACCCCACGCGGTTAACTCTGACCCCCAAGACATACTTAGAACATCTTTCAACATCCCCAGCTATTGATGCAAGTCTCAGATATTTCACAAGAGGGAAGACAGTCCCATTAGCTCAGCTACATACTGCCCTGTAAGCTTTAAGCACCCCCGCTATGCTCAGCTTTCGTATTTAAAAGCCAGAGTCTTTTCTTCCTCTCTCGGTAAGGAACTACCCACTGCTCCGTCAGGAGAGAGAGTACACAGGAGAAAACAGACTGGGAGAGGTGAGCGTGGCAGTGTGAAAGCCCCGAGGTGGGATGCAAATCAGGATTTAGGATACATGTTTGCACTGCAATGTGAAGGCAGCCTCAAGGTTGCCTTTAACACCAGACTCCACTGCTTTAATGGCAAATAGGAAAGCTTAGCTCTCAGCTAAGGGCTGTCCTGTACGGTGTTTGTGTGCCAAGTACATCTGGCGGGATGTTGTCAAGCATACTCAGAGACCTCGTGTTCAGGCTATGCACGAGATAGTTGCATGGTCTGAAGGCAAGTGGACCGTGAGCCAATATGCTCATAGTTGCTCTTGTGCATCCATCAAATCCATCCACCCATCAAATGCAATGCAGTATACTCACTCAAATGTCAGCTGCCTCAGCCTAAAATACAACCCCAAAGTTCATGTTCAACAGCTGCCACTCACTTAAAGCCTGAAAGTTCACCAGGAAGGTCTGGACCTGCCTGCAGCTCTGAGTCTGCAAACCTCCGGCTCCTGCTGAAGCCCTGCTTGAACCTCGAAGCTGTTGTGGAGCAGGGTTGAAGTCCCCTCAGCACCCACAGTCGACAGCTGTGTTTGTCAAATACCTTATGCACAACAACAGGATCAGTCTGCAAACAACGTATGGCTGCAGATTTGTTTTCTTAATAGAATGGGTGGAGGAGATTGATTGAAAGTTTAATGTAGTGTTGGTTTAATGTAAACTGCATGCTGAGGAGAAGCTCAGGAAGCCATGTCAGCCCATTGTGAATCTTCCCGGGGGCATGCTCTGAGCACTGAAGAACAAAATCCCTCACCACCTGCACTTCGAAAGCGAGCTCTGTTCTGCTTTTGAAAGAGGAGGACCCCACGTTCACTGTTGGGAGGGAATTCTGGGACCTGGACCCCAGCGTGCCTCCTTGCAGGCATGGCTCCAAAGGGGCAGATTTCAGGAACATCCCTGTGTTACCGGTTCCTGCTGGCTTGTTCTGCTTTCCTCCCTGCTCTGCATACGTCGCATTCAATAAATTTTCAATAACTGTACAGGATTTATATACCTTAATACTGAATGTTGGCTTCAACTCCGAAGGTTAGGTATGTCCCAAATAATCACCTACCATCCAGGACCTGTGATCCAAGTGAAGTCTTTCGTGGCCTGAAAGAGGACTCTGAGCCTTTTAGCTATTTCTGCTGCCCAAGAAACCAGATATAGTCATCAGGCATAAGCAGTGCCCTAACGCTGGAGAGAGCTCAGAGAAAAACATGGGAGAGAGAAGAGGAACACAGGGGTGGCAGAGCCCGAATTACCAGCGCGCTCCCACAGCTCTGCGAGAGCTGCTATCATTGTATGTCAGCCCCAAGCCAGCTCATGTCGGGGAGGAAACACAAGTGCCAGAGAAAGACCTTGCTGGTTTTTGTGTGATAGTGGAGGCCAGGAAAGGTTTACCAGCACAAAGCGCATCTGTTCCAGCAGCCACGAGGAATGGAGTCCCTGAGATTTCCCTCTTTTGAAGACACCAGGGACTCCTCAGTGAGTGGTTTAACTCATCTACTTCATCAGCCTTTAAAGAATTCGCTGTGGTACGGGGCTACCTCCCGGTGCTCAGGGTCTGACCCCACCGAGCGCTTCAAAGTTTTAGGAAAAATCGACTTGCGCCTCGGCCAGATAAGCACTTCAGCTCTTCTGCCAAGCAGGAATCCCACTGCTTGGGAATAAAGGGAATAAAGGCCATAAACAAGCAGTAGAAACGTCCTGCAGAGAAACCTTTTTGTTCAGTGCTCACAGAGTAGCTAACGCAGTGGGATAGCAGCAACACAAATCATCATTATTATCATCCTGAAAGACAGAGGGAAAAATACCTAAAGAAACAAAATTGAAAAGGGAAGTACACTTTCCAGGTCAGTGTTTAAACTAGAGACTGCGCTYGAGTGTGTTGTGATTTAACTGAGGGAAGTTTTTATCCTCTGTGTGTTATAAAATACACAGCAAGATGTGACTAAACAGATATAACCCAAATACAAACTTCTCCAGGGAAGCAGAAGAAAGGCACTATACTAGAAACAGCAGCTGAAGACAATGAATTGGATTTCAAGACCTATATTCTGGTTTTGAAGTATTAATGTATTGAATTACACTATTGTCACTAGTATTGATTTGAATTGACTACTTTCAAGAAAGTGATTGATCCAGATCAGTAGGGGTGACAATGACATAATTCAATATGGTAATATTTAAGATACCGAATATTAAAAAATACTGAAATCTAAATCTATTGACTCCATTCGGTGACATATATAAAAATCTGTGCATGACACCTGTGCAARCAGCACCAACAAAACCCTGCTGGAAGGTTCTTCCTTGTCTGACTTCAGTCCAGCCTTAATTGCATTCCCAATCCTGTTGAAACGTCATGTTCTTAGTCAGTCCCTTGGGATGGGTCGCTCTTCCCTGTGTCTTCCACCAATTTCCTCCATACAGGTGTGACCATGCGTGGCCATTTCTCATTCACTATCAAAATGCTACCTTAGGTTAGGTAGTGTGACACGTCAACAGGTTCATCCTAAAACTCTTCTGCTATTAAGCCTTGGAAACTACTGATGTCCCATCTGAGGTCTCATTCCCTTGAATAACTGCACCTGAGATAAACTAGATCCCTACTTTTGCATCTCTCTTTATTTCATGCCAGGTCCTGGCTGGAACAATGTTAGAGGTATAGAGAGGATTTGAAAATTCAGGGGAGGTTGGTCTCTGGGGTAAAGCACTGCCAGCACAGGAGTTAGAACAAAGCTCATGTCAAATAAGAGTGGCGTAAAGAAAGGTGAGCTGTGTTTGGTACCGCTGCTTCTTTTTCGCATTCCTCATCTCAGCCCCAGTTCTTCCTCCCATGTTTGAAATTGGAGGACCCGGCAGCCATCATATGAAAAAGGTCAAGAGCATCATGCTCCGGTGCCATTGATTGATCCAAATTCAACAGCCAAAGCAGATATGATGATTTAAATGAACCCTGTGCTTAGGAACAAATTACACCAGAAAATATATTACAGGCCCTGCTCTTACATTTGGTGAACTGTATGTCTATTGATTTAAAAATATATTTCTCTTTCTCATTATCACTTGAATGTATGGGATAGTGACTGATTCATGAAGCAGTAGGTATTGTTTCTTTTAAGTCTGATGATAGTTACTTTTATTTAATGAATAAAGTCCAGGTTCAATAAAAGACCCATCTGGCTTCATATAATAAATTGATTTTATGGGGCTGCTGTGAAGCGGAAGCCAGAGAGAGTTTTTATTGAATCTAGGCCCAAACACGATATATCACAACTCTCATTTTCAGCTTATTTCATCTATTAATAAAACTGCATTTAATATCCTTGGATATTTTTCAAAAGGTTTGTCCTTTATCCTCCTTGTCATAATTAGCACGGAGGGTAATTAGTTTTTACATAGGCGTTCTCCTTCATCTAGATACAAGTCATCTAAATTATTTTCATTTGCTTATGGAAATGAGAACACCACGTTTTTATTTCTCCTTCAATTGCTCCCTGGCGATTACCTTAATTGGAATTACTATTTCTATACCGCTGTTGCAGAGTTTAACTCTTCAGGAACTGTCACGATGGACAAYGAGCCCGGAGCCTTTGGTGGGTGGCAGATGAACTGGCTCTGTGTGGACCTAAAGCCTCCAGCTGCATGTCAAATACTCATGACAAGATTTTGAAGGCCACGGGGCCCCCGTGACTCTGCCTGGACCCCCACGAGTGGCCGGGGGTGTCGCTGGGGAGGGAGCGCAGCTCTGCACCCCTGCCTCGGGGGAGGCGGCCGGGGGCAACTCCCACGCCGTGACGCCCAGACTGGCCCCCCACCACCGGCTCGTCCTCCCAGCTCCACCACGGGAAACCACGAGCCCTGAGCGACAGCGATTGCTCTGCCTGCCTCAAATCCATTACCATAGTAACGGAAATCTTTTGGATGCCCCAACTCGCAGCACTGCATCTGTAAAGACAAGCAAGAGCAGAAGACGAGGTGAAGCAGTAATGCTTCGCCTAGCGGAGGCTCACTTCCACCACAGGGCTTTTTCATCCAAAGGACTTTTGAGGGAGGTGTCCGTGTTGCTGCTAAAACGCTCTCTTTTTGTTTGTTTGCTCAGGAGGGTTGTTGTAAAAATGAAAATATATATACATACATACCTGCAACTAGTAGATTTTTATATAGTTTTACATGCAATGTAGTGTTACGTAGAATTCTCTCTTTGTATCTAATAAATACATATTTTCTAAAATCTCTTTTATTTGGGACAATATTTGCATGAAAATATAAAGTAATATAAATTAACATTAAATTAATATTAAATTATAAATTGCAATAACAAAATAATTATAAAATATTATTATTATTATTTAGTAAAAAGAATATTTAAATTTTTATTCCAGTTTCTGAATCAAACGGGATAAAAGGCATTCAGACCCCAAATTTATTCCTCTCCCCTTCTTTCGATATGAAATGAAAATTTCTGTTCCATGAAAAATTATGTAAAGTCAGATTTCATAATTTTTTTTCTTTCATTATGACTATTTTTAATTCATTACTAATACTTCAGGGACACTAACTCCTCAGACTGTTGTCAGTGTAGTTTTGCTACTGCCTTGGCTTAATCTTCACGGCATTCTGCAAACTGCGCTCTCAGACTCTCCAAGAGAGCAGGAAGGTGTGTGGAATACAGGGGTGATGAAATGGAAAATATTAAATAATTTACAAATTATTTTTCATTTTTTTAAAGAATAATATGTTTTAAACAACATGAGATACTACATGAGATACATGGGATACATGTAATCTGTCATTTCAGAATAAATGTTATTTAATCTTAAATATTTCCAGGAGTGCTTACTCTCACTCTTACTGTGGACTACATTGCCTAAGACTTATCACAATCACATTTTGTTGGCTTTTTAATTCTTGGACTCATATGTGATCTGTTAGGGCTTTTAAAACACCTGAAAGCTTATTCAAAGTATTTTGATTAATTACAAAGCAGCAAGTAACTTTCTGTTCTAGTTGAATAACACAGACAATAAAATGTTACTTAGTATCACTACATTTAATATCTATTTGACATCTTTATGTCATAGACTCAGTGGCATCGTTTCCTTAATATTAAGGTCATTAGAAACAGGCAGCTTGACCATTCTCACATCAGGAAAAACACTTTCAAAGTTAATGTAGTAAAACTGGGAGTGCAAGGAAAAAAAAGACCCATAAAAATGAAGCACAAAAYTAAAAACCTGGGCAAGCACATTTATTCAGAAATCAGCTCTGCGTGTGTACCCAAGGACATATCTAAGAAAGGAAAAGACTTTCCAGCTGATGGCTGCTATTAACCCTGCAGTGTGGGACAAAACTAGCTGTGATGTATCTGCAACCGGACTTACATGTCCAACAAATGGAAACCAAGTTATAAATGATTGAATCCCATAAACTTTGTTGCTGAGAAGCAGAAAAGCCCCAGATTTCAAATACTCAGATTTCAGATGTAACACTGAGGGCGGAAAAACACTTGTAAGCAGGTGCAAACTCAATAAGGAAACCCAGAGAGATATAAAAATGTGGAATATGGGATAACAGCTCAGAGTCACCCCTCAGAGCCAAACTTCACTTTGCAGACTTGTCTGCTTATCATTTAAAACAAACAAAACCAAACGATCCTCCAAAACCTACCCTGGGTATCAAATATTTAAGCTGTGTAATCACCAGAATATCCTCCTCTGGATTCCTGCACGTTGCTTCAGGGATCAATTAGAAGTCCTGCAGGTTTCATCCTCTCAGCCACTGGGACTCAGGGGTTGCCAGCTGCCAAAAGCACAAAGCCGAATACTGAATGAGATACCAAGGGCAAGAAGAAGGCAAGAGGGGGAGGAAGGTGAAAGAAACCTGTTTCCTGCAATTATTCATACAAGTAAAGCACTTTAACGTTCATCTTCAAAACTAGAACAACTAGTGACATTGCCGATGATGGCATGGTGCAGTAAGAACAGGAAGGAAGGAAGATACACAGGGCTGAAGGTGCTTCATTCCCTGTATCCTTGGGTAGGAATGCATGCACTTGGAGTCATGGTGTGTAAGGAATAGTTCAACTGAAAACAGCCCCTGCCCTGTGATGAGACTTTTTTTTCATCCCATCTCTGGCTTTGCCACAGGCATTAAAATGGAGAAGCAGAGATTTGAGGCTATTGTGGAAGAGAAGCCAGCTGATAATTAAGCAGGTAGTGTCCTTTGTACTACGGTCCTTGGGCAAGGCACCTTTGCATGAGACAAGGCTTTGGTAACGAGATACCACAGAAAATACTTTAAAAGTAAGAAATGACTAAGGATCAGCAGCTAGGATAGGGTTTACAATGGAAAGGAGGGATTAATTTTGGAGATACGCTGTGGGCTTGACATTTTAGGAGGAGGTTAACGTGGGAAAGTGGAAAGTCTTGGAGGCTGGAGAAAGAAGCGGACCTGAGATGGCATCATTAGTGTCAGGGGATTTCCAGAGATGAGGAGTTCACATAGAGGTGCTTGTTGGAGAGGGTTTGAAGCAGTTATCGTCTGGAGGGCAGTTGGGCTGGATATCCCTGAGAGTTCCTATCTGAGATGTCCCAGCCATTTGCATATAAAATTTTAAAATTGTTGTCTAATAGTTTCTGTYATAATGTCATAAAAGCACAGGTAGGAGTTCTCACTGCCTGACTGTAGGTGCCAATGACAACTGGAAAACTAGTTTCCAGTGCTCTCATGTAGCTAATGGAGATGGGCTTCTCCTGAAGGATTCAGCAGAAACCCACTGCACATGCTCTGATTTGCCTCTTCAAGTGCCTCTCTCGCTACAGGGGGAAGCTGGATGAGTAGCATAGAGTAGCTACCTATCTTTTAGATAGCTAATGTAGGTAAGACAAAGCAGGCTTAATCAAATACCTCAAGATGAAGTGAGTGTTAACAACTTCCCACATGATATTAATGCCTTCTTCGCCTTTGTCTTCAAAATGTGGGACCCCTGGAGCCCTGTGTTGGAAGACCATGACTGGGGGGACGATAAACTCCCAGTCGACTCTGAACTTGTTCAAGACTTGCTGCTCCATCTGGATGCGCATAAATCTATGCGGCCCGATGGGATTCATCCCAGGGTACTGAAAGAGCAGGCCAATGTCATCATGGGACCTCTCTCCATTATTTTTCAATGGTCTTGGGAGTCTGGAGAAGTCCCAGTCAACTGGAAGCTGGCAAATGTTGTCCCAATTTTCAAGAAGGGTAAGAAGGAAGACCCTGGTAATTACAGGCCTGTCAGTCTCACTTCAGTGCCTGGTAAAATTATGGAGAAGGTTATTCTGGGAGTTATTGAAAAACATTTGAGAGACAACACAGTCATTGGTCATAGCCAGCATGGGTTCATGAGGGGAAAGTCCTGCTTAACTAACTTAATTTCCTTTTATGAGAAGGTCACCCATCTAGTTGACCAAGGGAAGCCAGTAGATGTGATGTTTTGGGATTTTAGCAAAGCTTTTGATACTGTCTCTCACAGTATCCTTCTGGATAAACTGTCCATCACACAGCTAGACATGTCCATAATACCTTGGGTGAACAATTGGCTGACGGGTCAGGCTCAAAGGGTTATAGTAAATGGGGTTACATCAGGCTGGTGGCCAGTCACTAGTGGGGTTCCCCAGGGCTCAATTTTAGGGCCAGTGCTCTTTAATGTTTTTATAAATGATCTGGATGCAGGAATCGAATGTGCATTAAGTAAGTTTGCTGACGATACTAAACTAGGAGGAGCTGGGGACTCCCTCGAGGGTAGAGAGGCCTTACAGAGAGATCTGGATAGACTACAGAGCTGGGCAATCACCAACCATATGAAATTTAACAAGAGCAAGTGCCGGATTCTCCACCTGGGATGGGATAATCCTGGTTATACACACAAATTGGGGGATGAGGGGCTGGAGAGCAGCCTCACGGAAAGAGATCTGGGGGGTTGGGTTGATGGCAAGTTGAATATGAGTCAACAGTGTGCCCTGGCAGCCAAAAGGGCCAACCGTATCCTGGGGTGCATCAAGCACAGCATAGCTAGCCGGTCAAGAGAGGTGATTGTCCCACTCTACACTGCACTGGTGTGGCCCCACCTCGAGTACTGTGTGCAGTTTTGGGCACCTCAATATAAGAAGGACATCAAACTATTAGAGTGTGTCCAGAGCAGGGCGACCAAGATGGTGAAAGGCCTYGAGTGCAAGACTTACGAGGAGGGGCTGAGGTCATTTGGTTTGTTCAGCTTGGAGAAGAGAAGGCTGAGGGGTGACCTCACTGCAGTCTACAACTTCCTTAAGCAGGGCAGATGAGGGGGAGGTGCTGATCTCTCTCTGGTGACCAGTGATAGGACACGAGGAAATGGAATGAAGCTGTGTCAGGGGAAGTTCAGATTGAACATTAGGAAAAGGTTCTTCACAGAGAGGGTGGTTGGTCACCTGAACAGGCCTCCCAGGGAAATGGTCATGGCACTAAGCCTGTCAGAGTTCAAGGAACGTCTGGATGACGCTCTTAGTCATGTGGTTTAGTTTTAGGTAGCCCTGCAAGGAGCAGGGAGTTGGACTTGATGATACTTATGGGTCCCTTCCAATTTGAGATATTCTATAATTCTATGATTCTATATGGGTGGAAGAGCTAGAGAGACAAGCTTGCTACCTACTGCACCTGCCTCAAGTCAGACAATCTGAATAATTGGTACCATTCCAGATGACAGCAATGGATCATCCTTTGTCAAACGTGTCATGTCTTAAACTCATGGGTTACTTCATAACTTTATCTTCAGACAATTTACTTTCTGGTACTTCTAAAATGTCACAAGTTATTTCAATACATGACAAAATCTATCTCACCCAAAGCCAAAAAACATCCACTAGTTCCATTTATCTTCATGGAACCCCCTTACAGAGGTGCATCTCTGCACACTTCGTAACAAAAATCATTTTCTATGGCGGTTTCTGCTAATGAATCTTCTTTAATTGCTGACAGCAGGATGAGCAACATCAGTTTCTTCTATGAAGCCATGTCCAGCTGTTGCTCATTCATCATAGCATATATGTTGCTAAAGTAAATGGCAAGCACAGCAGCCACAGTGATCTGGCACATCAAGTTTAAGCTGATGTTCCAGGTAATTTTCCTGTTGCAGCTAATTTGGTATTTTCTTGCTCCTGACTAAAAGCTTGTTGTTCCCTAGATTTTTGTATGCTAACCTCACTGTGTCAGGGATGCTCTAGATGGTCAGTCAGTGCTAAGGCAAGGGGTACTGTGCAGTTTCTAGGGGATATGTGCACGTACATGAATAGCTGGATATGAAACCTTTAAGGTCCACCTCCCCTCCCAGCCTGTTGCTCCATACACCTAGCAAAAATACATATACATATACATAGCAACAATGCAATTGATTGCTGCTGTGCAGGATGAGTCTGTTAAAAAAAAAAAAAAAAGAAAAAAAAAGAGGCATACTTGGGTAAATCTAATGTAAAATTCATATACTGTCATGCATGAACAGATTTGAGTTACTACATAATACAATAGTAATGTCCATGGCCTTTTAAAGATGATCTTGTTCCTTCTTCCCTCCTTTGCTAGTTCAATTATTTATCTCTCTGACCCAGCATTTTAATTTATTGTGGTCTTCCCTTCTGTCTTTCTGCTTTATGCAATTCTATTTCCAGTTCTCCATGTTAAATTCAGTAATTACCATTCCCACTTCCCCGGTTTTCTGCCATATAGAATCTGGATTTTCCATAGACAGGTGAAAATATTAAAAAAACTTGGAATATGTTTCTTGCTCTCAGTGCAAGGAAATGCCAGTACAGCCATGCAAGTTTTAGAAATGTAGAAAGAAAATTACTAAGAAGATTTTTCAGTCTATTATTTCAATATTGCTGAAGTAGTCTTCTCTCCTTTTTCTTAACCTTTTCTAATATATAGCCATATACAAAATAAGCATTTTGATGAGCTTGATATAAAATATTTTGCCTCTGCCAGAACATGATGTTTCAATATTTTTTCATTAAAAAATTGAGCAATCAATACATCTAATTAGCATTTTCATTTCCTCAAATCAGCATTTTCTGACAGAAATTATTGGCCAGTTCTTGTTATGTTTATTATTCCCCTGCTGGAGTGTTGTCAATAGCAACAGTAATTTATTCTCTTTTAGAAACTGTAACTGGAACCTGAATATCAGGTATTAAGCCTGACTTACCCATGACCCACCAGGTGAAGCTGGAAAACATGGATGTTCTGTAATTTTCCAGGCCAAATCAAACCTCTTAGAAGTTTCCTGCTCTACTTGAGACAGGTTACAAAGTTCAGAACAATTCTTATTTTCCTCAGCTGTTTGCTTGCTTAATTGGTATCAAGTCAATTTTGTTCAAAATAAGATCTTGACACCAGAGAGTGGGAGGCAGAGGTTATACCTGGAGATTTTCTTTGTCTCAAGGCTTGCATGTCTGTGTCTCTTACTGACTTCAGATTAGTTAGGAAAATGTTTAGCTCTGAAAAGCCTTTCATAGCTTGGCCCATGAAGAAGAGGTAGCTGCTGCTGCTGCTGCTGCTGCTGCTGCTGAAAAAAAGAAACTAAACTCAGAGGGTCTGGACTCCTTGACAGCAATGAGATTTTTCCTCTACGCTGTTTTGGTGAATTTATTTTTGTTAGGCTGCTGGTAGGCTCTTCGGCGATCGGCAGCAAGGTCCATGCACGCTCCCAGCTCCTGCGGCACCCCCCGCTCCTCCGCCGGGCAGGGCTGGGCACCAGGTGGCACTCCCGGCTCGCTCTTCTGCCACGGCCGCCGCACCGCCGCGCTCGCCCCCGGGCTGGGCGGGCTTCTGCGGCCGCCTCCGGAGGGGTTCGTGGGGGTTTCGGGGGCACCGGGTGGGTCCCCGTGGCACTGGGGGGGTCTCGGGGGGCACCGGGAAGGTCCCCCCATCTATATTAGACATATATCTATGTCTTTCCGACATCTATATTCTGGAAAGATGGTCAGATAGGAGCCTGTACTTTAATTCAGATCACTACTCTATTTTTATCTGGTGGTGAGGGCATGAGATACACAAAGTAGATAACTTGGCAAGACGTACCGGTGAATAGGACTTGATAGTTATTATTACTATTATTATTTCTCTTTGTGTTACTGTTAGAGGCTCATCTTCTCTAGAGAAGCGGGAAAAGAGACTCAGGTATGTGAGAAATTCTTCCAAAGAACAGGAGGGATACTCTGCCCTTTGCATTCACTGAGAATAGGACAAAAAGTAACGGGCTTAAATTGACATGAGGGATATTTAGGTTAGACAATAGAAAAAATGCTGTGACGAAGAGACTAAAGCACTGGAAATGATTGCACAGGGTGGCTCTGGAGACCTCATCACACCAGTTTTCAGGAACAAGTGAGACTGGTTTAGGATGAAAGCAGCCGAGGAAGGACTACAGGACTTGTCAGGGTCCCTTCTAGTGCTGTTTTCTACGATTAGGTGAGATAAAGATTGTACTCAAACAGCATCTTGCCCAATGGTACAGGCTGCATAAAGTCAGATAAAAGTCTCAATAAACACTTGGTAACTGTAGCTCTTCGGATCCAAACACGCTAATTGAAAGCTAACTCGGGTATATCGATACTAAACACGGGACATTAGGGACATGGTTTAGTGGGGCTTGGTGGTGTTGGGTTGACGGTTGGACCTGATGATCTTGGAGGTCTTTTCCAACCTTAATGATTCTATGATTCTATGATTCTAAACACAATCACCCCTTTGGATTGCATCCCATTCACACCCTTAGATTTGACATTCAAAAGAGAGGTCAGGGATAAAGAAGCAGTTCCTTCCTCTTATAAAGAATTTCTATCTTTCCCTTTGGAGACATTTCTTTTTAATACTTGAAAACATGTGTTTGCCTTGTTGGCTCAACACCAGGCTCAAGACCTTCAAGCTTGGAAACAGACGTTGTTGTATGTATGTGTAACAGTTTCCCACACTGTGGGCCATAAGGATAAAACTTACACTTGAACTAAAAAAGAAAAGAATCTTATTTCATGAACAATGTATTCTAACATTCCTACATACCACATATGTGAACATATTTCATATAATAACAAACACGGAAATCGTAAGATAATTTTCTGAGCCTGATGAAGTAAAAAATATCTTCATTTTACTAGATGAACATGATGTTGCTGGATTGGATAGAAATTCAGGATCAACTGAAACAATAGTACAGCCCTCATTTTTGGCATTATTTAAAACGTGTGTGGTTATTTAAAACTTGGTAGAGCCTTTCAAACTGAGATCCTCACTAGCTTTTTCACACTGTTGGTGACTTTTGTTAAATAAGAGCCTAAATCTGCTTTCAGTGGAGAGTTTTGTCTCTTTCCACACAGTGACTTCCTAGTGTGTGGGTCTCCCTCACACAGAAACTTCCAGTTCCTGTGATACCCCTTCTCTGTGTCGGCTGCTCTGTGGTACACGCAATTGCTGCTGCACCTCCCCAGGAATGAACCTGCTGTTGAGTATTTCTGTTTGGGACTGTCTTCTCTTTAAAAATGACTGAACAGGAATTAGACAAAATGATATAGTATGAAGCTGCAAATAGCAAAATGAGGACTAATTTAAGGCACTGGGAATGCTGGTACTTCAAAATGCCTTCAAGATATTAACTACTCCACAGCAAAGTACATGACGCAGGTAGAGACTCTGATTTACAAGTTGTAAGCTCAAGGCTACTTGGATTAAAATAGTCACTCCAGGCTCTGTGTGCTCTGGTTACACTATGTAGAGCTACACCGAGCACTAGAAATCACGCCTGTATGCTATCCACCTTTCATCTCTGCTGTCATTTTGGGAGTATGTCAAACTCTCCATGGTGAGGTGGAAAAACCTCTGCTCCTCTTCATCATTTCTTTCCCTACGAACATATGTATGCAAGGAAGCACAGGCTGAAACTCTCTCCTATTGAAGGTGCCAAGTTTCATACTACGTTTCAGTTTTACACATTGATTTTCTTGTGTGTATGTCTCTAATTTCACCTGTGTAAACTGATCATTATTATAGCTTACTAGACTAGGAATCAGCTCGAGGTTGACTGGAAAGCCATAATAAAAAAAAATGAACAGCATTTACTTTTATTATGAATAATAAATGTTTCATTAAAATTCCTCCCATCTCTCTCAGTTCCCTCCTAGATGGATTAACCACGTCACCCATGTAGATTGCTGATATGTTGTCTCTGATGTCTGAAGCGGGAAGAAATGGAATCGAGCAGTCCCAGGGAAGCACTTGACTACAGTAAAGTGGCAGATTACAGCCATCAAGAGATTGTCCCATCAGATGCTATAACCAGCCATCTTGAAAATGGTTAATAAAAAGACTTGACAAGAAATCCACATTAGTATTTAGATTTTAGAGAGGCAAACACATTTGCATGTATCCCTACAGCCATTTTAGTCTTAATTCTGAAGTTCCCACATTCTGGCACAGCCTCCCTCACTAACACTCCTGCATCTTTTAAGAAATTCATCTTTCTCACCTTTCTTAACACTAGTCTTTCCAATTATCACACAGATAAAACTATAACAATTTTATAAACAGCATACCAGTTAGGATTTTTAAATATGTAAAAGTTACCCATATCCATCACTGAATCTGTTTGCAAGGAGATGTAACATATTTTATTAGACCAGATGGTGCAATTAAGAAAAAAGAGAAGCCTGGATACAATGTAAAAATTGAACTTTTCCTATTTGGAGCAATAAATGTGTTAGTTTACTTTTCAAATCACTGGGATCTTTAAATGCATTTTATCTTCAAATTCTGGAGAATTTAGAAAGTCAAAACTGACATTAAATTTCTGATTTTAGTGGAAAGAAATGTGTCATCTGACCAAGAATGAAATATTTTTATTCATGGAATTTTTTCTTAATTTGCCATTTTAATTCAGATTTTAAAAGAAAAATTAAAATCTGCAGTATTTCAGTTCCTGTACAGCTCTAGCTATGCTAATTCAACAACAGCAGGCAATTTATAGCTAAAACCCCCTAAAACTGAAAGGAAGCTGATTCTGCTTATGAGTCTTGAACAATAATTTCTATTTCAGTTTACCTTGAGACAGAGTTAAATTGATGGGTTGTTGTTGCTTTTTAATTAAAGCAGTGAAAATTAAAGCAAAGAATCAGTAAGAGAACTAAAGCCTGGCAAACAGATTTTCAACCCTGTTTGTTGCACAAGGGCAGGGGAGGCTGCAAAGAAGTAGACAATAGCAGTAGTAATGAAGTGATAAGCTGCATTCTGAAATGCAAAAAGTGAATCACTTTTGTTGTCAGACAGCAAAGTGATGAGGACAAACAAGACATTCAATAGCACCAAACTTCTCTGAAAAGTTTGAAAGATCTGAAAATTGATGGTGCTCTAAGATTCAGGTAATATGAAACTGAAAACATTAAAAACAAACAAGAATAGAAGGCGGAGGAGTTCCAGCTGACATTTTCAGAAATGAATTTAGTACAGGAAAGAGTCCCTTTAGACTAGAAAGTAACTAACATAACCTTTTAGAAAAAGAGTCAAGGGACCCAATAGGAAAATACAGAGCAGTCACATTCACAGTCTACTTCCAGAGATCAAAAGGAAGAATAGTTAAAATAGCCAGACTTCTCTTGCCTTCAAATGCATCCTTTGTTAAGACTTCTTTGAAGATCCCTCTGACATGCTACTCAAGAGAGATGCATCCCTTAGCTAAGATGTCCTAGAGCACTTGATAAAACAGCCCACCAGCAACAAATGTCTAATGTGAAGAAAGAAGCATCAACAGATAAGGCAGAAAGTGGAACAATGGGATAAGAATAACAGGTTGTCATAAACATATCCTCCGCCTGCTGAAAAGAATGCCTGCATACCTTAGAGATCAGCCTTAGAGCTGGCTCACCACTTTGTCAACAAGTCAAGAGAAAAAAAATAAAGAATTGAAATTGTCTGTGTGTCTTGTACAATAGCAGAAGAAAATGCACGTTAAGGCTGAAAAAAATAAAGTATGTTAACACTGATTTACTCTCCACCATACCTCTCCTGGAAATGGTATGCGAGGCGTATTCCACCTTCTACTGCCAGATAAATTACAACTAAACCCTAGTGACACCAGACAAAACAGCACAAAGGTTTGCAGATGTCTCTTCAGAACTCAGCTAAGGTAGGTAGTTTGTGGTTTTCTATTTTTAGGGACAGATCCTCAGCTGATATAAGCTGGCACAGGTCTACTGAAGTCAAGATGCCAAAAGTTAAAACTAAGCACATAGTTAAGACCTTATTTTGAAGCACAACAGCAGTTCACACCATGCACTGTTAAGGCATGAACAGGAGATCTGTTGAAGACTCAGCTGTTAAATCCAGCTCTCTGGAGCTGCAGTCCAAAGACTTTGCCCACAGTCACCACGAAGGATGTCCTTAAAGCCATCAGTGTCAAATCTTTGCTGCTTTTATGGGGCCTTACATGACTCCGTTCCTCCTCAGTGTTATTTGCCCCTACTCCTGCATGTGTCCACTAATCTTTTATACACCATAGCAATCTAAACTAGACTATAAGTGGCTCAGTGTAGGGACTTCATCTCCTCATTTGTCAGTAAAGTGTCACGTATACCTTTAGTACTATATAAATAAATAATAAGGCTAACAAGGCTGACTCAATATATAGGGACTTAAAAGTCAGACAATCCTAACATCAATCTGCCACTTTATTAGCAGCCAGTGAAGCTTGCAGATTCCTGGCCTAATGTGCACACGCCAGCCAGTTTCAGTTGGCAGCTTAGCTGCAGGTGACAAAATGTCTTTTCTGACTTGCATAAAAATATGTGTGGAAGCAAAGAAAAACCCAAGAAAATAATATCCACTAGAAAGAAAAATGATACAGGCCAACAAAGAGATTTAGAAACTGGGGAGGGGGGGGATGTATAAAGCCCGTGATGATTCAAAAGTGCAGAAAGATGTTGGATTCAGTGATGCTGATGGTGATAGATTGGGCATTTGGCAATATGCATCTCTTGTCGTTCCAAGCTGCTTGTCTGAATTCCTGTTCCCTTTGCTTTGTCTCTTTCATCTGAAATAATCTGTCAATACAGGGAGCATGGGAATGGAAACTGAATCCCTTACCTGAGCAGGACCGCAAGTGCACCGCCGGGAGAGGGAAGGGGCAGGAGATGCAAGGGGTGTGCGGGCTTTTGCCAGGTGCATCTGTTAAATAATGCAAACATGTTAAACACCACAAACTGTGTCCTTTGTTTAGCACCAGATGAACTAAACTCAGAGATCCTGTTTCAAACTTCAAAACCCGTCAGACTAAGGTGAGAACTCTCAGAGATGGCTCGGCTTTTAGAAATACTGGATTTGAGAATCTCTGACCACTGGCATACAAAAAGCTGGTACATTCAGAGAGGAGCACTTGGCACCTCCTGAAAGAGATTTGAGGCTGGGTATATCATAAGTGAACCAAACCACATCATTAGTCCCTTTAAGATGTCCTTGAGACAGATTAAGCATTTCATGGGATGAGACGGGGGAAGTGAAACAAAGGCTGGACAAGGTAGGGGTGATGACACTGATAAAAACAAAATCCTCATGTCCCCATACTGAGTGAGGTAATTCAGGTCACTAGTGTCTGCATCCAGTCTWTGCTAGATGGTTGTATTGAGGCAGCTTTGTTGGCATATTGCTTTCTCTTTGTATGCATGTGGAATCTCTAGTGTGAATTCCACTGTCTCCTTGATCACCTCTCTGAAAATACTAGCTTTCATGTCAGARTAATGTAGAGTTACCTACACACTTTCCTCTTCTTATGGTGCAAGAAAAGTGAAGGACCTGCAGTGGCTGTGAAGATCACAGTGGGCAGCTCGAAGTGAAGTCCCCATTCCAGTGACGAGTGGCAGAGTTTAAAAGAGCTGCCAGTGACACACTGTAAAGGGAATGTGGCATTTAAGGACRCTCACTGGACTGAATCAGAGTACTCATGCACGTATCCATACTGCATATAGGGACGGTCAGCTGTTTTGTAAAGGGAAACCTCTACGGTACAAGTAGTGAAAAAAACTGTTCCACAGAAAACAAAATTAAATGTAAGTACATGGCAGGGCAGACAGTGCCAGAAAACAAATAAAATTATATCAAAGAAAACATTCCTGTATAAAAATCAAATCTTACTCAGATATGAATCCTGTTAACTTCAGCTGATGCAGGAGTATAAGGTTTTTCAGATGAAAGAAGGTTGCTGTAGACRTTTCTGTAAATAGGTTCTACTTTATCACAAATGAACTTAAAATTTTACAATTCTTTTCCTTTTCTTACTCTTTCACTGACATTTTATTTTTTGACATCTTCACTCTCCTTTCCCTTGCCTGCAATTCACCCTGAGAATAGAGACTAAGTAGCAAAGTGCCATTTTTCCTTTGGTATGACGGCCTTTCACCTTTGCAATCAACCTTTGGAGGACACCAAGTCTTCCCTTTAAATCACTAATCCCCTTTGGAGGAGGTCTTACTTTCTGGGTGGCTTCATCAGTCAGACCCACAAAGCGACTGCTTCTCAATTTGTATTATTTTAAATAACAGTCCCTTATCTGTCATTGTCACACGGCACAGTAGGCCATCTTTGCAAGACGAGGGGGACAGTCTGTTTTGTCACATTCAGCTCTCTACTGCAACTAGAACCTGCTTGTCTGCTAACTAATCACACTTTGTCTGCCTCACAGCCACATTTTCACTTCTTCACTTTCCATACAGCCTTCAGATTAATTTCAAATCTCTGAAATGGATATGATTTCTCTGGAATAAGCTCCAGATCTATACTGATGAACCTCAGTTTTGCCTCAGCAGGAAGTTTCCTTTCTTCCATCCTTCTTTGTCACCAAACATTCATCTTTAAAAATAAAGAACGGCATTGCACTCAAGACACTGCATTCTGGACACCTGCTTCCACTTTTTAACTACGCCACAGTCTTCTCCAGGAGGTTTGCCACTGTCACTGGGAATGGGGCTTGCCTTCCCTGACTCAGCTGTCCAGTCTAAGCTGTTCTCTAGAGTCAAGAGAGAAGCATCACCAGCAGTCCTGGGGACATCACTCTCTGCAGGTGTCTTTCACTCTCCTTTGACTAATGGGAAAGTCTGGGCAACAGGGTCAGTCTCCACACCACAGCTTTCAGATGACTAATATTTACAAGGAAATCCTGTCACTACCTGCTCTCCATCCCAAATCTCTAATATGGTAATAACAACCATGCCCTTCTTCCATCTGTTACCAGCCATCTCTGTTCAGGAGAGAGTGTTGTGTAACACTCATATTCTATGTTTGAAGAGTGCCCAGTTAGATAAAAGARGGACTATGTGTGCCTCCACTGCAGGAAAGGCTGCAGCACCACTCTAGCTCCTGCTAAGCATCAGGCCAAACAGAGGAGGACACGCCATCCTCCAAGGGCAGGTGGAGAGCTCTGCCAGCAGTCAACCATATCCATCCAGCCTTCTTCTGTTAGCCAGTAGGAAGATTACTTGAGAACGATTTTCAATAGCCTTTCAATTTGGCCTCTATTCAGATTATATTCTTCAAATATTTCAYATTTGCTGAATTTGTTAGTATCACAGTATAGATTCAGCATTCAAATACATGCAATTGTTTGGCCTGCTATGTTCAGCTGTCACTCTGATTGCTTTCGCCTTCCAACCTCATACTTCCTCATCTTGACATATTAAGATTTTGAGCAGAAGAAAGCCACAAAGCTCTGAATGTTCAGAGGCATCTGGAATTGAGCTTTTTGATTCCAATGATTATAAAAATTGAGGTTAAATATGAAATTCACATCCATACCTGGTATCTGGTTGTGAATATCCGGAATTCAGAAATACCCATATAACACACTATTAAGTTAGTCAAGTGTTAGTTCCCAAGAACAGATGCAAAATGGTTTGGATTTATCCATCACAGCTTAGAATTCCCCACTAGCTTTTGGTTCACCCTTTAAATCAGATGGTAAGGAAGAAGGTTACTCCAGTTCAGATCTTGCGACTTGTTAATGTTGCAAGGATCAGGAGCCCCAGGCAGTTTGGCCTGAGCTGATCTCTACTCTTGATCCAGTGTTGAGAAGACTCATGAATCCAGAAGCAGCAATTATCACTATAACAAAGTTTACGGCATCAGGAACAACATAATGAGGAGAGGCTGCTGGAGCAATTCACTCACTTTTCGCCAGGAAGCCAATCTGTTCCTGGCTCTCACGCTCATATGAAGGCTGCGTTCAAATTTAGGTCTTGCCTTATATGGTCAAATAAGGATCCTATCTGTGCCTAAGGAACATTTAGTCTGAAGTTATTTTCCGCTTTTCCTTTCTCCTTTAGCTAAGGAACGCTTAAGTTCATTCTGAAAATGTTCTCCCCATCATAAAGACACCAGTATACATTGGCATCTTCTCATGGTATACGTATCAGTGCACGGAACATTACCAGCAGTAGTACAATTCTATAGACCAATTATACTGCTGACATTTACTAAATAACCAACAGACAAGACAAGACATGAGCTGCTATCATTCTCCTAGTGTGAAGACAGATGGGCAAACAGTCTTGTTCAGACAATTCTCAGAATTTTAGTCAAGCAGTTAAAATAATGAGGGGTCAGAAAGAATTATTTTCTTCATCTACATTTTTAATATGATGGTTTACAACACAAAGATGACTGGTTAGATGTATACATTTCATATGGATACACAGTTACATACAAACAGATACAGATATACACACACATACACATTTAACATGCAATACAGAATATGTAATATCAGCTTATATGGTTCATACGTTTTTATAAACGCACTCTCCTAAATGTAGATTTGTGTATTGGATACATTATTAAGATGTGACATTCAGCTGCATATAACTCATTTTAAATTTATTTACGTTGTCTGTTTCTTCAATTTTTCAGAAATCACTTATGTGCTGAATGACTTTCTAACATCCCTTGTTTAGAAGGGTCAATACTAATCCTATTTTTGTGTCAACCTTACAGCACAAAGCACAGCAATTTCAATAATAAAATTAGTTATTATTTTGACAGCTCTCCAAAGTGTGATGTTGGCCTGAGTTTGGAATGTCAATAAACTCAAAGATAAGCACATGCTTAAGTACTTCCCTGGATCAGAGCCAATAAAACCAGCTGAGATGAGGGATTCATTAAAGGTAGACTTATGAATCATTAGCATGGAAATGGTCACTGAACCTTTTTAAGTAGATTACATAGAGAGACTGGATACAAACAAAGAGAAGAGAAGAGACACTAATAACTGCCCCTGTTGGACGTGACAGGAAGCGGAGGTCAGGAGAAGGATCTGCCAAAAGCATCCCAGTAAGAACCTGACTCTGTTCCCTCAGACCATGTGTAAAAGTAAGACTGCTACTGCTTCCCACTGACCTTAATATGGCCCTAAACAATGGGGAAAGCTGCCAAGCCGGGACATTCAGGTGCAGTCGTGGGTATTGGGGACTGCACATGTGTTTGCATCCGTCATTTATGTCCATATTAAGGGACTGCAAAAACATTCGCATGTTGACGGAAACCGAGTTTGGAGCTCCCTCAAAAAACAAAAACATGCTGCGGATGGGCAGCTGGAGTGATGCAACAGCATCACCTATTAGTCAAAATAAATGATTTTGTATATGCACAGTACAAAAATATCAACATGTTCTCTAAAGCGGTTTAACAGATTAATTAACCTCTGTTTGTATGCAGCATTATTTCAGTATTTTCAGTACAACAGCCGCCAGCACTGCCCTTAGCCTGGATTCCTGCTTTGCGCTTAGAGTTCCCGTGTCCTTCCTGTTGTAAATTTACTGCACCACTGAAAAATCAAAAGTGGGGTGAAGGATATGTAGATTAAAAACTGGTTAAAACAATGGCAAATTGGATGAACTAAACTGTGCTCCTCCCGTAAGATCTGTACTGTTCATATGAAACACAAGATCTTGATACTTAAATTCTAATGCTAAAGACCGAGGCATAGCAAACTACTGACTCCTAGTATATTTACTCTAGAAGGATGAAAGATTGTTGGTCCCTCTGGGATTATGAGTCTGAGAAGCACTGTTATTTCAGACCTGATGTTTAGGCCATTAATGATTCAATGCAGTCTTTTCCTTTACTTCAGTAGCTGTAGTCCTGTCCCTAATGTCATTTTTTCCCATTTAGCCTGCGGATTTGATGTGATTAACATCTGAAATATATTACTTGCGCTGGTGTTAATTAATTTAGCTGATATATTACAACTTTTAAACTCTATTGGTCATGGCAGGCTGAACTATGGGGTTAATTAATTCTRAAGAATTTTAACCATAAACAAAAATATTTTAAAAATAAAAGAAATTAAAATTAGAGAAAGACTTCTCTGTCATACTTTATTAGGATCTCACCAGTGGTTAGGTGTCCTGTAAAGAAGCCACAATTCCCCCACTAAACTTGTGTTAGCTAGATAATACAGTCTGGGTTTCAAATAGTTATCCCAGCAAAGATATGCATCTTAGAAATGGCACTTTATTTACCATGAGCTGGACCAAGTTCATCAATCCCAGATTCTGAAGTCTCCCAAACCAAGACTTAAATTCTGCAGTTCACATTTTGAATTTGTATGAATCAAATTTTTTTGAGTTTTGCCCTCATTAGTTTTCAATCAGGATTGTCAGTTAATAAAATGCAGGATGGCACAGATCCTCAACTTMTGTAAATTTGCCCTGCCACTTGATAGCTGGCTCTTTGACGTCAGTGCAACCATGACAATTTCCATCAACCCCAATATACATTTTTCTCCTCCTGTTATCCACTTCCCCGAAGACATGAATCACTAGATGCTGCCACTGCTGTCATATAGTGCCATATAGACAAAAGATAAGTCACTTAGAAAACTTCACATTTTATGCTATCAGAGGATATGGATTTGAAAACCAGTTCAACTTAAACGACAAATGATGAAACACTGACTTGACCTTTGCACTGTAGTTTTCTTCTTTTCATGCTTGAGGATAAGCTTTTAATTCTCCTCATGCCTCCAGCTATTACTCAGCAGATATCAGCTGCTGAAGGACCTCTTCCCACGCCCTCTTAATACTGTATGTTTGCTCTGTCACTTCTGGCACTAATGGAAGCAGCATCCCTAAATACATTTCTATCATTAAATATTAAGATTAAGAAGAAAGATGGGATGGCAGTGTTGCATCTCTGGTGCAAAGATGTGCACAGGCTGACAGAACAAAAAGGAATATTTACTGGTCCAAGGGAAGGACCTTCCTATAGTGTGTGGAACACACGCTGGTAAATCATAATCCTTCTAAATGGAACTAAAAATTCATTTAATCTCAGCTGCAGAAGTAGCAACAGGGCACAGATTTTATCTGTAAGCACTTTCTAGACCCAGACTTTCGTTCTGCAAAGGCTGCAAAAAGAATTTCACAGATTTTTCTGAATTAAAAAAATATAATCCTGTTCTGTATTATTTATATATGCCTTTTTTCTATACAGTAATTTGGCACCTGTACATGAGAAATAAAGACATATGGGCCTGAAGATCCTCAGCTTAAGCAATGAGAGCTAAGGATAATACCTCTAGAAATTAAAAATGGAAAAAGAAGTCTACAATAAAGTACTGCTCCTTGCAGAATATCTTCTACTCTTCTAGGTTGTGCTGGTTTTGGCTAGGACAGAGTTAATTTTCTTCATAGTAGCTAGTATGGGGCTAGGTTTTGGATTTGTGCTGAAAACAGTGTTGATAATACAGGGATGTTCTCGTTATTGCTGAGCAGTGCTTACACAGAGTCAAGGCCTTTTCTGCTCCTCACACCACCCCACCAGCGAGGAGGCTGGGGGTGCACAAGAAGCTGGGAGGGGACACAGCCGGGACAGCTGACCCCAACTGACCAAAGGGATAGTCCATACCATATGACGTCATGCTCAGCATATAAAGCTGGGGAAGAAGAAGGAAGAGGAGGACGTTTGGAGTGATGGCGTTTGTCTTCCCAAGTAGTGATGGAGCCCTGCTTTCCTGGAGATGGCTGAACACCTGCCTGCYGACGGGAAGTAGTGAATGAATTCCTTGCTTTGCTTTGCTTGCGTGCGCGATTTATGCTTTCCCTATTAAACTGTCTTTATCTCAACCCACGAGCTTTCTCACTTTTACCCTTCTGATTCTCTCCCCCATCCCACCGAGGGAGAGTGAGCAAGTGGCTGCATGGGGCTTAGTTGCTGGCTGGGGTTAAACCACGACATAGGTGTACATTTCTTTCATCTGTTCTGTTTTACAGTGATGCATGGATTATTACTGTAACCAGCATCATACCAAGAGAGCACACCCGTTTTCATATCTGAGTCTTTCTTTTGTTGATAACCACATGGATGGTATTTGCTAATGCTTTTTAAAAAGGCATCTTTTAAAGGGTTAGTATTGGTTAAAATAACATTTTTAAAAGTCCCACTTCTTACCCCCAGAGCTATAATACCTGTCACATGTGCCAACAATGCCCTTATAGCATTAAAATGGAARAGTTTTCAAATGTCTAGTTGAACAATAAATAGTAAGCTTGAAGGGGTTTGGTTATCTTGCTTTGTTGTGGTTTTTTTGCTTGAGCAATCAAACTAATTAGTCAGCTTCTCCTTTTCACACTGCTACTTTCTGGTCTGTTTCACTTCAGGTTTTTTCTCTTATTATTATCACAAAGCTATGTGATATGTCACTCAGATAGTGTTGGCCAGAAATTTTCCATCAAAAACTTTCATTTAATGAAAAGCTTCTATTCAGTTAAAAGAAAACATCTGTAGCTACTCCTCACATCATATATCAAAAGATGAGCACTTTCAAAAAGACACCTCCCCCCCTGCACATTTCAGATGTAAAGAATCAATGAAAAMCAAACAAAAATAATTTTCATCACTTTTCTGGAGTCACTGGAGATGAGGTGCAGGGAGGTGGGAATGAGGAGAATATGTTTCTTAACCAATTCTGTTTGGTATCACCACACGTGCAGTTCTCTCTGAATATTGAAAATACATGGTGGAAACATCTTCACTGACTTTCAGCATAAAGCTTGTTTTTTTAAGACCTAAATTTATGGCCTTTTAAATTTTTTTTTTAACGGGGTCTTTTAAAATCCAGATCAAACCTTCCTGCATTACGGGAAGCAGGCAATTGCAGCTGAAGGGCCCCACGATGGTTGCTTTGTGCTCGGGGATGGAGGTACACCACATTAACACCCCGCTGCAACAGTCACAGTATTCAGTGATGGAGCCAAGGTGATTTTTCAGCACCGCCAGTGCAAATAAAAACAGTATCATGTCACCCACTAATGCAGCAAGATTTCAGCTAGTTCTGCAGAGGAGCTGAAGATCCACTTGGAGGACTTCGTAGTAGGGCTTTACATGACTAGGGATTGTGCTTTTTTGTTTTTGCTTTTCTTTGAGAATTCATTGCATTGGTTTAAAACAGTTGGATTATCTCAGAATCCTTTGCTACGGTACCACGTAATTTTTAAGTATTCTGCCTCTCTACTCTTACAATTTGTCTGCCTGCATCCTTGCTCTTCGCATATCTGTAAAGAGAGAAGCAGCCATGAGAGCTTTCTTAGGGTTGAGACAGCTCCTGTGCTGTCCCTGTTAAAGCACCATCAACAGCAAGTCTATGGCAGCCCCTTTCAAAGGAACATCACTGTACTTCTCATCTGTAACAGCCTGATACAGCAGCAGAGACTGATTTGAGCTCTGTGTGGCTGACATTCCTTTTTTCCTTTTGTTGTCATTATTTTCAGTAAAAGCATTGCTGCTAGCTGCGGTCGAGTCTCTACTCACAAATGACTGGAAGTATGCTGTTTCCATCTAAAGCAGGAATTCTCAAATTCTCCAAGCATTACCATGTTTGGAGACCCTCATGCTGTCACACTGCATCTGACAGTACGCTCACTCTGCTAATAAGCCTTTCTGAGTGGTAACCTCAGAACATGCTTAGATCTCAGATCACTAATTATCATCTTCATTCCAGGAAAAGCTTTGTCCCAGATACTGACAAACTTGTGAAACTAAAATAACACCAGACTTCTCACTCACTTCACACAGCTCATGGAGAGAGCACTTGCTCGTGCCACGTTTCATGTTTAAAAAGGTCCTATAACAATTAAAAMCCCAAACAACTCCACTAAATTCCATTATCCTCTTAAAAATGACATGGATTACAAGATTATGAGGTTTCTTCTTTAGTAGCTCTCTTTTCTTTCATCCCATTTTGCATTTCAAAGATACTGGTCATAAGAACAAAGAAAAAAAATGCAATTATTATGGATGTACTCGCTGGTAAGACTGCATTGCAAAAAGAAGAGTAGACTACCCTGGTCAGCTAGCACTCTACCACCAACAGTCTGCGAGTTAACATGAGACAGCAACCATTTCCAGTAGACAGCATGTGTGTTGCTACCCTTTTTCAAAGTTTAAAAGAGTCAAATAGTATACATACGGGCTGTTCCATGCCAACTGGCCTTGCACCCAGAGAACAGCCTAATGAACACTTAATTTATTAGTACAGTTGCAGCCATATAGAGTCTACTGAACATCTGTTTCACACACAGCATACCCTACAAGTTACAAAACACTTTCCAACACTCCATAACAAAATTAGGATACACAATGTTCAAGAAAAAAAGCCTAAAATCTAATGTGCAATTAGTACAGATCAGGCAAAATGATGAGTTTTGCCATCATCCAAGCCTGCACTAGCTGGGAATGTGGTCAGTAAAAATGGCCAGATGTTGTATATACATTCCAGGTTATAATGAGAAATATACTGCTTCTAGTAATTGTGATTTACATCTAGAAGGTTATATAGGAACAGGATAGAAAACTCTGGGGAAATAGAGGACATCCTCCATGCTGTAATGTATTGCTTGTAATACTGCACAGGGGGAATGTGGCCAGAAGTTTTGCATAAATAATGTCAATGAGTCAATCCAGGAACCCCGCAATAATGCATCAGCCTAGAGGGATGATTTGTGTTCAAACATCTGCCTCCAGCTATGCTTTCTTCCTATGTATTATTCCATTCCCTAGTTCACATAGTCTTATATCATTGGGAAGACACAAGTGGCATTTGACTTGCTTCGAGAGGTGATGGACAGGATCTACAGTGGACAGGATCTACACTGTATGTCTTTCATGCCCTTATAACTTTTCCTGCATTACCATCTATACTGCTGATGACTTTCATGGTAAATTAGGACACTCCAACCTCCTTATCCAGAAACTATTAGGTTTTTATCTTTTTAATTTATCTTCTTTGCTGTGAAATATACAATCTCTGAATTGTAAACCATCCAGGGCAAGGACTGTTTTCCTCTATATTCGCACAGCAGAATGAGGTTATACTCTTGCCTGGAGTATTCTGCTGCTACCATAACGTATCTGACACTACTAAATAAWATATGTCTGGTTTTGTTTAAATCATTCTAAAGCTACCAATAAGAAAACAAGATGAGCAAAATGCTCTTTGGGATGAATAGATTATGTGAATGAATGTCCAAATGAGGGAGTGAAGGGAGACAGAATGAGTCAATGAATGGTTACACGCATAGGGGAGCTACTGACCAGAATGCAAAAAAATCCCAGGACCAGATTTGTAGCACCAGAAGGGCTGATCTTACCACCTTGTTAATACCTGTTTTACATGCCATCCGTGTTTGCATGCAATATCTGATTCACATGCAGGAAGGGTTGTGGAACCTGTAAATAGAAAGGAGACTAGAGAATCTAAATTGATTGACACTGAATAAATCACAATTAATTTTGCTCATAAGAATGAAGTTAAGGTGAAAGAAAACATCTCTTGCCACAGACATAAGAAACAATGATGAGGCTTACAATACTTAAAGAATACAGATATTCTTTGCAGTCAGCTGATGGGTGGCCAGTGCCCCCCAGATGACAGTGAGGTGGGCTTGTTCCTGTAAAGTCCAAGAGAAAGTTTTCACCTGCCACTAGGGGTTTATAGTCAGAGAGAGAAATAAAACATTAATAGAGGCAGATGGAGAGAGAAATCCCAGGCTGCTGTGCCTTTCAAGGTCTAGGACAAAAAGCCATGTACTACAGAGCACAGCATGGATCCCCTCACACAACTAGGACATGTTTTGGGAAAGAAGAGAGCACAGGATCTCTCTCTCTCTCTCCTACTATGGAGTGAGTCACAGGAATATCATCTGTCAACACCTTAATGAGAACTGTGCTTCCAACTGTGGAGCGACAGTGGGAAACTGCATACCAGCAATGACCCCTGAAGGGAAAACCCAACCTTGCACTCCTGCTTATAATGCTAATAGCACATAAGCAGTCAAACCACAGGGCAGACTAGCTTTTCTCCAGTATTAACTACTGTGCTGTCCACCACAAAGTCATTTGTCACCAATATACTTCCAGCATTGGTGTAACAGCTGCAAAAATATAATTAGTCCCTCCATCTCTGTCCCACTGGGTACCAGTCACTGCTTTGGTGGTCTCTTTGGATATGTTYCTGTCCTCTACTGGCCAGAGGTCAAGTTTTCCAGAAGCTAGGTGCCTGTATAAATTACAGTGCACATATTTTACATCTCATTGTAATGCTTTCTTTTGCCAGCATCTGCTTCTTTGCAAATGTTCCATTTCCAAGCCATTTTTGTGCMAGCCCCAGGAGAAGCCATCAGACAAGCATGCTGAAAATTTATCCACAGGCATCATTAATGCACATCTGGCTCATGAAGACATACAGTTTATATAAACTGCAATTTGGAATGCCTCCTTGTCCAAACAGCTAGTCCCACAAGATACCATTTGCTCAGGAAAAATAGGACCAGGGGAAATATCTGAATGTCCAGTACAAGATGTCACAGACTGCCCACAGCCATTTTGGGGCAAGAAGAAAAACTTGGTACTGTTGTGTCTGAATAACTTTCAGTGTCAGCATTTGGAGTACCAATACAGTGGGAGGCTACAGGAGAGGCACTGGGTAGCAAAAGACCAAAAGGAGACATGACACGTCTGCGTGTGGGCTTGGGTCTGAAGTCAAAATGTTGAGATTATGTTGGGACTCCCAGATGTCTCTTTGGAGACAAGCAACTGAATGACTGCAAAAGCAGAAAGATTATAAGGATGAGACTTCTGCATTGGGATACCCTGGAAGAAGTCTGGGGACTTCCTGTTCTTTCTTTCTTTTTCTTCTGTTGCAGTTACAGTGAGAGTACCAACTGCGGGGCACAACGGCCCATCATGTAAAACATGGGGAAGGATGTTTCAACAATCTTCTTGCCAGAAAGCAGTGAACGTGAAACTAGTTCTTTGGTGTTTAAAGGACTATGAAATGGGCCAAGGGCAACATTCCTAAGCTGAAGGTCAAGAAGCAAACTTTAGAGAAGTAGAGAATTTATGATGTAACACACCTGTCAAGATCAAGAAATGGGTGTGTAGAACCCACTGCAAAGTGAGAACCAAAAAAGCTACATCATGCTTTAAGCCCCCCAAATGTACACTGAACTATCACACTTTGCCTGACTTCCCTATCATCTGTTAATGCTTGTTTTTGTATTACAGGAAATGGATGTGACTCTGAGTTATGGAGGCAACGCAGGTCCTGACAGTATCTATATTGTAGGAGGACACCTGTTCCAGTGCCGTTTGGATCAGTCTATGGCAGCTCTGTGCTTCTGCACACAGCCTTTGCTTTCTTTCATTAAACTGCCTTTATCTCAACCCATGACTTTTTCATCTTATTTTCTCCCCGTTCTGCTGAGGAGGGGGAGCGAGGGAGTGGCTTGGTGGAACAGCCTGGTGGGCACCTGGCAGCCACCCCACCATATAAGACCATTCTGAAATTAGAGTTTTACAGATCATTTTTTCTGACCACTCTGTGAACATTCAGAGGCTGGGCTATGGTAAACCATTGAAGTTGGTTACTACGTGTATGAAACCCGGCAGGCATGACACTTGTCCTGCTTCTCTGTGCCCCAGCAGAAGGTGCCAATAACACATAGCAAGTATAGACAAGTTTGCTTATGGATATATAGAGGATGAAGGAGAAAAGAAGCAAGCAGGGAGGCTGAACCCCTTCCATCTTGCTGTCTTTCTACCACCTGCAGCACCAAAGGGCTGTGCAACAGAATCACATAATGACAGAGAGGTTGTAACTGCTCAACCCCAGCTCCCCCTTGGTCCAGAAAACAGCTATATCCATCCTCTACTGAGCAAAGGCATGCAGAGCATCATTGCTCTGATGCTTTGGGCTCCAGTCCTATCTAATTTATCCCATCTTATCTAGCACTACCATGGATGATCCTGCTTCCCTCTAAATGGCTGCCTTCATAGTTCATGAAAATACCTGTCTGGATGGGGAAAACACCRTCGCAAAAAAAACGACACCACACAAAAAACCCCAAACCCACAATCCACCTCACCTAACCACAGTCCTTAACTGTTTCCTCTGGCCTATAAATGTAATCTCTGCTGAATTAAACTCCACCCAGCTTAACTGGCTGTGTTGGCCACATATTAAAAAAGTTATGTGCCGTGCTGTTACCTATCACAGCTTGGTAACAGTAAAATTGTGCCTTGTCTGTTTATTGTTGGCAAAGGTTCCACAAAGTCCCATTATTTCTCCTTGAATCCACACATAAACACTGAATGGGACAGGACTGAGAATGAAAGTCCTTTCCTGGTTAACACATTTTCCCTAAGCCCATCTGTCACCCTCGGATCAGTATCAAAGCACTGCAGCTAAGGAATAGTGTGAGGAGAGCTGGGAGGGAGTACGCTCTTCTTTATTCAAGGAAAACAGAGGATGATCCAGGAATTCCACCAGTTCTGTTTATTTTTAAATAGAATTATTCATATTGCCTTGCAAGCATATCGACCGATTTACAGAAAATTGTTTAAACAAAAGCAACAATTATCCTTTTGCCTCACTACTGAGGATTTTTGCTTTCCTGACAGAACATAGCCACACCATCTTTGGAGTTGCTCAGGGTATATGAGTGAGAACCTCTTAAAATATAAAAAAATCATAAGCCATTATTATTGTGAAAATGATAATCACTGAAGTAGTTACTCTTTAGAGAGTCCTAATTTCAAATTTGGGTTAAAGTTGATTGGACTAGAATATTACATGTAGACATACACTCTTTGTTATTTGGTAGCTTCTCTGCAACYCAACAACAAAGGCTGCAGCATCCTAACACACTGGTTGAACTGATGCCACAGAAATTGAAATGGCTGTGAAAGATGAACTGTCTGATTTGGACACCTTCCAGATTAAAACACTTGGCCCAAACTGAAGACAGATAATGGCTGCTTAACGGATTGCTTTTAAAAAGCAAAATATATATTCATCTTTTTCTCATTCAACCAAGAAAACATTCCTTATCTAAAAGGAGGAGATTCCTTTGTCTAGGAGTGAAAAAACAGATTTAGATGGTTCCACAGACTGGCAATGAAGAACATCAGGCCTCCTAGCAACGTTCTTCAGCACCCTTCGCATGCAGACTTGGCTCTGCATTTCCACTGCCTACTGTACATGGCAGTCACATACTTGGGATATGACCATATACAGAGTCTGTGCCTGGCAGCCCTGAATAGTAGGTGGTCTGAATCGCTCATTACTCTCATGCCATCAGATTTGGGGCAGCAAGTTAAGCAGTGTGAACAGAGCTCTTGGGCATGCAATCAGAAGAGGAAAACATTATCCTCTGTGCTCAACTCTTGAACAGTTCTTGCATCATTTCCTTAATGTACAGTGAACTGAGATGCAAGTCCTCACACAAACCCTTAGAAATTCTCTGGGGGCTGCTCTTCCCAAGCGTTGTCTAGCCAGACACTGTGGGATGTTCTTTTGCTGTCTGAAAATATCCCCCTCTTAGTTTTATGAACAATTTTTTTCTATCTGTTTAAGAAACGACTTTTGTATCTTTTATGCTAAGATCGTTGTTAAAATACTTCGTAATTATTTACATTGCGCCTTGGCTACAGCACTGTGCTAGAGAGAATTTAGCCAGGCAGCAAAAAGCTTCAATTTAGGGAAGGGGGTGCTGTTTCCCCTCATTAATCTGAGGTAAAAATGTTTTCTGCAGCAAAATGCCTCCGACAGCAAGTTCGTATGGTTCTGTGCCTGGATGTTCCTTGACTGCTTTCTTCTTTCTTTAATAAAGGCTGTATATCATGTGTCAAACTTCTGATTTATTTTTACAGCATTACAAATGCAATCCGTTTCGTACAAAAGATCATCCATAGCATCAGTTTTAATATAGCACAACTACTTTAAGGCTGTACTTCCTAAGAATTCATAAGAAGCTGCAGGTATATAAATGCCCTCTTCTGCATTTTCAGGTACTTATTGTCAAAATCACTCAAATACAGAGTCCTAGATATGACATCAACTGGAAGAAGAGAAACTTTGGTACTTACTGATTTTTGCATATGAAGAAATTTTTCATTATACAGACAGACAGTAAGCACTAACTACTGTATAGACAATTCATATCTATCAGCCCTGGTTTCTTTTTGAGGGTGTTTCTTCTTCCTCACACAGGAGGCCTCGTCTGTACTTTGGGAACTGCACCAATTCAATTGTATTAGTGCAGTACAAGCACACAGGGTAGGCCACACAGAAGTGTTTTATACCGACGCAAATACTGCGATACAGAAAAGCCAAGGTGTAAGGCTTTTCAATACTAGCAAAAATTATCTATGCAGGAAGTAGTAGTAGTACACCTACAAAGGCATAAAATTGATACAGGTGTGCATGCGTATACCCACATATACACACCTACCTCGCAAAAGAGATATTCAGGAACTTATCAGCATGACCTGCCAAAAACGGTATGTCCAAATCCCCACCGTCACTGCAGGGGTGGTGTGACTTGTGTGAACGTGCTAACATTTTGACCTAACTTTTCAGCCTCAAGAAACCATACACAGGGCTCCGGGCTGACATCTCTAGATGCTGACTTGCCCGTAAATCCTCACCTGATTCAGCAAGCCAGAAAAATGACCCGGCTCCCGAATAAGGCCTTCAACGGAGAGCCCGTGGGCGGTGACAGAGGACGGCACCAAGCCTGCGAGGGCTGCAGGCCGAGGCGCGTTTCCCCGGGGGGGCCGCAGCAGGGGACGGCGCCCCCGCGCCTCCTCCCCTCCGCGCCCCGGGCCGGGCCGGGCCGGGCCGGGCCCGCCGCTCCCCTCAGCCCCGCAGCACGGACGCCCCACCGCCCCTCGCGCCCACCCTGCCTCGCGCCGCGCCGCGCCCCGCCCCGGCGGCTGCCGTGACGTCACTTCCGCCTCGGGTCGCCCGCGCTTCCGGGCGCCGCCGAGTGCTTCCGCCTGTGCGTTTCCAGGGCAACGCGGCGGCCCGGTCCCCCGTGAGTACCGGCCGCCGCCCGGGGGGTGTGGGGGTCTGGGGGGGCCTCGCCCGCCGCGGGGGAGGGGCTCGCTGCCTTCCATGCCGGCAGCGCGGTGCCGCGGCGCTCCCGTTACGAACCGGGCGTCCCCAGGGAGGGGCTGCGGGGCCCGGGGCGGCCCCTCCTCCCCCCCCGCCTGCCGGGGGCGGCTCCGCTGCGGTGTGGGGGCGGGGGAGCGGAGCACGTGTCGCGCCCCGCCCCGTCCCGGTAACTCCGCGCGGCTCCTCGGGCGGCCGCGCTAGCCGGGGAGGCACCGGTGGGCCTGCTCGTCCGGGAGGGGCCCGCAGTCCCGGAGAGGGGCCGGGACCCAGGCGGGAGCGCGGGGTGGGTCTGCGGGGTCCCGGGGCACCGGCTGTGCCCTGGCCTCCCGGGCTGCGGGGTGGGTGAGCGGCGCCTCAGGCCGTTCCCTGCAGCGGAGGGAGGAGCGGTTGGGCAGGTGCCGGTCCCGGAGCCCAGCAGGAGGGCTGCGGTTTTCGCGTGTGGGAGCTGGACAGAAGACCCTTTCGTGTCCCCTTGGACAGATCGAGGCAGGGGCCTCCTGGTGACCGCTCTGAGGGGAGATGTGTGAGAAGCACCCCCAGTTCCACTGCCCGGCAAAGCCGTAGTGGTTAAGGGAGCGGTACCCAAACCACAGGTACAGCACTGAGCCGTCTTTTATCAGTTAAACAGTTTTATCTTGGATAGGACCACGTATGGGGAAAAGGAATTGTATAGCCACCGTACAGAAGTTTGTTTATTATGATAGACTCAAACAAATACTTAATCATTCCATCTTAACTTCTGTGTGCAGCTTGACTCCGTGGGACTGGTTAACGTCAAGAGATGTCAACTCCCCCTCTCGCTGGGGCAGGCATGCCGCCTGGTGCTTTCTCAGGGACACAGGCTCAAGCAGCTAGGGAGGTAAATACAGCTTCTCTCTGTCGAATTGGCCAAGAGACTGTGCAGGACATTGTATTTCGAACCATGGAAATCTTCCAGTTACTGAGGAACATGCAGGTGAGAAATAACAACTTCTTTTTATGGTCCTCAACTTCCCATGTTTTTACCACCAACTGGCAGTATATGTAGGCACAGGAGATAGCTTAGGACATTTAAATACATAACTTGATCAAACTGCTTTGAAAAGGGGGCTTGATTGGAGAAGTGAATACTACTCTTAATATATTTGCTTACTCCTGTACTTTAAGTGAAGATGGAGAAAATTCAGTGATGCTGAATTGTTATTGCCCCCACAATAAATATACTCTAAATACACTTAGTATCTATGTTTTCCTTTATGAATAGTGAAGTCTGTTTATATGCCAGTTATGTTTCTCTATTTTTGTTAACATCTGGGGAGTAATTTTAGAGGAATTCTCATTGATCTTTTTCTGTAATATTTTCCACCTAGAACTTTTTGACATTTCTTTTTGTTATTAAAGTGGACATAATCCTTATTTGTGGCTACTTACTGAGAAAACATACAAACATTTGTTGTGTTGAGAGCAGAAGGTAAATAATCACTCCAGTTCCCTCTGTATTTTCATGACTCTGGCAGTTTCCTTCTGTAATTATCTTGGGTATAGGTATATGTACTTAGAGTTTGCTAACTTTGAATTCACTTTGATTGTGTCTCTGAATTGTGACCTGGGGTTGAGACACAAAGTCTCAAAGTGTAATACTCATAACAGATAACAACAGTGTCATGCTTAAGCATTTTGAAGACATTCACTGAAAAGAGTTACAGAGGGATTGACAATGATCAAAGTGTAGAATAGATGAAGCTGCTTGATAGTGATTTGGCACATCAGATGAGCAGATGAAATGCAGAATTTTGCTGATAAAGAAAACAGAAATTTCAGTGATTTCTGTGGGGATAGTGTGATTGTCTTATTTTAATATATACAAAACCCCCTCTGATTTATTTGAGTTTATTTCATGTGACAGAAACTTTAACGTAATACTTTTAACATTTTGGGGTTTTGGTTCTCTTAAGTTACCGAATGGTGTTACTTATCATACTGGAACATATCAAGACAGACTGGGAAAGCTGCAGGAACATCTCCGTCAGCTATCAATACTCTTCAGAAAACTGAGACTAGTCTATGACAAATGCAATGAAAACTGTGCTGGGCTCGATCCTGTTCCCATAGAAGTAAGTATCTTTATTCATATATAAATTACAAATCAGAATAACCACTCTCTGCTTAGCATATCATCCATTCTCCTGAGTTGCAGGAGACTCATAACAAGTTTTAAATGAGACTGGAATTGTTCAGTGGACTGAATTCTCTTTATTATTTGGAGCTGGTTGAAAGATTGTGAAACTTTCACATTAACGTCAACAATTCTTACCAATTGGGAGGGATCCAATTTTGAAATCAAACTTCATTTAAAATGTTAGCCTTTTTCCTCAGGCTTCTTGGTACATTCACCAATTTGTTTCCACTAGGAAAAAAAGAGTCAAAAGAGTCAGGGCAAGGTTTTTTTAAAGAGGTTGTTATAGTGGGAAAAAGTCTGCTTTAAGCTCTCACCATTATTCCCTGGCTCTGGCCATCAGTCTGTGCCTCCACAGTTCCCTCACTCAGCTACACTTAACCTGCTGAGCTAATATGAACCAAATCTGAATGTGCAGTGGTGATGGAAAAGTGAACAGCATAAGACTTCCAGGAAGTACGATTGGCCAAAGTTTTTCCTAATAAAAATGCTATTCCTAGTAAAATCAAAACTTCATTTTTCCCCCTCATAAGTTAAGTTATTTCTAATTCCTAGTAATACTCTTAAAGCCTGTTTTGTATTACAATTTAACCAGAACTGTGAAGTTCTTTAATTACAGACCTCTGGATTCTGAGGCAACTCTATTAACGGTCTTCTGATTGTCCATTGAGTTTTAATCATTTAAGCATTATATTTTATGTTTGAATCTCTTCACTGAATAGGAATAAAGAAATGAAGGAGTCCATTCTGTGCAGTGCATTCTAGACTACTATCTACTGTCAGCAGTCACTGCCATGTGTTTCAGAGAAAGGTATTTGGAAACTTTAGAGCAAGCAAGGGAGTAAGATAACTTCCCAATTAAAAAAATAAAACCTTTTTCATGGTTTGTTGACTTGTGTGCAAGGGCTCAATACTTGTATCCCCTTTAAAAGCTTTTGATGTGTTCTGTTTTCACATACGGTTGGGATGAGGTGGGGTTGGTTGTTTTTTTTTTTTTTTCTTTTCACAGTTTTTTCCTGTTACCAGGATGAAAAAGAATCTCCATAGAGAAAATGAGTAGTCCCTGTAAGCTTTTTTAATATAAGGTCTCACTGATACCTTATGCACAGCAGAGTTTTGTATCGATAGTTGGAATTCTTTTTTCTTTTATCTACTTAGTCTTTTCTGCTCTGAAGTTAATAGAATGCCTGCCTCCTCATGTTTTATTAGTTAGGGTGAATGAGAATGGCACACCATTCCTTTTGGATCAGTTTCTTAAATTCTTATTTCAGCTTTTCAATAATAGTCTCATCATAGTATTTAATGACTGACATTCTAACCATGTCTTTAAAAAATATCAACAAATCTCGTTTTTTAAACAGTCAAGAGAAGTCAGTACCTACTCATATTCCTTAGTCAATTATTATTGATATAAATGTTTTTATATTTTTTTTGTTAATGTGTACTACCAATGTAATAGATATTCTTCTCAACTTTCTGTTAACCAACATAGAAGGGCATGAGATAATTGTGAAGCAGGTCTGGCCACAAAGTTTTCTAACTGATTAAATTTCCTGCTTCATTTGTGTGTTAGGTGTAGTTCTTTGCTCTTCTTTGTTTTTTTTCTACTAGCTTTTCTGAAAGATGAGAAGTTTTCAAAGGAAATGTTCTACTTTGAGTGGTACATTATTTTTCCACCAGAGAGAGGAGGAGTTTTTCCCAAGAGTATTTAGCAGCCACACTACTACTTCTTTATTGTAGTAAGTTGTTAACCTTTACTACGTTTTCATGGCAGAGTTTAGTTTGGTAGTTTTTGTCCATTTTGATAAGCTTAGTAAGAATGGCCTACAAAAATTTTTGTGTAGGAGGAAATCAAATTTTCAGTGGATTAAATCAAAGTAAGTTTTCCATCAGAATGCTGAAAGATGCTGCTGAATGCTTTGTATCAGAAATAATGTGGCCAGCAGGAGTAGGGAAGTGATCATCCCCCTGTACTCGGCACTGATGAGGCTGCACCTCGAATACTGTGTTCAGTTTTGGGCCCCTCACTACAAAAAGGCCATTGAGGTGCTGGAGCGTGTCCAGAGAAGGGCAACGAAGCTGGTGAAGGGTCTAGAGCACAAGTCCTATGAGGAGCGGCTGAGAGAACTGGGGTTGTTCAGCCTGGAGAAAAGGAGGCTGAGGGGAGACCTTATCGCTCTCTCCAACTACCTGAAAGGAGGTTGTAGCGAGGTGGCTGTTGATCTCTTCTCCCAAGTAACAAGCGATAGGACAAGAGGAAATGGCCTCAAGTTGTGCCAGGGGAGGTTTAGATTGAATATTAGGAAAAAATTCTTCACTGAAAGGGTTGTCAAGCATTGGAAGAGGCTGCCCAGGGAAGTGGTGGAGTCACCATCCCTGGAGGTATTTAAAAGACGTGTAGACATGGTGCTTAGGGACATGGTTTAGTGGTGGACTTGGCAGTGGTAGGTTAACGGTTGGACTCGATGATCTTAAAGGTCTTTTCCAACCTAAATGATTCTATGATAATATTACACGCCAACCTAAGTAACACGTTAATATGCATGTGATGAGCAACTTGCTCCCAGACTTTTAAACTAATGTCTTCTTGCTCATTTGCATCAGTTACTAGTCTTTCATTTGTCTGTAATGTGTATGTGAACAAGGATGTAATTTTGCTATTAACTTTAGGTTTTCTCAGTTCAGGACAGAAAGATCAACAATAGACTGTAGACTTTGTGGATGTAAGTTATGTATAAAATACTACAGCTTATAATTATTTTTGAATAAGATGTTAGTAGCTTGGGAGTGTTCTGACACAGAAGCATGTATTTGTTTTGTATCTAGTATATTTACTGATTCTTTTTAATTCATTTTTTTTTAGGAAGGGAACATGCATTAATATTCATTTAGAAATTCTTTATCAAAGATTTTTGGTTTTGTAGAAGCTTACAAAAAAGATAATACACTATATGCTTGAGGAGATCACAGTGGGAAATTATTATGGAAAAACTCCTATTAGGTAACTGTGGGCCTGGTCTTAAGAATAGCCAAATGGAGGTCCACTAAAATAGCAAGTCATAATTAGGGTATTAACCAAGTAGCTATGTAAAGCCAGTCATAATTATGTTTAGTATATCACTGAAATACTTTATAACAGTGATAACTTCATGTTTGTGGTATTTCATAGCGTGGAATAGTAAATTTTAAAATCACAATCTATAGAGTTGAAGAATACAAGGATTACCCGTGATAAACATCTTAAAATGTAAAGACTGGGTTCTGCCTGCAGTTGTGAAATTGTTTAGGTCTAGGCATGGTATTGGGTGGGATTGTGTCTTCTTGAAGCACATCGTTTTCCTGGAGAACCGACTGAGGTCATTCCAAGGCCTTTGGGTTTGAGGTGATGAAGTAAGCCTGTCTCCACTTCCTCTTGGAAGTTTGAACCTTTGGAGAAAATGGTAGAAATGTTATCACAATTCATAGAATCATTAAGGTTGGAAAAGACCTCTAAGATCATCAAGTCCAACCATCAACCCAACACCACCATGCCCCACTAAACCATGTCCCTAAGCACCTCATCTACACGTCTTTTAAATACTTCCAGGGATGGTGACTCCACCACTTCCCTGGGCAGCCTGTTCCAATGCTTAACCGCTCTTTCAGTAAAGAAATTTTTCCTAATGTCCAATCTAAACCTCCCCTGGCGCAACTTGAGGCCATTTCCTCTCGTCCTATCGCTAGTTGCTTGGCAGAAGAGACCAACACCCACCTCGCTGCAACAAAACACCTTATGTATTTCCTGTATCTCCTGTTTTCGGTTTCTTTTTTCTTTTTTCTTTTTTTTTCTTTTTTTTTTAAGCTAATGTTTCTTGTCTTCACAGCAACTTATTCCATATGTTGAAGAAGATGGCTCCAAGCACGATGATCGTGGTGCTGCAAGTCAGCTTCGTTTTGCTAGTGAAGAGAGAAGGGAAATCATGGAAGTAAATAAGGTAACAAGTTGAAATTAATTTGCATAAAACTGTCAACTTTGTCATTACAAAGCTTAAATTTCTAGATTGTTGTACTAAATGCAGCATGTGTACATCTACCATCAAACTTGGTACTAAATACTTCTTGCATGTAACTATTTCAGAATTGCCTTTTAAGCAATTTTTTTTTAGCTGTACCTCTGGCTGTGGAGTTTAGGTTTCCTGACAATTTTAACTTGTGCCTCTTTTTAAACCGATATATATTCTTCTGAACACGGTGTATTATGTTTATGCTTAACCCACTAGATATTGGTGGTACAGATTGAGGTAAGGTGCCTGTTGAACTTCTCTTCAAAACTTACCTTAGGCATTAAAAAAAGGGGTATTGAACATCAGATGTGTAAATATTATCACAATTATGTGAGTTGGTAAAGGATTTTCAGGGCTGCTTTCTGTATTTTGACAGTTTGAGGAAGACCATTCCTTTTGTTAAATGTAGCATTTATTGAATCTTGACACATTCAGAAAAAAATGTACTATGTATGGTAAAGATGCTGTTAAATTTTCACTTTGAGTGGCAGTATGCAATTGAGTACAATTACTAAAGATGGATTCAAATCTAAAAATAAATATGCTGTAGTAAATGCTAATATAATATTGAGATTAAAATGTAGTTTTACCAGACCACAATTTTGAACATTGTTTCTTCAATCTGTAAAGTACAAAGATAGGATTAAGTAAATATTTCTGTAGCTGTAATATCTGTAAATGCTTGGTAAAAAGGAGGCATAATCTACAAAAATAACCAAACAAAGGAAATAAATGAGTAAAATATTTCTTTATGGAGAGAATAATTGGTGGATTTTCAGCTTTTGAAATATTTCCGGTATTTTAATTTGTCTTCAACAATTAGAGATGTACCAAATTTTTCATAACCCATTTATGTAGAAAAATGCATGCATATTGTACAGGAGAAAATGGGGACTACGTGAATTTAGAGAAAAGCAGTTGTCAGCTGTCCTGTTGTATTCTTTCTGTTCAGTGCTGATGTAGGAGGGTTGTATATATTATATTGTATGTAATGTTGTACTGTGAATTTATGCACATTTATTTGCAATCTTTAAGTGTTAATAAGCTTAACTGTCCATATTTGCTGTGTTTTTGATAGTTTTATGACATGTTTTTGCCCTTGTTGTTGTAGTTGTATGCTAATATGTTTTTAAACCTCCTTGGTGTGATCTTGTGAAAAGAATTTCATAAATGTTTATGATGAGTTCTAAACCTTAAAAAGGTTGATGGTGTTGCAGGACCATTGGTAGCAAATTGGTAATTAAGAATGTATGCAGACATTCACTTAAATCTGGTCTGAAATCCTGTATTTACACTTAAATGCCTAGACCTAGTTTCCAGATTTTCCACAGTAAATCTTCAGAAGATAGTTGAACTTTATCTAGTATTTTTGTGGACAAATATTTACTAACTGCTGCAAAAGAAATTTAAACTTCTTGGTTTTGAAAGTGCACTGAATTTTTTCTTTTGTCTTTCTCCAGCTGTATAAGCACATCCACTACCAGTTTCAAAGTTCAAATTTTAATACATTACAGAATAGGAAATGCTTTGGGTTTTTTATGACTAGAAATAAGGAATTTCTTATTTTTGCAAAGAAAAATCACTAGAATCTGGTTAATTTGGTCTAATTTCTGACACTGGCTGCTGGGCTCAGATAGCCCTCTCTGGTTCTTAGCTGTCACTCCTGACAGCTTTTCAATCCTCTGTAGTACGTAATGTCCGTCTTCAACTCAATTTTGCTTAATTTATTTTAGCAAAATTTCAGTAATACAAAATGTTGATGAAAATACTGTGACAGGGAAGCCAACGTGACAGATGAAGAAGCTTTTTATATTCTTGACCCACTATCTTTTCTTCCTTCAGCTGGTTGTCCTGCTCTCACCTAGTCCTTTTTGCTGTGATAGGCAGTATTTTTTCAGTCTTGCATGTTACTGGTACAAAAAAAGTATTATTGCAATAACCCAATACTTTGACGCTATTGAGACATTTGAATTCTTAGACTTTTCATGGGTCTCTCAATTTTGCCCTTCTTTCTGTGATATCCCAGCCAGTCTGGTCCCTTTAGTGGCTCTGGATGTATGTGAAAGACACTAACTGCCCTGCAGTGTGGAGCACAGCCAAAACTAGTAGATCATATAAATCTCGTGGATCATATATTCTCACACAAAAGTGCCCCTCCTTCCAGGAACCACTGACTTGAAACATAGCAGCTCTGCTTTGCTACCGCAGTTGTCTGGGAAGGGAGCATCCTCAGTGGAGGAGGAGAGGAGCATCACGTACTTCCTATACTCACCATCTCACTCATGGGGCAGGAGAACCTGTTGATGTAGCAGAGTTCCTAAATACTGCAGTAGCTTTTGATGTCGGTTTGTTCTATGGTGACATCTTTTGGTCTTACTTATTTATTTATTCTGCTATATTAGACTTATCTTTTAGGTCAGAAAGTTTAATGCGCTCACCTTGGCTAAGAAGTACTTGTCCATTAATTTAAAATATAGATCAGTTTACAAGGTAATGAATATCTGTCCTAGCAATTCAGTAATATTTAGCAACTGTAGGTTTAAATAAAACCTATTAAGCTTAAAAACAAAAGGGATTTTTGCCAGCACTAAGAAGAGTGCACCATTATTATAAAACAACCAAACAAACCATTTATCGAGCACTGACTACCTCTACCTTTTGTACTAAACAATTCTCTCCTGCAGTTCCCAAAAATGTTGCTTATTCCTTTTATCTGTATTTGCTTTCTGGGGTTGTAAATTGTTGAGGTGGTTGACTCTTTTCTGGAATAAATAATTTACTGTTCCAGAACCAGTTTAGCATTTGCATTGGTCTACTAATACAAGTCCTGATCCAGTTTTCACTGAACATAATTACTATTTGCAACGATTGGAAGCTGTTACCAAAATTTCCTCGCTTGTCTTCATATTTTTTGAGTCTTTAATATTCTATCTACAGGTATTTTACCTTCTAAGTATAGCATCATCTGTAGTATTTTCAAGATGCCGGGCTCACCTTGGGTCCATGGTCTTGTAGTACATTTGACAGGACTTAAAACAGAAAATATCAAATCACAAACTGAGAACACTTTAATCTGTGTTGCTGCCTTATCAGCATTTTTCTTTACTACTTGTTTTTAGAAATGGAGCAAGTACAGCTTTGGTTTTTTAGATGCTGTAGGTCTGGTTTCAAATGAAGCACTTAGGAAAACCATCGCATAATTAGTAGTCTCAATACATTTGGGTGAAAATGAAATGATGTGAAATAGCATTAGGACATTCCAGGTGAACCTTTAGAAAACAATCATGTTTGATATTCGTAATTAATCTTTGCTAACTGGTTAACAGTGATCTTGCTAAGAGAGGAAAAGACAATCTACATTACAGGCTTTTAAGTTAAGCTGTTAGGAGTTTAGCTCTGGGCTTTTTTGATAACAAAAGCATTGTGCACTGCAGCTGATGTTGTTTAGGAAAGTAGTCCTTAAAATGACAGCAATTTGCAGTTAGTCTTTCTCTTTGGAGAACTTTACCTGAAAACTACTTTTGACTATGCTGAAAACCTGCATTCGTTTTAAACTATCTTTCACACTATTTGCATGTATTTTTAATTTGTTTTGTATTTGTAGAGTCCTTTTTCACCCAAAATATGAATGTGCACCGAGGAACACTTCAACAAGAGGGGAGGAATTGTTTATTTGGACACCTTCTCAGCAGATTAATCTGCACTGGGGGCAGTTCCATCCTTTTTTGGGTACCCAAATTGTCTCTCTGCAATGGTAGAATCATGGAGGAATTTAGGCTCAGTGGGAGGTCTGGAGATTATCTGATTCAACCCCCAGCTCAAAGCAGGGCCAACCAGCAAAGTTAGATCCAGTTGCTCAGGCTCATATACAGCAGCATTTTGAATATCTGTAAGGATGGAAATTCTGCCCTTTCTGGGCCCTTCTTAAGTGTCGACTTTCATTGTGAAAGTTTTCCTAATGTTACATTGGAATTTTCTTTGTTGTAACTCGTGTCCACTGCCCCTCATCTTTTGCTGTGTACGTTCAAGAAGAGTCCAGATTTGTCTTTTCTATGATCTTCATTAGGTAGCTGAAGACAGCATCACAATCCTGCGTTAGCCTTCTCTACTTGAGACTGAAAAAATATAGCTTTAATCGTCTTGGTGGCCTTCCACTAGACATTCTCCAGTATGTTAGTGTTTTGTATTGAGCCCCAAACTGGACAATCGTTCTCCAGAGTCAAATAGAGGAGAATAACAATTTCACTTGACCTGATAGGTACACTCTTGCTAATATAGCGCAGTGTGCAGTTAGTCTTCATTGTTGCAAAAAGATCCACTGCTGACTCATGTTCAACTTGTCAGAAAGTTTCAAAAAGGACCTCCGGTCCTTTTCTGCAAATCTGCTTTCTATTCAGTCAGCCCTCTGCCTATGCTGTTGTATGAGTTTATTCTGTTTTCAGATGTAGGATGTTGCTTTAATTGAAGTTCCTGAGGTAGGTGTTGTCCTGCCTTTCCCACCTGTTGAGGTCCCTCTGAATTGGACATCCTACCACTGAGTATATTGACCACTTCCCCTAATTTGGTATTGTCCACAAATTTGATACTTTGATATGGTGATTAGGTCATTAAGCATGGATAAGTCATTAATGAGGATATTAGGAATATTGACCTTAGTATCAATCCTGAGAAACATCACGAGTGACCAGCTGCCACTTGGTCTTAATACTGATGATCACAACATTTAGAATCCAGTAGTCTAGCCAGTTTTCCATCAACCCTATAATCCACCTATCCAAACCACATCTCTCCAATTTGGCTACAAGGATACTGTGAGAGACTGTGTCAAAAGCCTGACTAATATGAAAGTAAAGAAAACCCCTGCTTTCCCCTTGGCCACGCAGCCAGTCATTTCTCAATAGAAGGCTATCGTGTTGGCCAGGCACAACACATCTTTGGTAAATCCAAGATGACTGTTCCCAGTCACCTTATCATTCATGTGTCTGGACATGACTTTCAGAAGGATTTGTTGCATAGTCTTTCTGGGATCAGGGGTTAGGCTGACCAGCCTGTAGTTTCCGTAGTTTTCTGGATTCCCCCTCCTTGCTTTTCTTAAAGATGAGCTGAGATGTTTCCTTTTTCATCAGGAGCCTCTCCCCATCTCCAACACAAAATCATGTAGAGTGGTCTTGTAATGTCATCAGCCAGCTCTCTCAGCACTCAGCTGATTTTATTCCATATAATGAAATATTTCCTTTTCCGTTTCATACAAAATGTTGCATGCAAAGTTTTTCATATAGCTTCCTATATCAAAACAATATCATGGTTACAAAGTTGAGAAAAGTTGGGAAACACCAAGCTTAAAGCTGTCCGTACAATCCCAATTGTCCCCTTTTGTCCTCATATAAATGCATATTATACAACCTTTATTACATTATCACATTTGGTTCCTCTTCCCCCCGCCCCTTTCTTTTCTGGAAGAGTCCTTGAACTGTTCTGCTTTTGTTGCAGACTAAACACTGTTTTGATTGAATCAGTATTGTGGTAAAGATGATTATAAGAATCCTGGTTTATGTATTGTGTAACTTGCATGAGGGTATTGAATAAGCAGGGAATTTGGGAATGAGAAGGAAGGATTTAATGTGAGTAGTGAGTAAGTAACTGAAGGCTGCTCTTGAGAACTGGCTTTTTATCCTTGTCTCTGCCACAAAATGTCTGTGGTAGTTGTTCATTCTTCCCCTTACGGTTGGTGATAGCTGTCCTTTGAATATGTGGGAAGCTGTTAAAATACAAACTTTTAGTGATGGACTTGAATCTTAGATATCTCTGGAGAAAGTTAGTAGGCACTCCAGTTTTATCCATAGTGTTCCTGTGACTTAGTTTGCCATCTGTAACTGAGGATCATACATCTGTGTGATTTTCATGTTCAGAATGGCGATGTAACACGGAGAAGTGTGGTGGAGAAGCACCTTGGGAAATGGATAATTCTGTTACAAGCTACATGGCTTAGAGGGTACTCAGTAAATAAGACCTCAGACTTCATCGCTGAATGATAAATAATTGGTATGAAGCAAACATCCATCTGTTTTAATGAACATACTTATTCCTCTTTGAACAACAGAGCAGTGGATACATGCAATTGCTGTCTGGTTCAATACGTGAAAAGTATTGAGCATGCAGTGGAGCACAGGCTGTCACTGGTGCCTCTGCATGTTTCAGGAACAAAGAGTTATGCATGCAGAAGGAGCAGTTTTCCTTTCAGCTATCAGGTAAGGAGGGAGGCAGAAAACCCAGTTGCTCATTTTGAGTAAGGATAGAACAGTTATGCCTGTGAATGACATCAGGAAAAGCTGTAGTTATTGAACAATGAGTGTGTTAATGTTTAATTGCACAGCAGTTAGCGTATTAGTGATGAATACTTTTTATCCATTTGAAAAAATATTATAAATAGATGGATATGTGAATTTATTATGATGGAAAGTGGGCCTTGGTATCAATTGAGTAGCCATAAGTTGGAACATCACCTGGAAGCTTTAAGAGAGTTTCAGCAAAGGGTTGCAGCATTTTTTCTATCTTTTTTTTTTTTTCCCTGCTGTGTGCATATAACATTGTAAGTCTTTTGACTATAAAACTGAAGGGGGGGGGGGGGAAGAGAAGGCTTTTCTACCTCCTTCCTTCAGAGATTTCATTATGAAGGACTCACTTAAAAAAAGGAACAGTATAAATTGCCAGGGCAGGCTTTACTTTTTCTCGCCTGTCCAAACATTGTGTTTCTGTAGAACTTTGTTGGGTTTGACTTACATGGAAAAGCAGGGGCCATTGTCGCCTTCATAAGACTTTCAACAATCACTTCCTACAGCAGTTTAACGGTCAGAAGGAGTAACATCTTCATGAAGAAGAAGATTATGCAAGTTCTCTCTGTAGTAGAATCGTAATCAACAAAGTAAACATAATTCTTTAAATTCTGCTGAGATTTATGCAAGGAAAGGTACTGCTATTATTAGTATTTAATGCTTTATTACGCTTAGATGTACATCTGGCCTGTACTGTTGCAGGTCTTGAACAGAGCAGGTAAAAACTATAGCTGGCACAGCATTCAGGAGAGTGGTCTTTTATATAAGATTTTCAAGATGGAAACACCTCTTCTTTTTTTTTTTTTTTTCTTAAGCAGAAGAAGTGCCTGTACAACATAGGCAAGTACTTTTGTTTTTACAGGCATCAGTTGGAATATAATCTTACTCTTCCACAGTGTTTACACTATTGTCTTTGCCTGAAGAAGGGACTTTTAACAAATGGATTGAGTGCAAAATAATGACTCATAGTGAAGTTTAGGTTTTAAAATGTGAAAGATAGATGAGCTTAAGATGAGGAGAGAGATGGGAACAGTGTGCAAAGGAAAGTTCTGATACGACTCTGACAGAAAGTTGTGGATTAGTCTAGACAGCACTGATTTCAAATGAAATGAAAGTGAACCAAAAATGACTTTAAGTCAAAAATTGATTTCAGTCAAAGTTGAAATTACTGTGTCCTACTGAACCAAAATCTGTATGAAACATGTCAAGTTCTTTATGGCACATTCCTTAAAAGACAGCTATTTTCTGGATCTATGTTATGGTTCTCCCGCTTTGTTTCATTTATGTGGGTCTTATGCTTCTGTACGTGTTTTCATAATTGTCCTACCTGACCTAAGCCTACTAAGGTCTCATTGGTTATTGGAAGGTGCAGTCCTTGCCAGCTCCATCATGCTGGCCATAGTACTTGCAGTGTCAGTCAAAATGGATAGTTAATCACATTGAAAATTAATATCACCAAAGAAGACTCCATAGGATTGGTTTTCAGTCAGATTACTTTTCTGACAGAGAGGGACTAACAGAAACATGCCTGTCAGATGTAAGGTGAATTTAGATCTCTTAAACTCATTATAAACCGCCTCATATAAGATAATTTTCCTGTGCTATCTTAAAACAGATAAAGTCAGAAGCTGTAGCATATATGTAGGATGAAGTACCTTTTCTTGTTTCATACAACTGTTAACCCTGAGAAGCAGTCCAGAGTTCAACTAAGTCATTTCAGTAGAAGGAGGAAAGAGTGGGAGACAACTTGCAAGCAGTCCGTTCAAACAAAAATTTGTCATTGATGCAGAAGCTGCTTACAGAACTTGCCCATTTCCCAAGAAGGCCATTTCACCTATCTTTCCAAGGTTAGACCTGAGTTGAGATGTTCTCACTGGCTCAGCAAAGTCTTAAGCAGAGGCCAGCACTGCCAGTGGTGCAGAACATATTAATTATGTAGTACTTTGTGGTGTGGACCACTGCCTTTAGTCTGTCAAATGCTTGATTAGAAATTCCGAGTTAGTGCACATGAACTGTCCTACATCTATTTTTACATCCTTCTCAGGAGTCTGGAATTGAGTGTTGTCTCTGCTTCCAGGGAATGTGTCCACGAAAGTCTGTGTTCAGGAATATTTCCCTTACTCAAAGTACTATGTTCCCCATGTAATCTAAGCCTAATTACCGTATTACTTCAGACCATTTTTACAGGTCTGAAGTGAATAGACTTCCTTTTTTTCTCTGGACTCTTTCCCAGCTGACCAGCTGGGCAACTTAAAAATATCGGTGTGTTGTCCGCATCAAAATTCAGGAGACTGATTTTCAGGATATTGCTTCTTTTGTTGCTTCCTTTTATCACCGTTCTAGTTACTTTGGTCGTATCACTGATCTGAGTCACCCTTTTAATGTACTGCCACTTGTGTAGTGCAAATAACAAAGTTATGTCAAACCTGAAACATTTTGAATAGTTTGTTCTCTTTTGATGGTAGCAAGTCTTTCCTGTGCTTTCACTTTACTTGGAACTCTGGACTTCGCTAATGAATAAGTAGTTGGATCTCTAATGTGAGAAGGCTGACATCTTACCAAATTGGAATGAAATGAAGGACACAGGTTGTTGTTAACAATACATAGTAACTTAGTTCTTGACAGCTTTGATTTGAGCAGGAAAATTAATAAATCAGACAATAAATACGTGTATTATTGTGAAACATGAAAGGTTAGGGAGATTGTGTGATGTCTTAATGCACTGATCTTTCTTCTGTAAAGACAAAATTTTTAAGTTCTGGTTATGCACCCAAATAAAAGCAAGTTTGCTGTTCTTCTGTTCCTTCAAATGCTTCTGCAGTTCACAAAACCAAATACATAGTTTTAAAGAATTCGGCATGCTTGGGAATATCTGTTTCAAGACAGGACCCCTTAGCACATCAGGGTTGACCTACATGGGCAGAAGGGCTGGAAAAGCTTGATTGGCTTCACCTGTACCTTGCACTTTGTTCAAACTTGTACTGTTAATCCCTCATTTTTCTGTGCACTCAAGTTATACAACATATATTCACATAAATTTATCTGTTCCCTGAATTCTTTCTTCCTACTTGAAGTGCTATCTTTAGACTTTGGAAAGAGAGGACCGATCCCCACAAGCCTCCAGTTTTTGAAGGGATCAAGTGTTTTGATAAAAAGACTGCTGTGAAAAGAAACAGCATTTCCCCTCTAGCAATGGTCCTTAACTTTTGAGGCTTTCTTGTATTTTTAGTGTGTGCTTTAAAGAGGATGTATTATCCCACTAATACTTCTCACAGACAACTGAGAAAAAGATCCATATAGCATTTCATAACACTGTAACTTTTGTTGAATTTCTGAGTGGGCTATTTGAACTGATCACAAAAAAACTTCTAATAAACTCTTCCCACAGAAACTGAAACAGAAGAATCAGCAGCTGAAGCAGATCATGGATCAGTTACGGAATCTTATTTGGGACATAAATGCCATGTTGGCAATGCGGAACTGAACAAGGAAAATCGAACTTTGTAATTGGAAAAGATACAAATTTGTTTGGATATACTTAATTTCTGTCTAAGAAGTAACATGTTTTCCCACAACCATATTGCAGTAATGTTTGAAAATTCTTCAAGATTAAAATGTTGGGGTTTTGATATAACTTAAATGGTGTTGGCTTTGTTTTTATAAAAGATTCATCCTACAGGTTTTACCTGAGTGTTTCACTTAGGCTGAATATAATACAGCCTAAGTAATTTACAGTAATAATTTGGATTGCTATGCAAATGGGGGTTTTTATAAATGAAGTGTCTCTGTTGTTTTTTTTTATAATACAATTAACACTGTTTTAAAAACATGTGTTTGCATGCCATTCTGCAGTGCAAACCACCTCTACAGACAGGAAGAGTTGCAATTCAGAAAAGTCACTTTAGTGAGCTACAGGACCGAAATAAGTGATCAGATATTACAATGCAATATGTTTCCCCATTGTGGGAACATATACTACAGGCCACTATGCCATATAAGTTCATTTTATTCCATATCCTATCACTGGATATATGTTATATTAGATAAATTGGAGCAAAATTCAAAAGCTACATAAAATTACCCCTRTATCCTTATGGATATAATTAAGTCTTTTTAAGTGAAGACTACATACATATATCCTCAACATTAACTTCTTCTGTAACTATGTGTTAGAATTTTTTGAGTACTGCCCCAGCTATTGTATGGTGTTGTATTCCTGTAGCATTATGTATGGTTGGAATACTTTGGTTTTGTTTACCAGAATGCACTGAATAAACGCCTCATTAATCTTTTCCCTATGACTGCCAGTCCTAGAAAACTTTGGAGTATATGAGCAGTTCATTATTTTGAGTTAATCATCAACCTTCATCTTTCTTTGTTCTGCCTCTGGTATTCCTCACAATTTTCATAGTCTTAATAGAAAATAGTCTTAATAATTTTTGTAATCCACAGATGCTGCCAGTGGACTATGTGTCTCTTTTTCCAGATGAAATAATATGTAAAATAACACTGTTTCAGTACAAATCTGTAGGGCACTCTACTGTTAATATTTGTCAAGTTGAAAATCAACCATCCTCATGATTTGCTTCTTGTGTATTACTTTTAACTCTCATTCCATGCCCAGTCAGATTCCTTAATAGTTTTGTGTGAAAGATTTGCTCATAACCTTCTGAAGAGTCCAGTTAAATGGTATCCTTTTAAAAGGTAGCCTTTTTACAATATGGGGTTTTGACACTGAATGCTTATTGGCTTGAGATATATGGTTTTAAAAATGTTATACTGGTTTGTTGTTCTATCAATCTTTTTTATTGTGGTTTTTATTAATTTTAATAATGTCCACTCCTTGTAAAAATCACTGGCATGTAATAGATCTGATCACACCTGGTTAACAATATATGACTTTTCCCTGAAATTAGGTACAACATAGTTGTCTTTTATTTCTCCTTTTGAAGGCTTTAAATCAACAGATGAATGGATGCCCAGTTTTATGATTGCAAATAAACAGACTTAGAAAATGTTCATTTTGATTAGTTTACCCAGTGTTGAAAGTGATATGTAACTATGACAATACCTAGATGTGAGTAGATGTCAAAACACCTTACAAATAAGGTCGCTCTCTTTTCTCCCATACTACAAATGGAAGAGTGGATAGCTTACCCAGTGGCAAAGCTAGCAGCAGAACTGTTTGTTTCCCATTTAGATTGACCACTATGGCAGACTTGTTGGTCAGAAATAATGGTTGATTTCTGCAGCTGAGAGAGACATAACTATTTTATATACAAAGCTTTTGAAAAGGAGATGAATACTGCAAGTAGAGATTTTATTTTGTTGTTTGTTTAAAATGCAGGCGCATTTTTGTATTTGCAAGGTGTAGTGGCAGCTTTCTGTTTAGTGTATGTATAAGCATGCATCCAGCCTAGAAGAAGTATTTGAAGTGGATTTTGAAATGGCACCAAGATCTTAATAATGAGTGTAAAATTCTCAATACTTAGTATTTTGTTCTATTTTTGGAACAATTACGGAAAATGGAGATTAGTCTAGACTCTACTGCCTGTATACTATCTGTGTATTCTTACCAAATGTCTTTAAAGTTTGTTGACTTTTTTATTGCATATAAACTGTGCAGAAGTGACCTAAAACGTGAATAAGAGTGCAAATATTGCAAGTAGATGTCTGGCCAATACAATATTCAGCTTACTCTGTGCAGCTGCTAGCGGTAGCCAAGTTTTATACTACAATTTTTCACCTGGGAGAGAGGAGAAAACACTTCAAACCACTACCAGAATAGATAGCGCAGTAGCTAAATTGCAAAGTGCAGAAATTGACAGAATTGTAAATTATCACAGTAAATACTGTCAAAACAGGAACTTTGCAAGRTGTTGGACCACAACCATACACTTTGACTTACACAGATGAAAGTAAGGGTAGTGAACATAATTCATATGCTACCACATCCATGAATAAGTACAGGATTTGGCCAAGAAGATGACAGTTTTAAGAAAAGTGGCAATTCCTCAGCTGTGAAACACTTTTTAAAGGAATTACTGGGCATCAGCATGTGCTGAAATTTAATATTTAAGTTAATGCTAACTGAACTTTAACTGCTGGTTAATGAAATGGCACCAAATGAAGTATTTACAAATGCCAGCAAATCAATACCAACACAGATGTTTCAATGTTTTGTTTATATATCGTTGACTGTTTCTGTACTTCTGATTAGGCGGAAGCTGGATAAACATACGGACAGTCCCAGGAGCAGATACCAGAACCTAAGATGGTTCCATTTTTGGAATATAAAAATATTTGAGGGGGTTGGAGTTCTTAGGGCTCTATTTTGCCAAGAGAGGACTTGGGGCAGTGGAGCTACGATGCTGAATACTTTGTAGCACGTTTGTGGGAGCACCCTAAGTTAACACATACTCTCAAAATGAAATCGTTAATCCAGCACCTTTGTAGACAATATAACAGATACTGAATGTTTGGTTCAGTGTCACAACACAGAAGATGCCTGCTAGGCAGCATGCAAAGGTCCAAGGTTTTTTCTTACATAAAAAGACGAGTGCGGAGCAGATTTATGCCATGTTCAGGAAAGATGCAAGGAGTTTACCTTTCCTCTTGTCTTCCAAAGAGGCAGCAAGGCCACATCCAGAGTGCTGTAATAAACCATGACCATTTTTGTTGTCCTGTAGGAAAAAAACCGCTCTGATTATAGTATTTCTTACTGATGAAGAAATTGGAACTTGTGCACAAGTGCTACTTAAATTAATCACTGTAAAGAATGGATTTAGGTGGAGTAGGACAAGGATTCTGGTCTTATAGGAACCAAGATTTCATTGGTGTGCAAGATGGCTGCACAAGCCAAAAAGACTACGGCTGAAGGACGACTGACAACTGCTGTGGAAAACAGCAAGCTCCGGATGTAGATTTGAAGATTTGAAGTTAGAAAAAACCTCAAAAAGAAGATGCAGTGACACCCAAGGACACTGTGAGTCAACTGAGGTTTACAGAGGATGGATTAGTTTAATTACTTCATGCTAACAAAGGAAATGGGGAATTATAAAGGAATTTACAAATACATCCGTGCAGAAAAAAATATTTGGAGGAGAAAATGAGTAGTTTGCTCACTCTCCTTATTTAATAGTAATGAAGACTGATATGGTAGACCATCAGGGCTTTAAAAGAGAAGGTTTTTTGCTGAGTTGGAAAGTTACTCTATTTTTATACATAAAAATAACAAGCTGGCTGATATGTATTGCAGGATATTAATGAAAATGACAAAAATATGTACCAATGCCAGTTTTTATTTAAGAAAATGTAATGGATAACTGGAAGAGGTAAATAAATGCAATATAGTGAAATTTTTGTCTTGTTAAATCTAACTTCTGTGTAAATTTTAAGGATTTTTTCTTACATTGTATAAGGGACGCATTCTGGCATCTGTTACATCACTACACGACAAAGAACACTACTAAAAGCCAGGAACAGTGTTTGTGTTGATGTGAATGTAGTCAGAAGCAGAATACATGTTTTACAGCACTTCTCACTGGACTAGGTCCAGTAAAGACCATAGGCATATTTGAGACAAATAAGCAGACATGTTTTCTTGTGTGCAGTTAACTCTGGGAGCATCTCAGCTCATTGTATGTCTTCACATTCAACTTGCAAGCTACCTAATTGCTTAGAGTTCTGCTTCTCGCGTGTTCCCAGCAGCTGATGATATCTGATAATCACTGTTGAGGTTGGATAAACTCTGTGATTTTTCTGCCCAAATCCTGTAGGAGGCTTGAGTGCTAGGCCCTCTTTGGCCCCTCATGCTCTCACTTTCCCTTCTCAGCTGACTGCCCCTACTACAAAGCTATAGAGTAATGTTCTGGAGTAGAATTGAAAATGAGTGGCTGAAAGCAATGAATTACATACATATCTGTGATAGAATCATAGAATAGTTTGGGTTGGAAGGGACCTTTAAAGGTCATCTAGTCCAGCCCCCCGTGCCATGGGCAGGGACAATCTTCAACTCGATCAGGTTGCTCAGAGCCCCGTCCAACCTGACCTTGAATGTTTCCAGGGACGGGGCATCTACCACCTCTCTGGGCAACCTCTTCCAGTGTTTCACCACCCTCAGCGTAAAAAATGTCTTCCTTATATCTAGTCTAAATCTATCCTCTTCTAGTTTAAAACCATTCCCCCTTGTCCTGTCGCAACAGGCCCTGCTAAAAAGTTTGTCCCCATCTTTCTTATAAGCCCCCTTTAAGTACTGAAAGGCTGCAATAAGGTCTCCCCGAAGCCTTCTCTCCTCCAGGCTGAACAACCCCAACTCTCTCAGCCTTTCTTCAAAGGAGAGGTGTTCCATCCCCCTGATCATTTTCGTGGCCCTCCTCTGGACCCGCTCCAACAGGTCCATGTCTTTCTTGTGCTGAGGGCTCCAGAGCTGGACGCAGTACTCCAGGTGGGGTCTCACCAGAGCAGAGGAGAGGGGCAGAATCACCTCCCTCGACCTGCTGGCCACGCTTCTTTTGATGCAGCCCAGGAKACGGTTGGCCTTCTGGGCTGCGAGCGCGCATTGCTGGCTCATGTCCAGCTTTTCATCCACCAGTACCCCCAAGTCCTTCTCGACAGGGCTGCTCTCAATCCCTTCATCCCCCAGCCTGTATTGATACCAGGGGTTGCCCCAAACCAGGTGCAGGACCTTGCCCTTGGCCTTGTTGAACCTCATGAGGTTCACGGGGGCCCACTTCTTGAGCTTGTCGAGGTCCTTCTGGACTCTGGATCCTGGTCCCTCAGGCGTGTCGACCGCACCACTCAGCTTGGTGTCATCTGCAAACTTGCTGAGGGTGCACTCGATCCCACTGTCTATGTCATTGATGAAGATATTAAACAGTACCGGTCCCAATACGGACCCCTGCCGGACACCACTCGTCACCGACCTCCATCTGGACATTAAGCTGTTGACCACTACCCTCTGGATGCGACCATCCAACCAATTCCTCACCCACTGGACAGTCCACCCATCAAATCCATACCTCTCCAGTTTAGAGAGAAGGATGTTGTGGGGGACCGTGTCAGAGGCGTTTCCTATGTCTGCATGTGCTTTCTCATGAAATCTTGCTTGAAAAATAAATTCAGATTTGCCTAAATAGGAAGAAAGATATGTGATGTTAAAGTTGTCTGAGTAGCAATGGATAGCAATGCAGTTGTTTTTATAGCCATGTAGAGGTTTTAGTGGTATTTACAGCCCTGGAGAGGGGGGATGAGAGTCATGAAAACAGCCCATTACTGAAATACATTCTTGAAGTGGGAAGACTTTCAAACAGTAAGGGGAAAATATAAAGAAATGTAACAGCAACAATCAAAACTGGCCATAAAATAGAGGTAAGGAAAGAGGATTTGGGAAAACACATTTTAAACCTGCATTAAAGAGATAATTGGGATGCAGTGAGAGAAGAAAAGCCACTGCAGTTTTGGGGTGCATGGCCAAATACTGCATAGTAGGGAGTATAAGTGTAAGAGCTCTTGCTCTGAGACCAGTAATTCTGATACAGTAATTCTGCATGAAATACTGCATTAGTTTTGGGGTCAGCATGTTACTAACAGCAGTGAAAGAGAAGAATACTAATGTGCGACCATATGAATAATCATTAGAATAACTTGTGAAAGCAAAGACGAGGCTCAAATGTAGAAATTCTTGGGTAGATGGAAAGGGGGGGTAATTAGAGTGATTTGGAGTGGCTGTAGTACAGAACAGTGAAAGAAGGTAAGCAAGAACTTATTTCACCGAACACCAATGAGGAGGGGTGAGTAGTGGAAACCTCTTAATGCTAAGATATGAAATATTAATTTCCCTAGGAGTTTAGAAGATGTCTCTTGGGTTACTTGGAAATTTTAAAACACAGAAAGCACAAAAGCACAAAAAGACTAGACAAATGCATTAGGAAAAGGCAAAAAAATCCTCTCTTGCATTGGTAGAGCAAGAGGTGGACTAAACTGACCTGGCTGGTTTTTCCACCTTTAGATTTTACAGTTGTAAAGCATCTGTTTATCAGATGACTGTTTGTCAGATGATGAGCTCCTGGACTAGATGCCACCTGCAAGTATTAAACAGGCTTTCACGGCTTCTTTGCGATGATTTGCTGCTGAAATTCCTCTTCAGGTTAACATGCCTTCGTGGAATTTCTATTGGAGGAATCGGAGCAGAAAAGGAAATGAAGCAGTACCTTGTTTCTCCTTCCGTTCCCACCCCACATCCCCAGCCTCCCCCCCTTAGTTTTGGTTCATTTCCTAGTGAAGAGCTGCTCTGTGATCTTGCTGCAAAGCTGAAGTAGTAGCTGATACCTGATTACTGTCTGTTGACTCAGTAGAACTTAGGAAGCCTTTTACTAATGGGAAATGTGATGCTATTTATCCACCCTTCCCCAGCTGATACTAAAAACAACTGCGGTGCTTGCATGCCTTGCAGTGTGAGCTCATGTCACAGTCTGCACTGAGGGAGCAAGTTCGTTCCAGCACAGACACAGAGGGGTGATCTAAGTGTGTAAAACATGTGATCGTATTTTGCCTCAGATATCAAGTAGCATTATAAATTGTTATGTAAACCACAGGCTACTTTTATAGCATTTGCATATCTTACATATATTTTTGTTCAGTGTGGGAGGTTTTAATTACTTTCTAGGAAATGAGAACTTCTTTTAAAGGTCTTGAATAGTCTGAGCAACCACATCTAAAATGCCCTCCAGCAATCACAGAAGACAGAAGTAAGGGATGGAAATAGAACGTAGGCATTGCACTTTTCTCACAGAGAAGAAAATGGGTTTTTACATGTGTTTAATTACTATTGCCACAGTCCCAATTTCTCATCATAATCATTTGGTAGCTTAGATTTTATAAAAACTATTGAGCCCCACTGTACCATTTTGAAAGTAATAAGCAGATTCATGGTAGTTAAGCCAAATACAATTAGATTTATTTATTTTACAGCTCCGTAAAGTTGCAGAGACCACTATAATTTAAATTAGCTTTACAAAACCAGAGTGGAGTTGGAATTAATTCATGCAAAGAGTATACGACTTTCAGATTTGAGCTTTTGAATTCAACTCGAACAATTCAGCGAGTTTTCCTGCTGAACAAAAAAGCAAGCAGAGAAACAGTAAATCCTTCAGCCGTGCAAACTCATGTCACAGACAGGAGTAAGGTAAACAGGTGGAAATTTCAGCCTGCTGATACTCTGAAATACAGTTATCGAGCAGATTATGGAATGTACTACTACCATTTTGCTACATGTTAGCATGGCACCTAACAAAACAGGGTTGTTACAAGGACAGAGCCCAAACTGGTAGCATAAGGCCAGCAACATTCACCCTCACGCGTGTGCGCTGGCTGTGTTCAGGTTTGAAGCACAACTATTTATTCCTGAAGTTGATTGCTTCCATGTGCCGTGTGTGTAAAATTTCAGAAGCCCCCTGTATTATGGTCTGTGTACTTTTTAAAAGGCCTTTCACTGACATGATAAAAGAAAGTCTCTGTTGATCAACCCTATGCTGGTATGCCAATTAAGATCTCTATTTGTATGGGTGGAGATGTACAAAACTGATGGGTATCTCTGTCCCTGTAGAGCAGGGTAGGTAAACAGAAGGGATGAATGACAGAAATAAGAGAGCAAAGAGTTGCTTCCCCCAAGACTGAAGGGTTTGCTTTCCCTTTGTTTCACATATTTTTGTTTGTCAGCTTTTTATTTGCATATGTGAAAAACTCTCCTTTCAGTGCGTGCAGGTTTCCATTTCCAGCTGCAAGACCATTTGCATTTGAAGTTTGGGTTCAGGCTGTTGAAAGGCAGGAATTATCTGCAGTGTGCAAATGTGAACGTGGAGTGCAACTGCCCAGGAGACTGGTGATACATCATCTCCAGGGTTTTTGTCGAGGTCTTATATTTTAACAGTGTCAGCCTTCCCAGTCTGTTGCAAGCACAATTTACACCCCTTCTGTCTCCTAAGAGGAAAGGAAATAGAGGCGACAGAGATGTTCCCAGAGGAGTGACTAATCTCTACCCTTCAGGAGTGTTCAAGGATAGCCACCTCTACTAATCATTAAATAGTTGTTTTTAAAACAAGAAAAAAAAATGCAAAGCAGTTAATCCCATTTCCCAAATGTTCTGCAGTGCACATCATTATCTATCTATTCAGCTTCTTGTAGTCATTACCAGAGAGAAATTAGGTCTAGCAATGAATGGTCAGTGTGATGCTGTCAGCAACACACACTTCAATTTTAAATTTAAAATGGAGTCTGTTGTCTGCCTATATCAGCTATTAACTTTACTGTCATTGTCACAAAGCCATCAATCTCCGTCTGTCCCAAACCCATTTTCTGTGTAGAGTCAGCCCATCTTCCTTATTTCCTACACATGCAGATTTCAAATCATCTTGTAAACCTTGTACTGCACCAAAGGTTTAAGGCTGCAGGGCTTGGCAGGCTTTTTTTTTTTTTTTTTTTTCTTTTTTTCTTCCCCCTAACATACATTCAGTATCTACTACCAGAGGACAGATTGCAGCTACTCTCTGGACTGGATCATGCTGATACAAAGTGGATGAAAGCCTGGTTCTACTGAAGCTGATGGCAAATGCAGTACAACTTAATTTCCAAGTAATTGCTATAAAAATTGTTTCAGAGAGACAGAAAGTGCACAAAGTGACCTTTATAGGATGGATCTTGTACATTTTAGGGATGATCTTGCTTGTGTAGCATCAAGGCATCTGAGAGCATGAGAAATGCCCCAGTTAGTTGCCTTCTAGTTTAATGTGGGGGAGTTTGTTACCAGAACATTTTAAGCATTTAATTGAAAGAGTCTTCTGTTCTGGATTTTGCTTCTCTTCTGGGTCTAACAATGTCTAAGAACATTGACTTTTAAGGCCCATAAATTTCCTCAAAATTTCCAGAAGGGCACAGCTTAGGGAGCATATATATGATTTATAAAGGATAGCTGTGATAGAAAGAGTTCCTTGACTAGAGAGCATGTTCTGATCTTCACTTTATTCTATAAACATGAATACTTTAAGCAAGAATCTTTTTTAATAGCTACAGAGAAGTTTCTGCCTCTTGGGTCCATGACAGAAAGTTGCTTCATTAACCTACATCTCACTGGAAAAACCGTAAAGGGACCAATTTGTTAAATACAGTAACTGTGATGTTGTGTTGCATCAGTACATAACACAGCAAGCAATGAAACATGGGTAATTCTGGCCATTTGCATGTGCAATTACTTTGTCGTTGTTAAAGTGTTGGGCACTTGGAACCTGAGTACTCCAAGAGTTGTATTGCCGCTTTGAGTGCTGTGTCCAACAACTAAGGTGACACTAATACTTGTTACAAATCTTGTGTTCAAATCCCATCTCACCCTATAGATGTCTATATTATTGTAATGAAGCCTAGGTTTTGCTTACGGGAAATCACAGGCTTGCTAAGCCTTGATGTAACTGAGCTGCTGTGATCCCTAGATAGCATCTAAGTGTTGGCAAAACTCCCATACTGACCCTTTAGTCACCTCTCACTCCTGGGAGCTGGGGCTAGTAGGCATTTTCTAAGTAACGCACAAGCGACTGCACAAGGAGATGCAACACCCGTCCCATTGGTGATTAAAGCACTTCCTTGAAAGACGCAGATTCAGGTCTTCGACCTTAGGTAGCACATCAGGCTCAGCTTGAGGCAAAGAGGGATGCAGCAGCATGAGTCAGGCCTGAAAGGAGCCGACTTTATGTCTGGAAGGTGCTCTCTCATATGCAAGTCTTCTTGCATACATAGAGGCCTCACTGCGGAAAGAGAAAGCAAACATGTATTTCATGAAAACTGAAAGATGACACAGAGTACGTGCATAATTTATATTTGTTGGAAGATACAGCTCCTGAGTACAAATCAAATAGCTGCATCCAGAAAAGGGAAGAGTAAAAACTATAACACAATGAGAACCGAGCAAATGCTCCCCTTAGCTACAGCAACAAAGGCCAAAGGATAAAGAGAGAGGCAGTATTGTGTAAGGAGGCCCACCGAAACAAGGTGCACTGGGTATTTTTGCCATCAGACTATGTCTTCAGCTACAGTGAACTGCTTCCCTGGTCAAGGGTTCAGATGTGGCCCTTAAACCTGTGTTATAGCTCAAAGAGTAGCCGGGGCTTTGCCTGCAGTCTTTGGAACATCCATTAACGTTGCATTTGATCCTCTAATGCTGCTTCTGTGATGACAGTGAATTTGCAGTTACAGGCTTGAGACATGGTTGCAGTACCTTCTCACCAGATCTTTGCAAAATTGCCAGATAATATTCCATTAGAGAAAATATACAACACACCCTCTTCCTTATGCTCTCTTCACACACTTGTAAATGGTGCATAAGAAACAGAGTCCTATAACTCTTCTTCTAACTACAAACACACCTGTATAACCACCAGCTGCACACATAAAATTGCAAACCTAAGGTCCCATTATCACATTTTGTACGGCTGGAAAAACCATCCTTTTCTGATGGCAATAAGCATTCTTGGCTAAGCCACTAGATCTGTGAAGCTTCTTGCCTGACAGGACTCCAATAGCCAGGTGAGATCCTCCACCACTCCTTGGAAGGATGGGCCTGCAGTGCCACTTGTCTTCTAGGACTTCTCTAAATATGGAAGAAGGCAGCTAGGACCAAATGTGAGAAGCCACTTTATAGCAGAACAAAAGTGTCCTGGGCTTAGGCTCAGCCAGCCAGTTAAGGATGGAGGAGTTCTCAGGAAACCCTGATCTTCACTCTGACTTTTTTTGTACCTGGGAAGGGTCTCTGATTTGAAAAATGTAACACCACTCCATCTGTAAAAGAAGGATAATAAGACTTAGTTGCAGGCCTCTTAGTTTTATTGGTTGTTGATGTCTAGAAGTAGGTTGGCACTGTGCAAGGCATGAAGAACGCTGCTATCTCTGGGGGCTTTTAACCAATGAATTGTAAATACAAGCCTGGAGCTCATCAGTGGCCAGAATGTGATATCCTGCATAGTTTTGGCAATGCTTGGCCTTGTCTGAATGGCAGTGTCATGCTGGAGCAGGGAGGGCTGTAGGAGCACCGATCAACAGAGGAGGGTGTGCTTTGAGAAAGGATGTATGAAAACAGAGGTGCATTCCTTTCTAAATTRCATAAAAGAAACATTCAGTTGTTGAGGATGGTAGGGAGCATGGAGGAGATGATAAAGGCATCACTGAGGTGTGATGTACTGCCTGAGTGGAAACGGGAGCAGAAAATATTGCAGTTGATGCCATAGGTCAGAGCAGTGTTCTGGGGAGCCTTGAAGGGAAGCACAAGTAGCTGAAATGTAATGCAGGCGGCCAAAGGAAAATGATGGAAGAATTCAGAGGTGCTGCTGTTTAGGCAGATGACTTACTGAGGCATTTGAAATAGGTTGCAAAGGAAAGAGATGAAAATGAAGAGGAGGCTCTAGTAGTCTTGAGGAGAAATGATCAGGGCATGACCACAATTTTTGTCGCATGGCTGACAACGGTGAACCTTAGAGAAGTTGCACATGGTGAAATGATGTAATTTGGCAAATGTCTGGCTCTTGTCTCAGACTGGGAGAGATGAGTCTCAGGAGATTTAATGAACATGTAGGACTCCTTGTAGGGAATCGCTAAGTGTTGCTATGCCCAGAAGTTTCTCAAGAATTAGAAAGCAAAATGAAAGATGGTCATGATTCCCTGATTTCAAAACGAAATTCAGCAAGAGTGGCTATCTGTACTTGCTGTCCAGGTGATGAATATTCAGACCATATTGTCTCCCTATGGATAGAAAGCTCTAGAAAAATCAAGTCCTTGTTTCTTGGGCCTCCAGAGGGTTCGTTCTGAATGATGTTTGAAACATAGCTCAATAAACCTTTATGGAGAGATAAAGTATAAATTCTATCTTGATTTCATATTGACTTGTTATAGACAAGCAACTGTTCAAAAAATGTTTTCACATATTCATTCATCTCCTTTTAGAGAATGCCATGTGCCAGTTTCTGAGAGAGAACAAAATTATCATGTATTATTTTTAGATGTAAGCAATTTGTGGTTAATGTTACTCTGCCAAAACAGGGTACCAAACTCCCGGTTTCAAAACCAGGCTAGTTTATCGGATAGCTATAAAACTCAGTGTGAAGGAAAGAGGAGAAATTTTCACCTAACTCAAATAATCTGACATGTACTGTCATCCTACAAATAAGACTGAAGCTGGAGTAGCTCAGCAAGAGAAGACGAAGAATATTAATGTACTGAAATGTCTATACGTGGATGCAAGGAGCATGGAAAATAAACAGCAGGCACTAGAAGGGATACTGAACAATGATGTTTATGAATTAGTGGGCACAGCTGAGGCAAGGTGGGCTGATTCCTGTCAATGCTTTGAACGCCAATAAAGGAGACAGTCTGCACAAACAGGCAGAGGGGCAGTGGCAGGATGCGGCTGTGTTTTCTCACTGGTGTGGTGCATGCAATGGGCTCAAATGATGTTCTGTTTTCTTGAAGAAACTTAAAATTGGTGGATCAGAAGAAATAATGAACATGATGGATCCAGTGCAGCTTTTTTTGTTCATGAGCTCTTGGAAATCCATAAAGTTCTAAACAAACTGATTGGTTGTGATAAAAGACAGTTCAAGCATTTTAAGTTAAATTAACACTCACAATTCCTTAGTAAAGCTACAAAACACTGGATGCTCTGTTTGAATGTTTGGTGTATTCTTATGAAGCTTCCTAATTGCAATAATTAGTACCAGCCTCAGGATGGGCCACCCACTTCTCTTTCGCACTTTGATGTCAGCTGCTCAAGGGAAGAATGTAAATAGAAGCTGGACTGTAAACACAAACACTCACTGACATCTTTGGCCCCAGTATCGTAGCCCTGAGTCACTGTTTTAGGTTCAACAGCTCGAACATATAAGAAAGAACTATCCTATGAAATATGAAACCATAAAAAAGACATTTTAGCCAGCCCCCAGGCATAGGTAGTTTGACCATTAATTGGTTTGCACTTGTCTTTTGCACACCATGTGTTGATCACTGAAATCCTGCATCCGTTAGCTGAACTCCAGTGCTCGGAGCCGGCTGCGTTTGGGTGAAGCAGACTTGGCTTTCCAGTGGAGCTGGGAGCCACAGCTGACCCAAACTGGCCAAAGGGATATTCCATACCATATAACAAATGCCAGGAATAAAAACTAGGGTAGAGGAAGAAGATGGTGGAGTTTTGGCTTCCAAGGTGGCCATTGCTCAGCTGCTCTGCCTCTGGGAGAGGGTGAGTGATCTCCTTTGTCTCACTTGGGTGTTTTTTTTTTCTTTCCCTCACCTGTTAAACTGTCTTTATCTTGACTCATGAGTTTTCTCTCTTTTGTTCTACTTGTTCTCTCCCAGTGGAGCTGGAAAGCTCATGGGAAAGGGTAGTCTTGTGAGCATATCAATGTGAATACAGCATCACGGGACATTGTGCTAGCCATGAAGTTAACGCCAGGGCTATTTCTGAAGCACATCAATGAAGAGTGACACCTTCAGCCTCGTTTGGCACCTGCTTCCCCGCTCCTGGAGGGATGAGATATCTCAAGAGCCCATGTGAATTATGGAGTAAGAGGTTAGGTACCCAGGATTCCACCTTTTGCTAGGGATCCTGGCCCACAGGTCCCTTTCCATTTAGCTTCTCACAGATCTCTGTGAACTACTAAATTACTATCTAAGGATAGTTCATTCAGAGACTGTTTTCCACAGGCAGTATGCAAAAGATTCCCCCAAGTTTGGATCTGTCCACCATCCATTAGTTACCACTATCCCAGAAAGCCGCGAAGCTTCCCTTCTCCTCCTCAAGCCACAGACCACACCATACCAAAACAGCACTGTGGAAAAGTTTCACATCATTTAAACACTTTGGAAGGAAAAAAACCCAAAAATATTACGTATTAGATCCTCCACGGGGAGCCTGGTGGAGACTGAGGCTGTATGCTAGAAGTATGGATTGCCAGTTGCCTCCAGAGGATGAGCCCTGAGCTGTTGGGCTGTCGGGCTGTAATCCACGCCGTGCCACTGGCCAGGTTGCGTGTTCCCTGTTGCAAATGCTTGTAGGCAGGTAGGCACAGCCTAAGCCTTGTTTAAAACATGATGGGGAAAGACAGACACCTGCTGCAGAATACCTGCAAGGGGAGGGCACATGCCTCCGAACAGGTAGTTGCTGGGGTGCAAAGTCCTGATCTGAATGAGGTGGTGATGGGATTTGAAACATTATCCTCTGGTGTCGATTTTGGTTTCATGTCTGGTTGTTGTGGGGGAAAAGAGGATATGAAACCATCACATTTCACAGTGGCTGGGCAGTGTACTAAAATACAGAGGAAGGTTTCTGGGCTGGCAGGGATAAGTGGAAAGAGCCTTGCAGGCTACTTACCCAAGACTGAGCTTTACCAAAGGCAGGCACAGCCAGCCCCTGTCCCCAGGCATGGCCTCCTGGCCTCAGGAGGGAGCAGTGCTGCTCACAAGTGGTGGGGCTCTTCATATCCAAGACGTTACTGTCGTCCCTTCCCAGCACTTTTTGTGGCACCCACGCACAACCCAGAGCTGAGGGGATGAAACCGCACGTGCACCTGGTGCTTCAGACTCTTCAGACACACGTCCCCGTTTCCGCTCTCGTGGGGCTTGCTGCCACCCATGTGCAGCTGCTTCCTACTGCCTCCCCATCGCCCCGAAAGCTGATGCCCCTGCTCTTCTCCCAGCAGCCCTGCACCTGCTGAGCCTCCCTCCCAGACTCCTTTAGATTAGCTTAAATGCTTTTCAGCACTAGATGCTTCCTTGCCTGGATCAGCTGGAAGACGGGGAATGCTTGTTTGACTAAGCTACCCCTTAATCCTTTAACGGGAAGCTTTTATCTAGCAGAACCGGGGAATGAAACACACAGGACGAAGGCTTGTTAGCAGAAAATATTGCACCGTTGTGTTTTCTTTGGCAGCTCGGCAGCAGACTGCAACACTTTATAGACATGCATGTGTCAAAGCAAGCCGTGCCACAGGGCTGGATGCAGCCTGCTGGGAGTAGGGAAGGGAGGGGAACTGGAGATGGGTCTGGGATGAGATATTGCAATCTGCAACTGCCCCACATGTATTATTAAATCCGCGCTTTTAGATATAAAAACAGCGTGGGACTGTCAACGCTAAATATGTCAGTCACAGGTAGAAATTGCCTGGCGTCCTGCAATTCTTATTTGCATGAAATCAAAAATAGTAAGAGGAAATCTGCCCGCAGCAGACTTTCAATTTACGTCAGTCTGCCAAACTCTTCAGTGAAAGCAAGCCGCTGTGTGAACACTTAGTCATTGCCTTCATTTAACATCCAGTGGGTGTAATGTTTGGCAGCCTAGCCCTCTGAAGAGACAGCCCTGGCATCTCATTTTAGCACATTATCCCATTATATTGTGTGCTGTAGTATCCCGGTGTAAGGAAAGCAGGGAAAACACGTAACTGTATGTGCACAAGGGGCACACAGTCAAAGCTGGCTTGTCTGGGGCAAGCTGAGTGCCTGTGATTAAAAAGCCGGAGGGTGGCAGATAGGACAGGTCAGACGAGGGGAGCACTGGGACTGCCTGGGCGGGCTTGGGGGTCAGAGACCAGCACCCCCCTCCAGCTGAGGAGCCTGTTTCCAAACATGCTGCTGGAAGGAAGCAAAAAAGACTGTCCACGCGGCTTAATCAGAGACAGAAATAGAAACAGCATCGCTCTGCCACACTCAGCACACCTTGGAAAGATGTTCTCAGTTCCCACTTGTTTCAGTGCTCTGTGTCTTCTTCTCTCCTCAGTGGTGCTCAGGCCATCAATGTTCTGGCTCTTGGGAATACGGCCAGTCCCCGGGGCTTTGCTGGCCCTCCCTGGGGACATTGGCTGGGCCATACCACAGTTTACAAATGGTCTGACCGGTGGAGACTGGAGGTTGCCCAGTGCCTGAGCTGGGGGATCCTGGGAATGTCCTCAGGCTGGACTTAGATGTCTTTTTAGACACCAAAACCCATTCCAAATCTGACCCTACTGGGAATCAAAGACAGGTTTCCAAGGTGTAAGCATGATGCCAAGTGCAAGTTTAGAAAGTACCAGTGCACAACATTGATGTTTGCTAAATCTTCATCAGCCCTTTTTTAACAAACCCTATGATGTTGCATTTATTTCTGCAAGTGCTAAATATCTATTTTGGTCCTTAGGTGCTTAAGATCTGTGTAATCTAAAATCCAAGGTCCAGACAGATACTCAAGGGCACCAAGCTTTCACTGATATTGATGTAGTTGGCAATTAAGAGCAAGACTCATGCAACTACAAGTAAGCACCACAACACCTAGCTTTTAGACCTCCCTGGTGCAGAAGCCAAAATAAGAGTGGGCATATAGAGATTACAGCCATCCTAGTAAATTAAACGTACCCAGGAGCATGCTGTCACAAAGGCCAGCCTGCATCGAAGCTTTCAGTGATGGGGAGCCTCATGCAGACTGCCTCCTCGGAGAGACCCTGCTCCCAGGTTGTGGCTAGATGCTCTTTGGCAGACTGAGAGCTGACACAAGCCAAAACAGTTTCCAGGAACCATTCAGATGAGTTAAAAGTACACACGACTGAATTACAGTTTCCCTAGAGCCTCCCTGGCACTCCATAGTTGACTGGCACAGAGAGAGTCATGGGCTAGCTATACAGCCCTTGGCAGGGACTACCAGTGGTGGAAGAAGAGACCTTTCATCTGCCTTTGCTAGGTGCCCTGACCACTAGGCTACAGCACGGCGTCCTTGCTCATGCACCCTTCTCCTGGCCCCAGGAACCTTGACTTTTTTGTGCATTCAACTGCTTGCTCACTATTTCTCTCAACCTCGGGCAACTCCCTGCTTTGCTGGCCAGCCACTGTCTGTCTCAGATGTTTATCTGCCTCCGTGCAGTTTATGGGGAACCTGAACAGCATGGAGCATGAGGCAGAAAATCCTGCAAGAGCGACAGTAAAATCCCTCGCTTGCGTTTTGTGCCCTTTAAAAAGTTATTCCTAGAAAAACTGGACGGAGCTAATGTGGTGGCTTTGAAACGTTATAAGAGGCTGTGATGATGTGAGCATCCCTGAAATTCCACCAGTGTTGAGGGCGAAGAGGTGGATATTTTTATTTACAGCTAGCCTGTGACCTGATCCCATGAAAGTATGCTCGTTAATAGGCCTGATATGAGTGGGATTACTCTCATTACTCCYGTAAAGAGTGAGCCCACCAGCAGAATAAACATTGGCAGGATCAAGTAGCAGATGAGTCATCTTTTCCAAACACAAAAAGCCAGTAAGCCAGTAAATAAACATGTTAGTTAAATTAACTATCACACACAATCTCCGTATATATTTAAAACAACCTTGGGATATCCACCGCTGCATACTAAAATACTGTCTAGATCTCTGTCTTAACACAAGCGTCGCCAGCTAACGCTGTCCCGACGCACAGCAATCCCTCTGCTGCGGCTGTCCCCAGCCAGGGGAATGTCCTCCTGATCCCAGCCGTGTGCCAGCTGAGCGACAGCGGATAAACTAATCGAGTCCAGCAAGACAAACGTCTGAGGGATTAACTTCTGCTCTCCTTTGCTTCCTCTGAGGGGTTAAATTCTGCTCTCCTTTGCTTCCTCTGAGGGGTTAAATTCTGCTCTCCTTTGCTTCCTCTGCAACCTTTTTGAAGTCCGTGGGGTCCTACTAAGTAAACTAGAGGGGAATTGTGTTCACAGTGTAAACATAACACTAGCATATTCCCCCACGGGAATTTCAAATAACTTTCAAGAATCAGTATAAAAACATAACCATTAAATTAATAAAATAATGTTTAAGCTGGTACCTCTTCCCTGAGGGTTTAAAACTTTTTTTTTTTTTTCCCCAAACTGAAATTAAGTAGGTGAACATCTCCTGAGTAAACTGATCCTAACGGTGCAAGGATGAAGCAAAGCAGGGCAGGATGCCTCGCCGATGCAGAACTCTTTGTAACAGTCTTCTGGTGTTTTTTTCAGACATCCTTCAAAGGACCAAACAATAAACATCTGATAACATCATGCCATGGTCAATTAGACCTCACCTATGGGAAAGTTTACCAATGTTCAGTGCACATTTTTCGTGTTAAATTTTATCCTACTGCTCCTTGCTGGCTCCATCACTGGCATCCCTTACAGTAAGGAACTGATCACATCAACGGTGTCTTTAAAGGCCGGATTCAGTGCCTGCCGGAGCAGTGGGAGCCTTCCTGGTTACTACAACGTGGGTACTGGTCTGGGCATCCTGGGCMTGTCCTCTGGTCAAAGCAGAAAGACCTGTTGTCATAGATAGATATGAGGTCTTGTCCTCCAGCAGGAAGCTGGTGTACTTATTTCCAAGGACTTCTGATTTAGGGTCATCCTGGGCAACAGCTAGGGCCTGTTTTTCAGCGAGGCTGAGGAAGTCGATATGTATAATGCGCTTATTGTCTGTGAAAGTCAGACACGTGTGTAGGGATACACCCAGATGTGTTCAGCACTGGGGAAAACAGCTGTTTGGGGAGTTTTGATGAATATGCCATCACTGCATATGGATAGTGTGCCTTTTAAAAGAGAGAGCTCTGTGGTTTGTATGGACTTTTGTAGCCTGAGGCGTCAACTTCTAAATCTTAATGAAGCAATTTTGGRGGTCTTTTTTACTCTCAGCACTGGATTGTCCACAAAGACACATTTTTCCCATTGTATTTCATTCTTAGAAGAAAACTGCAGCTGACACTGATGCTTGTTGAGATTCCTTCAGCTCTAGCCTTCTTTTGACAGCATTGTAAATGAATTACGGGACCAATTTTGGCTGTATCGTTAGCCATTGGTCCCATTTTCATGGTGATTTTGACACTATCTCTAGTATCTTCTTCAAAGCTCTGTATGGGCTGGGTGCCATGTGGTTTGACGGTGAGCTTTCCCATTGAAATCCATACAAGTCTAGCACATGGGCAATTTCACAGCATGGAAATGATGTTTCCAAAAATGTACAGTGTCGATATCTTTTCCTTGGGCATGGGGCCCACTCGCTGCCTTCTGAGCTGAAAAACGCTGCAGTTGTAGCAGTGGCTTTGTGCAACTTATTTAAGGAGCAGAGTCTCAGCTGCTGCAGACTTAATAGCTCCACTGATTTCTGTTTCCACCTGATAAAATTACAGCTCATTTGTTTGCTTGTTGGTTTCATTTAAGGTTTGAATTGTGCTGATGATCCTCACAAGATCCATTTCCTTCTGAGTCTTCTGTCGAGACATTGGTGCTGAATTGGGTTGAGCTGCAATGCAGGAACTCTTCGTCTTAAATTAACTGTTGGGTGAAATAGTGAAGCAGTCTGTGGCAACGGGAGGAGGGTGACGGCCTTTGGTGGGGCTCCGATTCTGAGTGCCCTGTCATCTGTCCCTCAGTCCTCTTACCTGTGCCACAGGAGAGCCGACAAGATAATGAACGTTTTGATCTGGGAATAAAACCCCAATATTGGAACCCAGCAGTAGGGACAGTCACAGCTCTGAATGTTTCCTGACCATTTAACAGGACAAAACAAACCAGAGCAAAGCAAATGTAAAATGTTACTGTTCTTATTTTGTAGAGCTACTCCATATCTGTGTAGGGTTTGTGCTGGTTTTGGCTAGGACAGAGTTAATTTTCTTCATAGTAGCTAGTATGGGGCTAGGTTTTGGATTTGTGCTGAAAACAGTGTTGATAATACAGGGATGTTCTCGTTACTGCTGAGCAGTGCTTACACAGAGTCAAGGCCTTTTCTCTTCTCACACCACCCCACCAGCGAGGAGGCTGGGGGTGCACAAGAAGCTGGGAGGGGACACAGCCRGGACAGCTGACCCCAACTGACCAAAGGGATATCCCATACCATATGATGTCATGCTCAGCATATAAAGCTGGGGGAAGAAGAAGGAAGAGGAGGACGTTCGGAGTGATGGCGTTTGTCTTCCCAAGTAACCGTGACGCATGATGGAGCCCTGCTTTCCTGGAGATGGCTGAACACCTGCCTGCCGATGGGAAGTGGTGAATGAATTCCTTGTTTTGCTTTGCTTGCATGTGCAGCTGTTGCTTTACCTATTAAACTGTCTTTATCTTAACCCACGAGCTTTCTCACTTTTASTTTTCCRATTCTCTCCCCCATCCCACCGGGGGGGAGTGAGCAAGCGGCTGTGTGGGGCTTAGTTGCCGGCTGGGGTTAAACCACGACAGGGTTCTTCTCCACATGGTTTGATTTCAGCAGTCTAAGGGCACAGCATGCATGGCAGTGGAGAATCAGACTGTGTCATTTTAATATGGAGTTTTAGCTGTGTTTCATTTCAGTAATATTTCACAGGAGGTTTCTATGACTGACAGGCACCATATAAATAAAATATATGATCATTTCAAAAGCATAACTTGTAGGTTGCTCTCTTGTGCTGACTACATTTGCTACTAACGTTCTTCTTCAGCCATAAATACAATGAATCAATGAAGCTGCTGGACACAGTGGTTTTAAAACCAGTCTATAAACTAAACATGTAAAAGAGGTATATAAAACATAAGGTAGAGTACATATATATACACACACACATATATATGCCAGTTACTCACTCACTGTCACATATTCACATGGTACAAAATATCAATTTCTTCCTTCTCAATCACATACTTTTAACAAATATAAAAATAAATCACCAGTAAAAATAAATCAAGTGACTCAGTTGCCCATGTACTGTGAACTGTGATATGCCCTGCTTGTCAGTAGGTGTCATGCAACACCACAGATTTTAAACACCTGGCTTGCATAAAAATGTCCCTTAAAGAGGATATTCACCTCCAGATGGGTTTTGTTGGTTTTTAAGGTCACAAATATTCTCATTTGGGTGATGAACAAGTGTAATGTGAGCATCCACTAATGAGGAACTGCAACTAATTCCTGTGTCTCTTTGGTTACACGGTGGGTCGTGTTTGGAAAGGCAGCAGTAGCTAACACAGCAGTGAGCTGTGTAGACAGGGTAGCAGAGAAGAGGAGAGCTCTTGCTGGAGAGTCTAAGCACAAAGGCGCCAAGCCTAATACCTGCTCACCTCTATATTACCTTTTCTTTTCCCTTTTCTCCCTGTGCCCCCAATAATCCAATAAAAACTCTCTTGTTTCTGTCATCTCTCTTGTTTCTGTCATAGCTACAAACACAACTCAATAATGTCATCATACAGATCAGCCAGCTCAATTTTTCTCTAATCCAGTCAATAAAATGACCATGCTGTTCTCCCTGCTCCAATTTAAAATCGAGGATGATAGCCTGAAAGAAGTAGATCCCAGTCTGCTGCTGATCTGATCCGACCTTAGGGTATCATTTTGTTTGGTTGTTGTTTTCACAGCTTGGTCATACACACATCGAACTTGCAAATGCAGCAATGAAGCTAAACAAAGTGGGGAGCAAAACAAAAGTTAAATTTTACAGATTTTAGGCTGACTGGAGCCCTCAAAGAGCTCATCGCATGCCCCAGCCATGAGTTAAGTGAGTGCCTGGGTGCCTGGTAGGAAGGAGAAGGGTTCAGTCACATGCCTGGCATGACATGTGCGAGTGACATGACCGACCCCAGGGATTTACGTTTCTGTGCCCCAGAACCTAGATCGATCCACAGCCCTGAGAGGTTCAGACTGCCCTGAGACAGGGCATTAGATATAGCGGTTGAGATCAGCCAGGTATTTCCATTCCAGCTCCCTCTGGCTAATTCCTGATAACACTTTGAATGTCTATTGATCAGGCAGAATTTTTCCTATTTGCTCCTGCAATTGAAATCTCATTTGATTTGTTGGCATGAAGCCATCAGAGGTTTTTAATACAAAGAGGATGATTTTTTTTTTCAACATCTATAAAGAAGAAAATTGTTGCAACTCTTTTTTTTTTTTAAAACAGCTTTAATGCCAAAGCAGCTGGGGGAAGCAAGTCTGAATGTCAGACAGATAGATAGCCCTCGTTGTAGAGAAGTGTCTTGGAGTGTTCCGGTTAAAATTGGTTTTGATTTGCCAGAGTTAAGAGCTGTTGAGAACTGCACATGCAGTAAATGTTTTAACACTGATAATGCTGAGCTGGGAACTGGCAGAAGCTCACTGCTGCCRCTACCGCAGCTGCGGTCTGGCCAAGTTTGCTGAGGCATGGGATGTCACAGGCCCCCGGGGACTGTAAAACAAAGGGGCCAGGTGGAGGGATCCTGAACACTAAATGAAGTGAACTGGAGCCAAAAAAGTGACAAAGTCCCCATGGGGATCTGACCTCTCAGACCTCTACTAAATCCAGTCCTAAGACAGGGTGATTTTTTTCTCCTGCGCAGGCACACTCACTAGGGGAGATGCCATGCTGGTGTTGCCAGTAAGGTAGCAAAGTACTCTGACAGCATATTGATTTTGCACAACATAAGATACTTCATGGAAAGAGAGAGGTTTACTGTGTGACTGATAGACAGAAAGGCAGGTAGCTGTGTAATCAGAGAAAATGGAGTCTACTAGCAGCATCTTATTTATGGTCCTTTATTGTGAAAACACAGAGCACCCAAGAAGGACTGTTATTTTCTCTTTAAAAGCTCTTGGAACAGCTTCCCAGCACCACATGCAGTATTGCAGTTAGTGAACTATTGGACTAAGTAACTTGGACCAATGTTTTGTTAACGGATATGTATTACTAATAGGATATTTATTGATCTATCACTTGAATTGTGGCCAAATCTTGACTCTAGTCAGATCCTCTGGGGTAGCTATAAACTGTGCAACGCCATGGCTGTACACGACCAACACAACATCACCCCTTTCCCCAGAGAGCATATTACCTCCTATTTATGTCATTGTATGCGTCCTGTATATGGCCACAGCATATCCGTATATAGGTCCAACACCTGGTGCTAATGTAGTTGTCTATAAGGTTGTCAATAAAATCTATAGATTGAGAAAAGGATGCAAATATGGAGCATCCAAACAGCTGGAATATACGGGGGGGGGGGGGGGGGGGGGGAGAGAGTGAAACGCAGAACTTAATTCATGTGATGTATTCAAATTTATGTCTGACATACACAACTTCCAGACATATTACAAGGCAGCAGAAAGAGAAGGGTGGATAATGCATTTGCAGAGATATCCAGTTCTCTAAGCAAGAGAAAATACGTAAATGTAGCAAATAGCTTAGAGCAGCAAAACTAGTGGAGGCTGGTTTCCTATGGATTTGTGTTCTGGCTTGACTGTACAGCATATAATAACGTGTGAGCTCCAGATGACTATTTCCCGTGTCTGGGAACCTGACAGGGTTTTCTACCATCTAAGAAAGGGTTAGACAAAGCTTGTGCTGCAACCTTTCCTTCAGTGGAGATGACAGCACCGCTCTTTCCTCTGCTTGGCTGTGATTTTCATTAAATCTGTAGGGATACAGTACCTCTGAGATTGTCAAATAAGGTTGAAATTAGTCAAGAGGTTGAAAATTTATTAGTAACACATAAACATATATACACGCACACACGTGCAGCGCGTGCTTTCAGAAGCATGGGCTCATAGGAAGCCAAGCTAAGAAGAATATGTAAAAAGCTCTCTCATCTCTAAGCTGCTCATTCCCAGTGTGAAGCAAAACAGCAGAATGTAGTTTATTAAAATATTTGTCAGTGTGTTCTTAATTTAAAATCTGGTTCTTTCTATAGGAGAAAAAAAGAGGTRCCTCTCTGAAGAGCTGAACAAGAGGCAAATGTGTAACTGTTCATAGATTTGAAAGCTGGAGGACAATTACGCTCATGTAGTCCTAAGTCCTATATCGCTCATGCCAAAGAGTGTACAGGAGAGGTAGTTCCCACATGCATAAAGCACAATTAGTGCCATAAGTTGAGTAATACCTTAGTATACCTTAGTATACCTTAGTATACCTTAGTATTACCTATAGTAAGGCTATACCTGGAATCCCATAGCCAGTTCTACTGCCATGCGGTAACGAAGAAGAATTCAACCTGGAATGGGGCAGAGCAGGCCTAGTAGGATGTTCAGGGATTTTAGCATTTATTTTTTGAGGGGAGACTGGGAAAGGTTGACTTGTTTAGCTTAGCAGAACAGAGGCTGGGAGAGAATATGGTCATTCTCTATAAAAATATCAGAAAGGCAAGTGTGAGCAAGGCAGAAGTGGCAGTTAAACATAGCTGTAAAATAATCTTCTAAAATTAGACCAAAAGTTGAAAGAAGCTACCTAGCGAGCAGAGGAGTTAATTCCTGGATCTGCATTTTAACAGAAATAGAAGTAAATAGCAAACTCATTTTAAGATATAGCTTAATAAAAGATTTCCAGGAGGATGTTTGACGCAGCAATATGTGACTAAAAGAACTTGGACTCTACAACCCAAGATGTTCTCCATCCTCATGAGGTTCTAAAGRACTTCATTCAGCAGTTCAGAGGCTGGAAATTTGGGATTGAGCCTTTTACTATGTTGGAAAAGCAATGTGCCATAGGGTAGGTCTACAGTGCTGTCCTGGTTTTGGCTGGGACAGGGTTAATTTTCTTCCTAGTAGCTGGTATAGTGCTGTGTTTTGGATTTAGTATGAGAAGAATGTTGATAACACACTGATGTTTTAGTTGTTGCTAAGCAGTGTTTACACTAGTCAAGGACTTTTCAGTTTCCCAAGCTCTGCCAGGTGCACAAGAAGCTGGGAGGGGATGCAGCCAGGACAGCTGACCCCAACTGGCCTACGGGGTATTCCATACCATATGACGTCATGCTCAGCATATAAAGCTGGGGGAAGAAGGAGGAAGGGGGGAACATTTGGAGTGATGGCGTTTGTCTTCCCAAGTAACCATGACACGTGATGGAGCCCTGCTTTCCTGGAGATGGCTGAACACCTGCCTGCCGATGGGAAGTAGTGAATGAATTCCTTGTTTTGCTTTGCTTGCGTGCACTGCTTTTGCTTTCCCTATTAAACTGTCTTTATCTCTACCCACGAGTTTTCTGACTTTTACCCTTCCGATTCTCTCCCCCATCCCACGGAGGGGGAGTGAGCGAGCGGCTGTGCGGGGCTTAGTTGCTGGCTGGGGTTAAACCACAACAGTCCTTTTTGGCACCCAACGTGGGGCTCGAAGGGTTCGAGATAACAGGTTTGATTGGAATGTGCTAGATGGAATTTATAGCTGTTATTGCTGTTTAGCTATTAATCGGCAGGCTTCTGTGCTTGCCATGGGGCTTGCTTGCCTTACTGTACAGTAGAGTCTCATGCTCGTTAGTGGCTGCTTTTTGCTTTTGCTGCTTGCTGTACTGCTGCACTGCTGATCATCTTACTGTGCTGTGCCTGGGAACATTTTGATAACAGCMAYSGYGATGYGCCTGGGCTGGYAGAYGGCCAGGGCATCGCTGCTGTTTCTGTGCTGCTGTACYGGACAGGCTGGAACTCCAGTGTGAACTCGAGTCAAAGGGACTGTGACCTGTGGATGAGTCTGCGCAGGAGCAGGACACCCCAAAGCGTCTGTGGCCGTGGATAAGCCCATGCCAGAGCAGGTACATCTCGAAGCGTCTGTGGCCGTGGTTATGTCTGTGCCACAGCAGGTATACCTCTGAAGGGATTGTGGCCCAAGGACAAGTCCACGCTGGAGAAGGTGCACCTCGAAGAATCTGTGGCTGTGGATAAGTCCATGCTGCAGCAGGTACACCCTGAAGCATCAGTGGCTGTGCATGAAGTCACGCTGGAGCACCCCAAAGCGTGCGGCCATGGATAAGCCCATGACAGGGGAGGTACACCCCTGGAGGGATTGCAGCCATGGGTAAGGCCATGTTGGAGCAGGTTTACTTCTGAAGGGACTGTGGCTGTGGGTAAGGCCATGCTGGAGCCGGTGCACCTCGAAGTGATTGTGGCTGTGGATAAGTCTATGCTGCAGCAGGTTTACCCCTGGAGAGACTGTGGCTCATAGATAAGGCTCCACTCGAAGCAGGTACACCCCTAAGGGACTGCAGTCTGTGGATAAGGCCAAGCCAGAGCAGGGGCAAGGGGAGGAGTTCATTGCAATGTTAAACCCTATGGTCTGGTCCAAAGGCACCAGGGGTGGAGATTGTAATGGAAATACCTTTAAATTGTTGTAACCCAGGACTTGAGTTGCATGTTACRGGAATTACTATAGCAGAAACCCCTTGTTGCTAGCCAGGCGAGGAGCAAGGGGAGGAGTTCATTGCAATGTTAAACTCTATAACCTGGCCCAAAGGGACCAGGGATGGAGATTGTAATGGATACACCTTTAAATTGTTGTAACCCATGATTTGAGTTGCATGTTATAGGAATTACTATAGGAGGAACGACCTGAACCAATGGATGACAAGCCTTACAAGAAGCAGCGCAAGTGCAGCAGTGACCCGACCTGAGCTGGCTTTGGTGCCCAATAACTCCACACAACACACCACCTCTCCTGACCTGAGTGACCACCATAATAGATGGAGCCCAAGTCATGGACTAAATGGGCTCAATGGACATTTTGTGGATATTTACGGACATTTTACAGACATTTCACAGGGGTGGTCCATAGACTAAGGGAATGATATCTGTGTATTATATCAAAGGATGGGAAGGGGGGTGGTGGTTAATGAGAATGTATTGGATAGTGTAGGACCTGAGCATGACGTAAATGGTATGGAATAAGGGGTAGATACTGTCCTAGTTTCAGCTGGGATAGAGTTAATTTTCTTCCTAGTAGTTGGTATAGCACTATGTTTTGGATTTAGTATGAGAATAATGTTGATAACACACTGATGTTTTAGTTGTTGCTAAGCAGTGTTTGCACTGGTCAAGGACTTTTCAGCTTCCCATGCTCTGCCAGGTGCACAAGAAGCTGGGAGGGAGGACAGCCAGGACAGCTGACCCCAACTGGCCAATGGGGTATTCCATACCATGTGACGTCATGCTCAGTATATAAAGCTGGGGGAAGAAGAAGGAAGGGAGGGACGTTCGGAGTGATGGCATTTGTCTTCCCAAGTAACCGTTATGTGTGATGGAGCCCTGCTTTCCTGGAGATGGCTGAACACCTGCCTGCCGATGGGAAGTAGTGAATGAATTCCTTGTTTTGCTTCGCTTGTGTGCACAGCTTTTGCTTTCCCTATTAAACTGTCTTTATCTCAACCCACAAGTTTTCTGACTTTTACCGTTCCGATTCTCTCCCCCATCCCACCAGGGGGGAGTGAGCAAGTGGCTGTGTGGGGCTTAGTTGCCGGCTGGGGTTAAACCACGACCAGTGCAAAGCCACATTCAGCATTGAAGGAGGATGGAGATCTACCCCGGAATAAAGGGGAATTTAAGCTACTTCCCCTACACACCATACCATGTGGCGTACCATGCAAGCCTCCAAGTGACATGGTCGCAGCCCCATCACTGCCCCCACTTAGCCTGGCACCATGTCAACTCTTGTTTAAAGGCTATCCCATTAGCAAGAAGCACAGTGCTTTATCCTGTTTCATTACTTTATCATTTTCTTTGCTCATGCCCTATTTACTGGGCTTGTGAAACGTGTATAGCCTACAAGTGGCAGAAAGAGTTTGACTGAAAATATGATTAAGAGAATTCTGTACAACACAGACATGGAAACCGTGGAAGGCATCACCCATAATGACAATGCTGTTGGACATGCATAATTGAATGTCACTAAGCCACCCAGCAGCATTCCATGTTACGTGGGTTTGATTTCTTTTTCCCGCATACTGCAGAACAGATGGGTGGGAGTCTGAGGGGAAGAAAACAGAGAGAATTGTATTCTGACTTGCACCCTAGATGCTGAGCCTCACCTTCGACCACTCTCCAGCCTGAGATTGTTTCTCCCAATGCATCGGTGTAGGAGAAATCTCATTCCGAATGTGGCATATAGGCTGTATTTCAATCTATCTTTATGTTTATCAGTAGCATAAATCTCTTTTCTTACAGTGCAGAACATCTCTTGGAGGCAGGAACTCATTGACCACATGCTGCAGCAGTTGGAGAGGCATGCCTACTAATTACTGGCACTCTGCAGCACTTACATCAACATTTGCTGTTGCAAGTAATAATAATGAGCCACAGCATGGGTCGGATCACACAACCAATAGCTTCCTTCCTACTTATTGATTTTTATGCTAGTTTTTTCTTTTCGCTTTCCAACTTTGCACCCTGATCACCTCCCTCATCCCTGGACCATGAACAGGCTTCAGGTTGGACAAAACTTCCAGGTTAGAACAAAGGAAAATGAAGGCACTAACCCTGTCTGGAAATTTGTCTGAGACACGGATTTCCCCTGAGCCACTCTCACATATTTCAAAAAGTATATTTGGGTTAATGTTCCCCAAGGTATGGCAGGCCTGGCTGTGACAGCATGGCCTGGTGTTACAGAACAATTTTCCTACATGAACTGAACAGAAAGCCTTTGTAGATTGTAGGCGAAGAAAACTGGTTGCATGTCCATCCAGTTCTGAGGTCTCAGCCATCTTCATTCAGACTAAAAAGATATCATGGGAACTGACGGTGCACAGAGTTACCAGAGTGAATCAGTGAGGTCTGCTTAAATCAATGCAGATCCAATGCTTTAAAACACAAGTGAACGTTAGGAGAACGGGGGGTTTATACAGTTAGCTCTTTGTGGTGGCTTCCTGTTCATCTCACATCTCTGCAAGTTCTTCGTAAGCAGGTAGTATCAGCAAAGGCTGGACAACTTACAGACAGTGGTGGATGCTTCAGGACACCGCACCAGCCCTCACCACCCTTGTAACAGACATTTCCCTCCAGATGTTTTATAGGTTATTTCACACCAACTGACGTCCATGGTCTGAGAGCTATTGCTAATGTGCTGGACTCACTCATGTGTTGCTCTGGCTTCTGACAGTGCCACCCTGCCTGAAGCAGGGGACTGCACCAGCACGAAGAGCAGAGCATGGTGGGTGTCTTCCTCCTGTTCTGTAAATTGTTCCTGTCCCTGGTCACCTTTCCATCCAAGTGATCTCGGAGAAGTCAGCTTTCTCTATATGCCAACGTGAGCAATTGCCAATCCACCTGAGGCAAAGCCCAGCCAGCATCGGCTCAAGAACTCACCACCTCTTCCTGCAGTACATCAAGAAATTAGATATAACATCAGAAAGTCTGGCTCACATCGTCTTCTTGGGTTGGGCTACATGAAGGGTGACTCCCAAAGGGTCCCTAAGCCCATACCCTGGATCCTCCCTCGCTAAATGTTACTACTTCATTAGTTTTCCACCTGGTAAAACAAATCACCTTCTTCTTTTCATCCACAGGCTCCCTTAGTCCCTCCTTAGCCAAATTATCGTACACTGGCAGTCTGGAGACTCACAGAGATGCTTTCAGCAACACGTGCTTGGCTCCTACGACAACTCCATGGAGAGCACTTGCACGCCGGTGCACAAAATGAAGCAAAGTACACACATGCAATATGCAAAGCCTAAAGTTTAACAACTGCTTTATTTTCTAGTCTCACATATTTCCTTTCTTTCTTATTTTGATTAATACTTCAAAAAACACTACCAGTACTGAAATAATTACCGGTATCTTGGCTAGCAACTTGTGTTTTCGAGCTTAAGAAGCTAACGGTCATAACATATCAGCCTGGAGGGGTGTGTTGTCCAATATCCTATTTCTGAGAAAAAGCAAGGGAAGAGCAGAGCCACATATACTGGTACTGCCACAAAATATCCTCCCTGCCTGCAGCAGCTCGGGGACTACACAGGCTGTGCAGGCAGTTTTTGTATGAATGATAGTGTGATACGTGCTCTCTATTTTTAGTCAGCCAGCTCATATAAGAAGCTTCTAGGATTTTAGTCTACTCAAGTAGGAGGCAAAAAGATTTTTAGACGTTATTTATTTCTATATATAAAGAGGAAAGTACTGTTTATTTCCCCCAGTGCATTCCTATTTTCCTCTTATTCTCAAGGTTTTCCATGCTGGAAAAGTAAATATACCTGTGAGTTAAACACATCTTTTTAGTTGAAACTGATACGAGGACTTACTGAAAAAAATGGTAAAATTCTGTCTCAGCTGAGTCTGATTTTTTCAAAATAAAAATCCATATTGGTGAATATTTGTTAAATCAGAAGATGGATGGTCAAACAGCCAGGTAAACCGTGTTAGTTTGCTAGCTGTTTTCCCAAACCAGAGCCAAGATTTTTTAATAGTGCCAAAGGTGAGTGTCAATAGGTGCTGAAGAAAGTCTGTACAACGCACAACAGGAACTTTTAGTGGTCCTACCAAGTCTAGAAATCATACTACATGCTCTGAATGTCCTTTCCTGGCACTTATCTGTTGATCTGCTACATACATATGTGTTATAGCATAGCTAAGTTGCCTAATTTGAAGTATTACTCCATCTTCAACTCCCGCTGCGTTCAGTGTTTAGGTTTCTGGGGAAAAAAAAACCACAAAACAAAACAAGAAAGAGATTTGGCTATCTTTTCAGGAGTCTAGATGTGGAGACAGAAAAATAGATACTCAAATCCTGGCACCAGATGTCTGATGGCGTGTTTGGAGGATTAATAAGACTGTATAGACAAGAAAAATGGAGAGGAAGGCTTCACCCAATATAATAGGAATGTATCTGCAAGCAATTATTATGTCATTATAATTTCACAAACAATACGTATTAACCGGTACACAAATCTCCGTAAGTGCTAAATGAAATGTTAACCATTATATTCCAAATGCTTTATCACAAGAGACATTTTGTGACATCAGAAACTAGTTTTCCTTCCACTCAATTATCTCTATTAACTGGTAATGTATACTGAATCCCTGCCATGCGTTTCGTAACACTGATCCTCATTAACTGAGTAAACAGAAATACAGCCTCATCGGCAAGGCGACTCAAGTGACCAGAAAGCAGAGATCACTCTGGCCGGAGATCACCCATCATCAGTCCCTATGCCAGGGTATGAAGTTAGCATGTTAATAGGCACTTGGGGTGAGCAGGACCACAGATGGAGTCTGGAGCAAGCACAACACTTCCACAAAAGCCCACAGCTCCGGCAGGGTGCAAAACTTTGCTTTATAGGCGGCATTTTACGGCATCAGGTGGATTTCAATCCCCCGAAAACCTGCAGCAATTTATAAAGCAAAACAACAATAAAACCAAAAAGCGCAGAGCACACAAACACATAACCTGCTTTTGTTTTCTCCCATGCAGCAGTGCAAAATTGGACAATTATCCTTCCCTTGAAAGACTTGAGTCATAAATGACATTTCTAGATCTCTGTAAATAGGTAATTCTCACACTGTTGTGTAGTAGGCCTGATGCTTATTAACTTTGACCTCATGTACCAAATGCTATCAAACTAAGGACCTGCTTCAGAAAAACATTTAAGCACATGCTTAGGTTTAAGCGCTGCAATGAAGCTGTTGGAAGTAAAGCTCATATTTAAATGCTTTGCAAAGCAGGGCTGTCATTATGAGTTGAAAAGCAGCCCTGGACTTAAACTGCTCTGACTCCAGAGCGGCTGCATCCGCTTTGTCTCACTCTGGAGCGGTTTGAACAGCCGAGCAGGGAGCACAGCTGCGCAGAAACAGCCCCAGCCCCAAAATCCACCAACTTCAGTTCTGCTGGCCTCTCTCCCCCGTTCGCTACAATTGCATGAACACAGCTTCAGTCTCTTCTCACTTCTGCAGGCGTAAATCACAAGTAAATCCTCTGAGGAGGGGACTGAGTAGTGGAAACGGGGAGAGAGCGGGGCCAGCTCTTCTCTCCGTAGGTACTCCGTAAAATCGCACCAGCGCTGGAAAAACAATCCCTAGGAAAAAAATAAAAAGGAAAAACTGTCAGGCACAAAAAACTGTAAAACCGTCACGCACAACAGCTCAGGATTTCCTACTGTGCTTCTGTCATCACCTTCTGATCACCCTTTAACTTTGTAGCTTATCTAATTCTTCCTAAGTTTGCTGAGTCCGGTTCTCCCCTGACAAAACTTTAGTGTAAATCCACTGACTGCGGTTACACGTCATTTACACCAGCAGGAGCGGGCGAGTGAACAAATGGCCCTGGTGGCCCTTACCTTCCCACCACTGAGCATCTTTAACTCACAAAGACTGAGGATCACACCCGGCAGCTTGTCCCTTGTGGGTACAAGCGTGGAGTCCATTATGGGATTTATTAACGGAGAAGGTGGTGATGGCAGTGCTGTTCTTCCTGCAATTTGCATAAAATCTGTGCAGAAAGAGGGAGAAAAATTGTGAACATCTGTCTATACCCACAGCCAGTACAGAATTCCATTACCATGTTGGCACGAGCCCTTGAGCACGGCACTGCTAAATAATTCATTAAATTAGCAGAAGTTGCACGTGGAAGATGTACACTAATCTAACGCAGAGGAACACTGTTCTCTATGGCAGAACAAGCTTTACAAGAACAAGGTATTTACCACCTGATGTCGAACCAAAGCCTAGAGGGATGTCATTCTTCCTCCAGTGAATTTAGTATGCGATAAAAGCTCGGAGGAGACTCATTGCCCGGTCCTATGGATGCTCATTCTACATCACGGGGGACAAGGACAGCTGCTCTCCCTCCCCATGGCCATCGTGTCACTGGGCTGCAGAGAGACCCTGCCCAAGCACTGTCAAGACAGAAAATGTGATATAAGCAGGACTAACGCTGAGTGTGTCACTCACTTGGCGTAGCAGCTCGCTCAGCATCGCTCTCTGGATGAGGCTGATGAAGAGCTCTCAGCCAGGCGAGATACATGGCTTCTGCCACTCTTGAACTCTTCCACTGCGTGGGTGCATGTGTCTCCCAGCCGCTGGACAAGAGCCACGAGGCCAGCACGGTGAAACTTGAGCACGAGGCTCAGTAGGGCACGCAGAGCTCCCCAGGGCCAGATCCAGACCACCAAGAGCCCAGGCTGAGGTCCTTAACTGTCTCAGAGGAGCTTGGAGCAAGTCCCAGGGCCAGGACTCCTGCTGCGGTTCAGCGCATCTCCCCTCTTGGGAGAGGCATTTCCTGACTCTGTGTTGTGAGATGTCTTGATGTCCTTGGTGTCTGCAAGCAGTTCAGGTACTCACAGGATTAAGCCACAGAAGAATCTGCTTAAACAGCAACGAGAGCATAACCAGAAATCAGCATCAGCTGGAGAACCCAGACAGAAGCAGCACAATGTTGGTCACTTATTCATGATTAATTCAACCACCTCTAATTTGCCTAACATACAGCATTTGCATTTACTCTGAATTTGCTGTATTAGCTTCCATACAGCATGACATTGGCTCCCTGCAAAACCCATTTCTCATCTCTTTGTAAGCTAAATATTTCCAGCCTTTTTTCTTTCCTGTTTTTTTCTCTTTCTTTATTTTTAAGGCAATGAAATCAGGTACAGTTCCTCTCTATTGTTTTGCAAACAACTGCTGAGTAAAAGAGCAAAACTGTGTCAGATCTCCCTATCATCTGAATAAATGCCGTTCTCAGAAAGGACAGTGCTTTCATCTTAATTGCTAGCTAGCAACAAAAGTGTTGGAGTTCAGCACTTCAATATAAATCAATGATGGAAAAAAATCATAACCATTTACTAGAAAAGAGAGTATCTTTTACTGTGGGTATTTTGTAATGCTGCAAAGGTAGGAAAATTACATAGCCTACTTGCTCTGTTAACACAATATTTATAAATCCCTATTATGCCAGTTTCCATAATTTTAAACTTTTTTTTTCTATTCCTGAGCAATTTGCAAACAGTGTTCTCTGTTCTGATAAACACTGAAATACAGATACCTTGCAATACCCAGTACTTGTGAGTTTACAAACGAGCTGTACAAAGTACTTGTAATTTAAAACTTACTTTTTAAAAAACATACACAGCTCTGCAGAGCTATAAAATATCACCCTGAATAGGCATGTGATTCATTGCAATGCATTTAATGTCAGGGCTTTCATTATTTAGCATGAAGCCTGGCCAATGTGGCTGGCCCCACTCCAATGGGTACTACAGTTCCCAAACTCACCCCCCCATAATCATGTAGCCTGATCTAGTGGTCGCTCAGCCCAGTGCAATGATTACAATGCTAAAAGGGGGACTAGTGATTTGAAATATCCATCCTTACCTTAAAAGAGCTTAATCTCAGAGATAGGGGGAGAAACTGAAGGTCTATTGGGTATGCAGAAGCAGAAGTGCCTAAGACCATGGACACCGGTGGGTATTACCTTTCCCAAGAGAGAACTTTCTATCACAGAGCATTAAACTGAGAATTGCTTTAAAAAAAACAGTCTCTAATTAAATAGGATTAGTATATCTTGTCATTAAAGATGAATCTTTCTGGCTAAAATGCCAAGATTTTATTATAAACAAAACCAGCCTTTTCCATAAGTCCGCAGTGATCTAGTGTTTTAAATGTGTACCCACAAGCCAGTGTGAACCACTCACATTACCATTTGAAGTTGACATCCAAACTTCTCCAGCAGCTGGTCCCTGTATCCAATTAGTTTTCTTGACAGGACCTGAATATTAAGTTGTTGTGGGTTTTAATTAAATATTGAAGAATTATGGTGACATGGCATGACAGGCTAGTGCAAAATAATTTACAGTATCCTGTTACATTGTTATTTTAAAACAATTTTCCTAGCATGTTTAATCTTCTTAAAACCTGCTGCTAAATGAAATTACTGTATTTTGCTATATATCAAATAATGATAAATGGCATCTTGCATTTACATGTGCCTTCCATATCCAAGGAGCAGAGTACTCACTCCCCCTTACCTGCCTCCCCCTTCCCTTAAAGAGAAAAACATTGCTTTCCATCATTGAGAAGCCTGAGTTTTTTAGAACAGATCCTCAAGGGGGTCACTTGTATTTTAAAAACCGGGCTCACGCTGAACATGTGCTATTACCATCAAAGGCAGAGAGGTCAAAATGGATATTACAAATCTGTACAAACCTTCTTTGTCTAACAGCTCAGGTCAAAAAGTGCCAATTCATGTGTCTGATGTTTTGATGCAGTTTCTGCATTGGCTGATAAATAAATCACAAAATCCACCATTCAATAGCAATTAGGTGTTTAATAAAATGAGCTGGATCCTGTCCTCCCTTTCAGCTGCAAAACCCCACAGAGCATGATGAAATTCCTTGGGTAAGTGCAACCCAGAGCAGGATTTACCTGGCAAGTGCCAGTGTCAGCAGGTATTGTGTCAACCTAGTCTGGAAATACCTATAGAGCTGGGCTGATGCCTCTTTTCAGGTTTTTATGCAGTGCTCATCCCCTCATTAGCCAAGCGGTGATCCACTGTGCTTATCCTTCCACACACCCTGAGATCGGGTGTTTAAAATAGACCTTCATGATACCAATATTTGAATATCACTGGCTATCTGAATGACGCCAGAATTTAATTTTTTGATCAGCTTTGTTTGAACTAAACCAGAGGAGGAACATAAGGATCTCTGAGCACACAGCATATTTTTCAAAGGTTAGAAAGATCTTTTTTCCAGCAAGAGCAGGAAAAAATGCAGAGTTAATTTTGACAGCACAGACACTGCTGCCATTGTGCAGGCAGAAACTTGAACTTCCCAGCTGTCTTGCTGGCTCAACACTCCATTAGACATTTGAAAGGGAAGAATACATGCTGGAAATTTTGTTTGGAGGAATAGCTCAAGGGCAGAATGTTAGACTGCTTTCACAAACAGTGTTCTGGAAGCCACATTATTATTATTATTATTATTATTATTATTATTATTATTATTATTATTATTTTCTGTTTTCCCCTTTATAATCTCCAGCTTCCAGGGACATAATGACACACTGCTGTTTCTCAAAACCGTAAGCATGGCAAATGAAACTTGGGCCAGCATCATCAACAGTAGCAGCTAAAAACACGCAGCACTGGTGCCATTTTTTAGCTTTACGAGGGCTATAGCGTATGGATGGCTCGGCTCGCTCCCTCCTCCCCAGACCACGAAGAGCAGGGACTGCCCAGGCAATGTCAGCCTGTTCCACCGCTGGAGGGAAAGCATTTCAGCAACAGATGGGTGAGAAAGAACTATTTGTGGGCAGCGTGTTCTTTTCTTCTCCACCTGCAGAACTCTATTCAGTTTCTACAGTGATATTTAGTACCTGCCTTCGTAGTGCATCCCCACAGCTTATGCACTGCCTGCAGAGCCAGGGACACATGAGTCCATACCTAGTGCCTGGCTGAGACCCACCTCCCAGCTGGTGTTGCCTCGGGCATGGACTTGAGCAGAGCTCTGGTACTTTTTAAGGAGATCCCCATAGAGTGACATACCTTTGTGCAACCCTACCATCACATAGTGTTTGGCCAGACTGTCCGTGGACAAGTCCAAAATTTTGCCCTCCAGAAGGTATCCCCAGCTCAGTTTTTGGGACCTAGTGGTGATATGGATAATGTGAGGGCAAGCTATCCGCAGGTTTTAACAGCCTTGCTAAGCACACAGGTCATGAGGAGTGGCAGAATTCATTTTACTGTCTAATTTTGGATTGACAAGACAGACAGTGCAATGCCAAACTGAGCAATGCCATGCTAGCCTGCAGCCTGAAAATAGGCAAGACAGAGGTGCCTGTGGGCCAGCCTGAATGTCACTGCAGAAATCCTGCTCAGTGTCAGTCTTAACTGGTATGATGTACGGGATGTCTGTCTTCTGAAGCAAAAATTATCAGCAAACCCAATAATTTCAATCCAGCTGCAAACACGGCAATAAAAAGATGGATCAGGATGTGGGAATAACAATAGCATGGATTAAAAAAAAAAGGAAATATAACACCTTCCTTTCATAGTCTTTCTACTGAATCTAGTAGCCTTCCCCAGGCACACAGTTCATTTTCTTTGTACGTTCCTTCCAAACATCTTCCCAGAGCATGGCCTTTCCTCCATGGCACCCCTGCAGAGAGAGGCCATCCATGCTAGTGGCAGTCCTGCACACAGCGTAGGTGACATCTTCATGCTGGAACAGAGGAAAGAAGTTTTACTCTCCCTACGTTTGCCTTAATGTATATTCATCTTTCAAACTAAGTGACTAGGATTGCTGCCACGGAAATGCTTTGGGGAGCCCATGTGACGAAAGCTTTAAAAGCATAAAGGGAACTATTAGTTTTTATGAATCCCAAAAGGCTATTCTGAGAGTTGCCGAAAGGGAACACATGAGCAATACTTGAGAAGAAGAAATATTATTTTTCAATAAGGTATAAAATATTTACTATCTGCCAGTGATGGGCGCTGAATGATTTGTGGATATTACTTTGACAGCGCAGTGTTTAAGGATGCATTTCACCCCACATAGGCAATCATCAGAGCAGTACATCAAAACCTAAAAATCTCCTGCGAGTATAGATATTGACTGCATCTGAAAACAAATGCATGTATAACTCACCATGTATAACTTACCTTAAAGTTGTGTGATTTTTAAATATGTGGATACATATTGTATGTATTTCCTGTTGGGCAAAACTCACAGCTGATATGTTTTGTTGCTCGAGAAAGAAAAATCAAAGTTCTATTTTACATCACATGCAGAAAATTTAGATGCCTTTCCTGTTGTTTACTTAGGCAGGGTGGCTGTACTCCATCCTGCCAACTGACGAATAAAAGCTTCCTCCATAGTCAGAGCAGAGCAGAAAGTAGCCCTAGGGATAATTCATATTCTCTATCTTAGATCTTGTCTTCCAATGGGAGGGGTTGCTCTCTGGAGGTGCCCACCTCTCACCACGTGTTGATGATGAGTTGCTTAGCCCAGAGACATAGAAAAGAAGAAAAATGAATGTCTACTGGTAAAACAGACATATTAGTATTTTATATTTATTTAAAAAATACTTTCTCAAAGTTCTTGATCAGTTTCCTTATAGCTTGTAGATCTGTGCAAAACTCCCAAGAACAGTGGAGTCTTTGCTCCACTGGTTTTATCCATTTACACTTGAGCCCAGTGGGCTGCATTTTTAATTCTGGCTTCCACTGAACTCAAACTGAGCTGAAAGGCTGTGGATGTCATTGTTCAGTATACAAGAGTATTCAAAGCCCCAAGCTTTTAATGGTTTCAGAGCAAGCAAGGTAAATCCCTTCAGTTTCTCACTTTTTTCCCCAAATGTTATGTTATTTTAAAATCGGTTTGAAACAGCCAATTCAAACAAAGACTTCACATTTGCAGCAAGGATGTTGTGTAGATGTGCATATAAAACTCTAGACCACTCGAGCGATGTTATTCTTCTGAGTGCATCGCCCGGTAGTAGCGCTGGACCTCTGGAAGCCTAATTACACACCTCTGCATTATTCACAGGAGTGAAGCCTGGAAGATCAGGCTCCCCTAATGCGAGATCGCTTCACCCAAACCTGACATGTAGCCACCTCTGATACGGATTGTGGTAGCATTTAACAGTGCACAGCAAGATAACCCAACTAAATTAGGACAAGAAGTGGAAAAAGAATAATGCTGCCAGCAAGAACTCCAGGGAGACTGTAAGTAGGCAGACTGCAGCTACCCGAGCTGTAATCGGGCCAAGGAGCCGGGGGGACTGCTGTCAGTAGCACAATAGTGGCTGCACTGTTCCAGTGATCTGAAGGAACTAAAACCTGGTTTATCTCTTACACCTCGTATTAAACTGCACAGCCCCCTTATAACTGGCTTGGGTGGGAGTAAAGAGCAATACCTTGGAGTCAGCTCTGTAGTTTGCAAAAGGGCCTGATGTAGGCTGCTACATGGGTGCATCCTACGCAGCGGATGACCCAGCTAACCCTGCCTGGCTGCGTGCTCTGAAGGGAGGACTTAAAGCTCTAGGAAGTAATCTGCAGCTATTACTTTTCCAGTGCTTGCTTGCTTTATGGGGCTGTCTGGGGTCATTAGGAAGTTTCTGGATTGTATGAGACTTTTAAATTCTTTGGGTACCTATGAATAAACTGAGCCACATGAAATCATAGCCTAAAGGAAATTAAGAGTCTGAGTCTAATACTGGATGCATGCCTGAAAAAATCTATGAGTGCACCAGCAAACTTAGATGCCCTCCCTTCATACCAAATTCCTAGTGAGTCCTTTGTTGCTTTTCATCGTTTTCTGTTGCTCAGCTTCAGCCTGATAGGATTTAAAAGGACCACAGCAGAGGCACCTGAGCTAGCAGGGCTAGAAAGCTTCAGTCTCAACCTCTTAAATATGAAAAGACTTCAAGCCATTCTGTAACAACCCATTTGGTGGCTGCTCAGAGCAGCACAGAAAGCGCTAGCAGGAACGTGAGGTTGGCTCCTGAACACTGGGAATGCAATTGTTTAGGCATCCCACGACACACCAGAATACAGATTAATATTAATGAGAAAGCTCCCTCTGCTGAACTTCTCTTCCGCATTAATTTCTCAGCCAATCTGTGTTCTGTGAGCCTGAAACCACATGTGGAATCCATGTGAAGAGGGATTCTGGCGTGTCACAGGGCTGAGAAGCTTGGAGCCCAAACCCAAGGACGGTCCCCTTGGTCTTTGCTTGTGGAGCAGTCATTCCCTCTCAATGCTAACTTGTTGCATGAGGGCTTGCACATGGCTTCTGCAGTTGGCTGGGACGTGTTGCATGCCTAGCAGTGACCCATTTACTCATTCAGTCATTTACTCCTGCATCACTAGTGTGATAGATCTGGCTTAAGGCATCCAGCTTGTACCCCAGAGGTTCACACAGCCCTTCAAATAATAGAGCTGACCACAAGAAATCAGACTTTTCCTCCAGGTGTGGTGTTGGCTTCCCAAAGACTACCAAATGGAATTCATGATGTGATGGATCATTCAAACGATTCACATCTTTGGCCCAAAATATCTTAAAGACTGCTTAAAGCCCTCAATAAAATCTGTATTCAGTAACTTTGCTCTTCTGCTGGAACTGGACCTCTCTAAAACTAGGGCAAAGCTTATCTATCTCTGGAGGAGACAGAACTGGTCAGCCTGCGACTGTGGAATGAGCTCCCCCAAGACTTAAGGTCCCTGTTTCTCTAACCTTGCCTTCTCTAAAATAAATACAGAGCAACATGAGCATTTTTCAAAGAAAACGAAGCCAAACAAAACCAAAACTGATAAAGCTGTACCAAAATAAGACATTCCAGGGCACACGCTTCTCTCCAGACAAGGGGAAAAGAGTAAACATCACATGATAGATATTAATCACATCACTTAAGGCATCAGTGGAAGGCATTCAGATACTGTCAAGACAAACCTATGCAGATTAAAAATCTGAATACTGAGCTATTCAGCCAATTTGTTGAATGGTCAGCTGTGATACTTTAATTTCTCCCTTAAAAGCACTTTGGAACTGGAAAGCTGCAATGTCCTCCCTTTCTGAGGGAGCTACTGACGTCTAAGGCTGACAAGGCTACCAGACAAATTAATAGGGATTGTAGTAAAAATAGAAATAGGGTATGCCTGAATACATATGATGTATTTTTGGAAGTCAGCACAGCTTTTGTAAAGGTAAGTCCTTCCTTTCAATTCTATGACATGCCTTTGAAGGAGCTGACAAACGTGGGTAAAGGGGAACCAGTCAATAAGGGCTTCTTCTTTGCCAAAGGGTTTTGTGCATGAAATTTTTTTGCATGGTTTCACTGAACACCTGACAAGTTAATGGGAGAGGAAGTAACAATCACATCTTGTACAGAAAACATCTGAGCTGAAAACATTTGAATGCTGCTCCCAGTATCAGGTATGTTTGTCTTGTTCTTGTAGTCTTCATTATACAAACATCTTCACTCTTCCCTACACACACAAGGATACCAAACTACATAAGCCTTTGATCTGACCATTTGCCATTTTATCCAGCTATTGATCATTTCAGCACCTTTCATTAATCAGCAATAAAGGATCATCATCAGAGTAAGAAACAAAATTGGGGATTTGGTTGGGAATGAGTTTGAATCTCTCTTTTCTCAGTTTTCTTCCCACTGGACTTTAGTCCCTCCTCATTAAATGGCAGTCGCTCTACTTCCCTACCTCACTGACATGATGTGCAAGACTGAGAGGTGCCTTTACTTTGCAGTAATAAGGGACAGTAGACACCCTATTTACAGAGAGGGCAGGAAAAAATGTGTTGTAGGAATACAGACATGGTCTGTCCTTGGTTTTATGAAAGATAAAGAACAGAATTCACTTCAGCAGAATGCTTTAATGACTCCCAGGTTGAGAGCAGGGTAAAGAAATGCTACCTGGAAGCATAGCGGTGCGCAATAACACAGTGACAATGAATCTCTTTCTTTTAATACGATCATCTATGGTTCTGCTGACATAGGCCTGTAAGCCGTTTTCCTGTGAAGTAATGGAAGAAAGCTCTGGGTCACAATTTCCAGGCTCTCAGAGAAACCCAGTCATGACTTGATATGGCTTCTATCATGCCACTGCTAACATTAGCAGCCTGGAAGGAAAAAACCAGAGCCCTTCAAAAAGTTATTTAAGAGAGATCTGCAGGGAAACTGAATCCATGTGAGCTCTGGTCTAGTTTAAGGACTATCTCTGTTAGCAGGGGTTAAACAATTTTCTTCGGCAATATAAGGTAGACAAAACCTGTCCCAATTCATTTAGCTGCAAATAGGCATCTACTATCTTTTGAGATGCTTTTGAGTACACGGGACAACCATGTGAGGCTGCCAGATGAGACTCCAAGTTTCCAGGGGACCCATCCCTTTCGGAGGGTCAGCCACGGAGAAAGAGGGCATCTGCGGTGGCACAATGAACTGTACTCAGTTTTTTACAGCCACAGAATGATTCAAGTTAGATTGAGCTGCTTTGCTTTTTGACCCCTGAGGACCAGAATGACAGCAGAGGCCTGCCCCACTGGTCAGCACGGATGGGACCTTTAGCTTTTGCAGTGACAGAAGAGAGCTCTTCTGGTAGCTATGAATCACTACCCACTGACAAGGCCCTTCAGCTTCACGGAGCTGATGATCTTTTCTTTCAAAACCTCACTGTGAGCTACTTTTCTACACTGTAAACCAGATACCTTTTATCTAAAGCCCAGTGTCTATGTGAAACAGTGACAATATACATGGCTCTACTTTGGGCTACAGCAACCATGAGATGCAGCCACATTGCAAGGAGCAGGTTCCAGAAACCAAGGGAGAATCAATGTCAAGCTGCAAACAGTGCAAGAGCCATTTCTGTTAGACGGCCTTCAGCATTGATTAGATTTTTTTTTCTATTTTTACCTGATTTATTGTGTTTTTATGTAAAGGGCTCAGAAAATCACTAGTAGATAAGTGCTCTGGAAATACAAATATAAAAATATACTTATGTTCCTATTTTTCAAATCACTTCTTACAAGCTGAATCTTGTGGCCACAAGAAAGGTACATTGCAAAGGTTACTAAGTGCACGCAGGGGAAACTGAAGTGAAGCTGGGGTCCACTGAGAAAAGCCTGTGATAAAAAGATAAAGGCTAAGAACCTCCTGGAAAGCTGTAAATATAATTAAAACATGGAAAGGAGAATGTCAAATGGATTACGGTTAATGGTTCACAGACTGCCACAGCTTGTTCATGAAGAGCATTAATGGTTTTATCAGAAAAGAGTGAAAAAGGAGACAGTGCACCAATCTGCCTCACTTCTGAAGCAATCTGCAGAGCGCTTGCTACTGACCTCAACAACGCTTCTCGACCAGGTCAAGAATGGCCACCTGAAGACTATGGTATATTAAGGTGAGGAGGGAGAAAGCCTTAGAAACATGGGTCTGCAACCTGAAATTTGATTGAACTTCACCTGGTTTACAGTCTGATCCAAAAGCAAATGTTGCAGGAAGCTTGGGCTGACTTGAAATATTATCTCAGAGCATCCCTTTCAGCTCCCTCAGAGCATCTCTTTCAGCTCCCTCCTGCATTATTTGGCAGTGTCTTTTGATACCGCTGTTCTTCTCTCAGTGATTTCAGACGCAGCTGGCTTTCCTCCAGGCAAATGCTGGCTGGGGAGCTGGGGGAGAGGCCACTGAGGAGGAAAAGCCCTTGTATGTGCTGTGCATGGAGAGGAAATCCTAGTGGTGTTCACATCATGTGGAGGGAGGTGGGAAAGAGGGGACGGGAGCCGTACACTGAGGAGCCAGATAAGAAATGGAAATCCCAAATCCGGCATGGAATGTGAAATAAAACCCCAAAACAGTAACACTTTGAGAAATGGTTCAGAAGTGTAAAGGTTCTGGTTTCTTCGGGGAATTAGTAACACAAAAGTCAGTCTGATTTTGCTCAGCAGAAGAGAAACAAGACCTAATGACAGGATAGCTCCAAGTACAGGAGATGACTAGTTAGATTACTCTGAGCAAAGAAGGCTTGGGTGACAGCAAAGTTTCCTTTCCTGTGTCTCACATTCTTAACAGATGTTTACTGAGAGCACTTTTATCCACTTGGTCTTTTCAAAAGTCTAGTTCAAAGGAGTTAGGAATTCATGACCATCAACATAACAAAAGAAGTAATAAACTTATGCATATCAAGGCCGATGTGTCAAAAGCTCCAAAGACCCACGCAAGCAATACAGTGATGTGCTACGATACAAGTAAGATGCTGTGATCCATCTCAATAAATTCTTTTTATTACATAGGCAGAATGTCTCCAAAAAACACACCTTCTGAAGAGATGCTTCTCTAATAAAGACTTCCCTTATGGAGAGAGGTATCTGTTTTACAGGTATTCCAAATGTTCTTTGTCAATTGGACCTTTTTGCATTAGCAATACCATTCCTATCCTAGTTTTGCTTGCCGTAGTGTCATTTCTATCATAATAAGTATGCTGATAATTTTTTTTTGCACACAAATGTAGCACCACCCCTGTACAGATAGGCAGGCCCTTTTATCTTGGTTTTTCAGTTGTAGAAACAGAGACACCTTCACCTTCATGGAGGTAAGACCAATATTTTCAAAGTGATCACTGCTAGTCCTCATCCCTCTCTGATATGAGTTCGTTTATCTTGTTTATTTCTATTTCCACATTTTGGTCTAATTTAGCTGTTTTACCATCACACACTAGCTTCACATCAAAGATGGCAGCAAAACATATGCTTCCTGATTTGTTACCCTCCAAAAATGTTTTCTATTTTTAAAGAAGGAGTGGGATCAAGCAAAGACAAGGAGTTACAGTAAGGGGAAGGTGAACGTGTTTGTTCATCACTGTACCATTCTACACTTTAAAACCTGAACAGGGATTAGTAAGAATGGCATCCATCTGCAACAGCCACAGAGACTAGTGAGGGTCACAGATTTCCTCAGGTTTGGGATGAGAAATCAAATTATATTTATAGACCTACTGTTGTGCTGGGAGCTGCTTGTAGCTGCCAATGGGTGAAACAGACGACTCCATATTTTTGGTTAAGTATTATAAAAAAAATGACAACTGTGTTTCAAGAAAAGAAGTCATCTCTCTGGTACTGTCATCCAAGCTTTTGAATTCAATCTACAAGCTCATGGGCAAGCAGTGCAACTTTTGTCCATGCTGCAAATGTAACAATCACCATAGCAAGTGGTGTTCTGCACCACAGACTTGCTTCAGCTTCTGAAACATGTCAAGGGCAATGCCAAGGAACCACCTGAGAGGTACAGTTGCGAGGCAGCCAGAAGATCATTAAAGCAATGTCCACATTCATAAAAAAAGAAGATGCTTCTCTTACCGTATTTCATGGAAAATCATATTTGTTGGACAACAGCCACTTGTGTCCAGTAAGTTCCATCTGCCCCATTGCCCAATATCACATACCAGCTGCCATGCACACAATTTGACCAAAAAGGGGTCAATCATTGGTTTCTGGGTGCCAATTGACCCCCCTCAGTGCTCAGTATAAGAGATGTGATAATGTCCATTGGCACAGCCTCATAGTAACAGGTAAGGATGATTTGACCCAGCCTTCTTACATGGATTTTAGTGTTAAAGCAGAGAAATTAATCTCCAGCAGTGTTCTTCCATCCATCCAGACACTAAGGTACTTAACTGACTCTGGTTGCCATGATTAGTTTAGCTGTGAACACTAAGGCATGCAGACAGAAATATGATACTCCCAAGACTTTGGACTTAGGCCAGTCAGTCGTAAAGGCAGGGGAGTTAGAAAGTGTTTTCCAAGCGAGGAGGCGCACATACATCTGGGTAAGTTAGTGTGAGCAGGAAAGGATGGGCAGATAGCCACAACTTCTGAGGCACACATGTATTATTTTAAAGCAGTTTTCCTTCAGTATGTCTGTCACACCCAAATTTACTATCTTCACATAAAACTCGTTCCTTTCACAGAACTGGCTTCTAGTCATCTCTTTCTAAATTATATGGGATTCTCTAGCGCAGTTTTACTGTTTGGGAAAGGCACTATAATCATCTGGAGTAACAAGGCCGATTCACACAAATACTTCTTGCAGAAGCTCAGTATTAAGATGATAATATGCTTGAGGCTCAGTATTCCTATGTCAGGGAGATTCTGAATTTTGCCAGAGAGATTTACTCTCAAGAGCTGAATAAATGCCTACTTGTACGGGAGGTTCAATTGCGACATAAACTCAGCAGGTTATTGCCCTTTTGTGACACTGCTCTTGTGCCATGCCCTTATCAGCAAACAGCATTTATCCACCTTTGCACCTGGTTTGAGATCTCAGGATACAAATTGGTGATCAGAGATGGAATAAAACCAAAATGGCAACTCTATATCATGGTAAACAGGGCTGCTAAATTCCTCTGGGCAGTGGCGTCTCCCAGCACAGTCTAAGCTCTTGCACATTGTTTGGGTATGGTCCACATCTGCTTTGGTCCAAATGCCTGAAAAATTAAGTGAGAAGGAGAAATAGGGGATAAAAGACTGAAGAAAAAGCTCATGAGAGTATGAGCTGTCTTTTAGTATTGCAGCTATTTAGCTGGTGACCCTCCTCAGCTGGCCACTCTCTCTCAAGGTGCCACCAGACATGTTCTGCGGGTCCAGAGTCGTCGTGACTCACAGCCCACCTGAAGAGGCACAGCCCAGGCTCAGCTCCTGGAGGAACTTGTCTTAGACAAGAAGACAACAGTTTAATATGACAAACTGACTCTGGAGATCCCCATTTCCCTCCTCTGCCTGTGTGCCTATCCCTTTCCCCCAGCTCTCTTGAAGGTAACCCAAGCCAGTACTGCCAGCTTGCTTTTGCACTTACTTTTTGGGTTGTCCTTGACCGAACCAAATACAAATGTAGAAAAATGTCAGTTTTGATATTGTTGAACACTTCTTAGCGTGATACAGAAACCTGCTGAACCAACTAGAGGCCAAATTGTCCTGTTACGTATGGGCCTCTTCTGCTTCAGGCAGGTGAGTAATCGCTTTGGGCATGTTTCTGTCACTTGGAACGAGCAGTGTGCCGAGCAGCCGGGAGCTCACCGGGCTTGGCCTCTGCCTCCCGCCCCAGCCCTCCCATCCCCACTGTGGGCATCTGGAGGAAGGTGGCTCTCCAAGTGCCCCAGGGAGAGGCCCCAGCTCTGCCTCAGCCCGCGCTTGCAGACACACGGCCTGCACCAGAAGCGGGGCTGGCCGCGAGGCCGTACCGGGCTCCGTTAGCAGGCAGAGCAGACATCTCCGCTAGCCAGCAAGCCCGCTGGCTCCCCAGGTTCGACACGCTTCAGGGAGTGCAGATGGAAAACAACGACTAGCAGAACAACTGCCAACAGTTTTTAACTTGTCTTGAGCATGCTGTGTTCTCCTCTCGTTTGGAAATCATGTTGAATCAAACTATCCTTCATGAAGCTCATACATGTGCCAAAACAGCGTACCTGCATATGCTCTTTGGAGCAAGTAGGTCCCCCGTATGGTGTTAGAAGTTATGGTGTGAGATAAATGGGAAGGAAAAGCTCCTGCTCTGCTCTTTCCTAGCAAGCCCAGAAGATAAAGGGATAACTAGCAATAAAATCCAAAATATCCCTCTTGTGGTCTTGACAACAGAGAAAAACACTTTTACTTAAACACTATAGGAGAGCAGAGAGGAGGAGGAGAAAAAGAAGGAGGAGGAGGAGGAGGAGGAGGAGGGGGAGGAGAAGGAGGAGGGGGAGGAGGAGGAGGAGGAGGAGGGGGAGAAAGAGGAGGAGGAGGGGAAGGAGGAGGAGGAGGGGAAGGCAGAGGAGGAGAGCTGTGCTGGAACAGGCAGCGAAGAGCCCTGAAGCCCCTCAGCAGCTCCTGGCAGCCCTCCGGGGCTGTGCTGTGCTCACCAGCCCTGCTCAGAGCTTGCAACCCCAGCACAGCTATGCCAATGTGTCCAGCTTTCTACTTCTCGTCCCTGGGTAAAGAGGCTGAGGAAGCATTATATTCGGTCTCATCACAGGGCAAGCAAAAGGGTTAATCCATCACTGCCACACAGTATCACCAGCTTTCTGATGTTGCCTGATTTTAAAACAAGGCTTAAAGCATCTCTGACTCGGACCATTAATTATTACCATGCTCTGCTCAGTGGCCTTCCTCAAACATTTCTGCAGCACCTGCAGATGGTTTCGAGATACCACAGCTACTATTTAGCCACAGGTTAACTCAGACGCTCTCCTTCCCTCTTTGCAGTCAGTTCACTTGCTTTCTAACTGGTATCTCAGCAATTACATGTTTTCCCCTTTGACTTATCAGCCCCTGTCCTTTCCCACCTAATAGGTATGTGTGCCTGTCTGAAGGTTTCAGTAACAGGATGTAGGAATCCTAACCAGCCCTAAATATCATCTCAAGCCATACAGTTTGTAGAGCTCTCCGTTGCTTCACTGAGAAGCTTTCATGGTCAATTAAAGTAAGGAGTGTCAAGACATCTACTTTTGAAGTCCAGAAAACTGTTTGGTTTGTCACTTTTTAAAGAATATAATTTTTAGAAAGACTATAACTGTTGTACAACAGAAAAAGTTGACTCTTTTCTTCACAGATTTACTCATAATGATATGGAGCTTGGTTTTCTGTCACATTGTTTCCTATTCAGACAATCAGTGGATGTTTATGAAAACCCCAGAAGTTTTATACATTGTGGGAGGGATGGCTATCCATCTGAGAACACCCACTCTCTGTATATTTTCTGCAGTTATTATTTGAATTGTCCAAGCTCCCTACAACTCCCAGTGCATCTATATAAACCAGAGAGGGACTGACAGAGGAGATTTCTTCTGATTTACTGGATGGCTATCTCTGCAATCTGGCAAACTACCTAAACCCAGAGAATTGCAGTGATTTCCCAAGATCATTTATAGTACGTGTAGCAAAAGCTCCTTCTGACACCCAGCCCAGTACCCTAATTAGAGAAATCAAAGCATTTCTTGGTTTGGGTGTTGGGGGAGTGTTGATTACTAACATTCAATGTTCATCTTTTCAGTCAGCAGAAATAATACCCCGAGATAGAGATGACCAACAATTTTGAAAGCAATAGAAAAGTGTAGATATCATCAATAGATGAGATTAGAGAGATGTGGTCTGTATTGCATTTATAACTGGCCTGCATGACAATGAACATGTGCAGTTTAATGCAGTTAAAGATAATGTGTATCGCTTGCTAAACACATTCCATCAGTTTTACATTTATGCAGCTAAAGGCAAATGTTTAAACATTTGGTTAATGCACCATATGTCTAAAATGTTTTAGTTCCATCTGACATTTTTAAAATATTTTTATTTCAGTGGTAGCTCACTGGGTAAATTCATTTCTTCTAGAGCCGAGTATCCCATACTCCGTTTTGCCACAGCATTCCTAGACCTGTCTGCCATGATGTCTTAATTTTTTGGCTCACTAATCTAATTTAATCTAATGTAATTGGTTTGGCAGCTCTATTAACTTTTTTTTTTGCATGTAGGTGCTAAATGAGGCAGAATGTGTGCATGGTATGTGAGGCTGCCTTTTTCCACTTGCCCATTTTAAAGCATGATTGCAATTTTCTGGACAGGGGCAAGAAAAGTGGGACAACACAGCCCCTCTGTGCAACCCACCTGGCAGGAAATGAAGCATCCTTCATGGTAAATTAGCAGTGAAGCCTGCTGGCAAGCAATGGCACAGTGCAGATCAGGATCAACTTTGTGTAGGCTGCTCAGGTTGACTAATGTGCATGAAAACTGTACCTCAATAAGAAGACCTTACACAGACAAACATAGAGACAAGAGAGAGACAATACCAAGGCAAAAGTCTGTCTGTCTTCATCCAGGGGAATTTAGGTTTGATAATGGCTGGGAACCCTCACTACTGCAGGCTGTGCTTTGGGCTCCTCATAACAACATCAGGCGAAAATATCCAAGCAGGTATTATTACTTCAGTGTTTTCTTTTGATGACTGCTTCTTCACACATAACTAGCACTCTGCTTTCCAAAAAGTTGTAGCTCTCTGGAAATTCTGTACTGAGGGCAACAATGCAACAAGATTTTAAGCGAGACACAAAAGGCATTATAACAAATATCAAAAGAGCAAGTCAGCCTAAATGTTTAATGAAGTGAGATTCAAACATAGCTTGATAGATTTTCTTCAAAACTTCACAGAAACATCCTTCTTGGTTCTGAAAGAAAATCTTCCAGGTTTCTGTCTGGATCAATTTTGTAAATGAAAATTGTAAGGAAATCCAAGTAAGATTTTATTGCTGAATCTTCATCATGGAACATTGTGAGGAAGATTTATTAGTGTGGTACTAAAATCGGAGCCGGTGCTCTGACTGCAGTGATAGCAAAACAAATTCTCTGCTGATGTAACTTAGTTTAGGTCCTGGGTGCCATGCCAAAAGGATACTTCACCTGATGCCACAATCAGGTTGCTCCAAGAGGTAGATTATTTTAGATTCAATGGATTTATGTCAAGAGAGAATTTAGCTTAATATTCCTCACTCTGGCTTTTATCTAAGGAAGTATTCTAAGAGGAATTTCAAGTGGTTTTTGACTGATTTTATTTATTGAATTCCAATAGAAGAACTTACTGGAGAAAGGAGAAGGTCAGCTTTTCCTCAGCACAATCCAATTTAGATGATTGTCAGAACAACAACAGATGCTTTTGAAATGCCAATGATAAATATTTTCCAGAACTTAGGGACAATTTCTTTTTCACGGATGGGGAGGCACTGCTCGGTCATGATGGGGTGCAATTTCCAAAAGTATGCCTTCGCCTCTGTAGGCATCAACATTGGTTTCCCCAACGTTGGTGGAAAGAGGCATGAGAGAGAGGTTTGCATGGCTGCAGATTCAGGCCGCAAAGGATGAGTAGGACTTTAAGAACAGTTTACACAAATGTCTGGCAGGGAAGGCAAATGGTTTAATTGGTTCTGGCTTGAACAGGGAGGGAGACTGGACAACTTGGTCTGAACTCCCCTGCAGACCTCTCTGTGCAGCACAGCCTGCTTTGCTGTCGTCTCATCTCATATGGATCCTGCCCTCTTGGCGAAGGAGTAAAGCTGTATACTTCTTCCCTCTGCAAGACACTGCTTTATACAAATGCCAAATGAATCCTGATAAAGTAATCAATCAGTTTTACAGAATGAAAGCCCTGTGTACTAAAAGGTGATGTGAAATTATTGCCTAACCTATTAAAGGAATAAGCCTGCTGTAGTCCAATTACACCTTCACTATATACAATGAAATAGCTCTCAAGCAATTCCTCAACAAAGGAATAAACCTGTCATGAAAGAAAAATTTATTGTTCATCAAGGCTATGTATTCAGGAAGTAATACTTCTCTCAGGGTCATGCTGGTAGTAACTCAGCATGAGATTAAAGGAAATTAGAGGGAGTCTKCATTGCATTTTACATTTTCCCTTTCTTGAGCTACCAAATGTCTATCTGAATCCCTAAATTCCACCAGCAAAGGATTATTCAGTGGAAAACAAGAGTGTAAATTGATAAATAGAAAGAATAGCAATTTATATATGTACCATTTTTGGCTTTGTAGGAACTTTCTTCCTGAAAATAATCTTCTTAAGAGTTATACCAGCTAAAACCTAAAGTAACTACACTGATTTTAAAAAAAATTCTCCTGATTTGCACTGGTGTAGCTGGGAGTGCAGCGTGGCCTGTTGTCAATATGAAGTATTCAGACTCCAGATTCCTGTACCCATCTATAATTCTGTTTGTAGTCTAACAAAGAAATTGTGAGGTGGAATAGTTCTAATGATTTTCAGAGTCAAGAAGAATTCCCCTATCATTCTTTGCAAAAAAAGACATACTAAAATAGAAAGGGTCATATCACAGGCTTTTGGTTAGTCGAGCAGCAAGTGAAAATCACAGGGAGAAAAGGTCGTGAAATAGGCTTAAATATTGATTGGATGCCCAGTCTCATTCTGAAAAGTTTAAGCTGTATATTCCCATGAGCTTCAATTGCTAAAACCTTTTCTAACAGCTCTTCCAGGCAACTATCTCTCTCACTAACTACTTATCTAATCAAGCTGTAATTAGCATTATTTTCTTTAGAGAAAAATAAAAAATGACCCAATGTTATTATAGAAGATGCACATTTGGTGAACAGAAGAAATACAAGAGATTTAAGAACTGCCATTTACAAAATGAGCGATGCTTTTCCCATCATGGGTTTTTGTGAAGATCAGTGGAACAACTGCTCCAGATAAATATGATTCCTGAATCATTTAACAATCACTTAAAGGAGAGCAGGTTCTGCTTCTGAGCAATTAGAGGTATGATCAGAAATCACAGAACTGCTGAGCAGGGAAAGTGAAGCTAGTTATAATTCTGCTCCTCCACAATGGGGTGAAGAATTGCCATATAATTAAGCTTCCTCAAGTTTTTATGGAAATATTTATGAAATGAGAACATCTTCTAAATAAATTACTGGTCTATTTATTATTCTGAAAATGCCGCATTGACAAAATATTCACCCTGACTTGATTGTTAAACTTGATCGTGGGTCAGGCTCAGCAAACAGTCAGAAGCTAAACGCTGAACATTACAACCACAGGACATTTTCAGTCTGTGCCGACTACGTGACCACATCAACTCAGGCAGGAGAGACAAAACATACTGGGATCACAGCAAGTGGAATGGGGAAAACGTGCCTCCCCAGCATTGTCTTCCCTTACCCTGACTACACAAAGGCTGTCAAATAAACACTATGTGAATTACGGGTCCTCTTATTTCAGAGAGAATATTGCAAAGCCACAGGGCTACAGGAAAGCAAGGCAGGTCAACAGACACAATAAAAGTCTTGGAAACATTCTCCTAGGAGAAGAAATTRCAGTGTTTGGAGTTATTTACCTGAAAGTCCCAGTTCATGAATAGGAACCAGTTAGCTTAGTATGGCTGCAGTGGTTTCTGACCTCCAGATGTTGGCTCTGCCCTCTTGGAAGATCCCATTCATGCAGCAGTGCTATCAATCAGAGATGTTTGTAGAGCTACTGCTGAGCCCCATGACGCAGGTCAGCTGGAGGGGGACCACTAGGGTCAGCTCCCTTCCAGGCTGTGAAGTGAAGACCTTAGAGAAGGCAGAAGGGACATTTGTGCTCTTCCTGTCTCAAGGCACAAGCTGGAGGCAGGAATGGAGGTGATAGGAAGGGAATAGCAATGAAATTAAACACTGAACCAACTAAAATACAAGAGAATATTCCTTCCTGACAAGTGGACATATTCTGTGGAACTTGATGCTGCAGGGCACCATTGAAGGTGAGAAGGTGAAAGAACTGGGTATGAATACTGCTTTGCTGAAGGTGGAAAAATTACAGTGAAAATTACTACAGTTTTGACTCTTACTAAGAAGAGTAATAATCTTTCTTATGCTTACTTTGAAGTCTTACTTCATTGCTGGAGACAATCTGTAATGAGTAGCATAGAACAGATGCCTAAAGCAGTAGCTTTCATCAATGGAGGGGTTCTGGCACCTTCCTTTAAAAGGAGAAGGATGGGACACTTCCAGATGTACCGTCAGAGCTGGCCCACGGCACTGCCTCCCATGCTCATTGCCAGCCCCGTTGGGCTGCAGCCCCAGGATGGTGCCCAGAGTCCCTCTGCTCAGGGTTACAGCAAAAGGACGAGGCAATGGTCACAGGTTACAGCAAGGGAAACTCCAACCCGGCACAAGGAAAGAAGATTTCACAGAGGGAGCAGGGGCCCAGAGAGGCAGTGCCATCTCCGTCTTTGGAGGTATTCACAACCAGCCTGGACAAGGCTCTGAGCAACATGGAGTAAGTTAGCCCTGCTTTGAGCAGGAGGCTGGAGTAGCKGGTCCCGCCTGTCACATGTATCTGATGGCCTCATGTACTTCACCACAGAGCCAGGTTAAAAATTAATACCTCAATATTAGTGAGACTTGTCCTGTGAGATGCTGGAAGGAAAGATAGAAAATTGACTCCACATAGGAACGACAGCATGGACTAGTCCTGGGCTCTATAAGGCTTTACGTGTGGGAGAAGAGCCAGTGCTGGATGCCACCAGCTCTCTATATACCGTGGATGGAGGGGAAGGAAAGCGTCAGTGTGTGACAGCACTGAGGATGTCTATCACGATGGCTTGATTCTTGACTTGCTAATGGATCTACTTTAGAGAGAAGGGAGTTAAATAAAGAATAATCTTTGTATTCTTAGGGAAATGAGAAAGAAATGTAGAACGACCTTTTACCAATTCACTGATACACTTTCCTCACTATGTCTGGTAAAAGGCAATAATAATCACCCTACAGAGACTCAAGGAAAGCCATCAGCGTACATTGTTCCCATTTGATTTTTCATCATTTCTGTCTATCTCCTGCCACAAATCATCTGAAATTGTCTCCATTCATTAGAAAAGAATATAATTAGGAGTCATATGAAAACATTTCTTTTCTCAAAGAGCACTAACTCTGCAAATGTCTGGTAGATCAAGAACATTTTCCAGATCCCCAGGCCCCACTGGAATGAAACTGAAGCTGAATTATTTTTCAGAGGGATCCACAAACCTCCAACATTTTCATTTTATTTCCATATTTTTTTGCTGTCCCTACTGACCTCAGAAACTCATGCCCGCAAGGCATGGAACAATCAACTTTTCTGTTATTATTCAAAGAGAGATTTTTGTTCCATATTTTTAAATAGCAATGTGATAATAAGGCAGAGGTTTATTTGACTCACAGATATCAGCAGCTGCAGTTTCCCTCAGTAGAATAACCACAGCTTCCCAGGCTGCAAGGTTTACATGACATCCTTGCACATCCCATGCACAGATTTATGGCCAAGTCCATCTGCAAGGCCATCTTAGAAAAATGATTGTGTAATTCTAGAAATCAGGACTCCAAAAAGCAATCTAGTATATATTAGCAAAAAAAAATTATTTTTAAAAGAGCATAAACTCTTTCAAAAGATTAAAATTCATCCCATCACAAGGAGCTTGAGTAACAGTGTTTGTACGAGTGCTCACATAGCTTTCTTAGTGCACGAGACCTCGCAATGGCTTCATGCTCTGGTGCTAAACACAGACAGACTTGACTACTGATTATCTCTCCCCTGCTTTTTGCCTTTCATTCAAGTCTCCAAGCATGCAGCAGTCATACTTGGATGCAGCATTTCTTTATATCTTTTTGGCCACTTGTCCAGTCTTCTTTTAAAAACACCACATCCTCAGTAGATGTAGTTCTTTGCTCTTCCCTGTAGTTTCTTGATATACTACCAAAGTGTAAGCCCTTGGCTTTTGAGGCTAGTAAAACTCCCCTTTATATTCTGTGGGCATCAAGTGTTCAGTGTGAATGAGATCAGGACACCTACAAGTTATGCAAGCACAAATACTAAGTCCAGCACAGTTATTTTCTGACTTAAGAACTGTAGTGTAGCCACTGACTGTTTTTCTTCCTCCATTCCCTTCATTTTTGTTAGCAGCATATGAAGGCACTAACTCTGCATATGCTCCAGTGAAGACAGCAGGATGTCTTTTTCTCCATTGACTTCAGTAAGGATGGGATTTCTTCCATGAAACCTAACTGATCTTGAAAAAAATAGTATTTTTAAAGATAGCTGAATAAATCTGATCAACAGGTGATTTCAGATCAATTTACTTAAAAATGTCGCATTTCTGATTGAGTCTGATTGAGTGGTGTTTACTACTCTTGATCTCAGCAAAACTTGCCATTTTACACCAGTTAAGGATCTGTCTCAAATTACAAAGCAAAATCATGTAAAACTAATTTTCATTTATTCTGTGACCTTCCCTTACAAAATTACAGTCACCCAGTGTGAGTAATTTCCATTGAATATATTTTCCCCATTACGATCAATAATGGAAGCAGAGAGCAGATGAGAAGATATTGTAGCTATGTTGGCAAATTATCCCAACAGATTTGAATGACTACTTTATTCCTCACAAATACTAGATTTTTAAAGCAGTCTTACATGTTTTAACTGCGATGGGTAACATAGCTCACTAGACCATTACTGCAAAGCAGTGCCTGAAGCTCTAAAACATTGAAACTAATGATCTAAAATTTCATAGAGAGAACCACAGGCTACATAGTGGGTCTGTGTTTCTGTTACAATAAAATATTTTTATGTAAACCAAAATGACACATATAATTTCATGAAGAGAGCATAGACCAAGGGAAAAGAAGTGGTGTAGCCAGTATGTATATATATAAAACATCTCCTGCAAGATGCAAACAGTGTGATTGGTGGGAATCTATCTTTCCCTGTCATGTCAGTCTAAGTGCATGCATCACATTGGATGGGCTAAATTCATTTTACTTCTTCTTTTCTCATGCCAAGAAATTCATCCTGATGATGAAAAAATGTCCTTTTAGTTTTCATACCAATTCTCATCTTATAACATTTGATAATTTTTCTGTTTTGTTTTAAAATGTCTTCACTAACTTTTGACAGGCTAGAAAGGTCACCAAAAGGTTTCAAAAGAGTTGTCTGATGATTTTCCTACTGTGTTGGTGAGCAATATCTTTATTTTGAATCCATGAACAACAAAACACGTTTTATTTTTCTTTCCCCACAGACAGCCTCAACACCATGAGCACTTGGGATTTCTGCTTCACATTGGAAACTTAAGTGAATCATTTCAAGCTCACTATTCACCCTTTTTTTTCTGCTTCAGAAATTAAAACAATGTTTACTGAGTTGGTAGTCACAATGATTGTTCATATAAAAAGAATTAAGGGTTATAAGGTAAAGAAGTACAGGATGGAATAACAGTTATGTCACATACAATGCAGCAACGGAGTACAGCTGGCCGTCCAAAGCTTTTGGCCAAAGGGCCGCTGAGGCGGCATTTATGGTGGTAGGATAAGGGTAAGTTCTGAGTTTTGTTCCGCACCTTGTAACATGCATGCTAGGTGTGTGCAAGGCATGTCTCTGCCCAGTGTAGGCTGGGCAGTACAGGATAACTCCCTCCCTGAAACTCACCAACACCCATTTGCATTGCTCAATGCAAAAGCAGAGACTCCATCCCAGCCTAAACCAGTACACCTGGTTAGAGGCAGGAGACGGGCTACTCTCAAAAATCCCACACCAGCATGAGTTTGGAAGCAAAAATGCCTGCAGCTGGGGTGAGGAAGGGGACATCCATCCTGCCTACCGCATGCTGCTGGAGAGGCCACCCACCTGGGAAACTGAGCTCATCGGCCATGTGGCCCATGCACCAGCCACTCTGCCAGCAGGGATCACCAGCACGTGCTGTCCTTCAGCCCCTGGATGGACACATACCTACAAGGTTGTTGTGTCACCTTGTACAGCCACCCAAGTTATACTGCAAGCAATGCACAGTGAGGCAGCCAGAGTCACAGCGTGGGCAGGCATGAGAAGTTCCAGGCTTGGGCATCTTCTCACAGCTGCCCGTTGACTGCTATAGAGCCACAGACAAAAATCTCCACTGTTTGATTGTCAGACAATGTCCTTCACTGGAGGTTTATTCTGTGATCTTCATGGGTGGTAAAGAGCTGGAGGGGGAAATACTTGTCCCCCACCAGGAATTATTAATGCCTTCCTTTATGAAATGAGAAAGGCATGTATGAGCAATCCCTCAACACAAGCTAGATGACTAGATCAGGGGGCTGCCAGTCTGGCGAGGTGCCATCTCCTACTTTGCTATGAGGTTTCAAGGGGGCCTCCAGCAGTTCCTCGAATCCTCAGATTTTCTTCCCTAGTTAGGGTGGGCCATGTGAGTAAGGGCAGCAACTGCACTCCTTTCAAGCAATGAGCTCTTCCAAGCAGTGAAGAAGGAGCTACTGACACTTGGCATGTCCAGAAATCATGTCAAGTAATTGTCTACAGGGGTATGGAGCTGAGGCTAACATCATCAGCCTGCTTTTAGAAAACTGGATCTCTATAAATATTATATATGTACATATTATACATATTATATGCATGTATCTGTTTGCAAAAAGTATAAAGATGCACAATAGAGTAACAGTTAGGAATACTTAAAGCTGTTGTGCCTTATTTTTTAATCACTCTTCTTCCCTAGCAAAAACCAAACTGGAAAAAAAAAAAAAAAAAACCCCTTAAAGAGAACAAGAAGGAAACTAAATATCCAACAGCAGGATGGGTTTCTGATTAGACTAGGAGAGGGAGCAGGTTACAGCTGTGTCTCTAATTTATGACAAGTTACTTTATTTTTAACACTCTTTGCCCAATATCCTGATCTTTTTTTAAAAAGACCTACCAATCCACAGGTATTCAGTAAAATAGTCCATGAATTAATTGCAGGGGGATTTATCAAATGTTTTGAAATACTCAGATAGGGAAAAATTCTGTGCTGAAGCAAAGGAGCAGCCTTCTGCACTGTAACCAGAACTTCTAAGAATGAAAATCCTGACTGAAATAAACATCATACAGAGCTGAGACCCTAAATAACCTAAGTGCAAGTACTAAGGAAGTGAAAAGCATACCAGAGATTTCTTTAAAAAAACCACCAAACAACAAACAAACCCAAGAGCAAATCTGTCTCTGCTCTCTAGGAAGGACATTGTACTTTATACTTGTAAATCCCATGTAAAACTCAAGAAAACAAGACTACGCCCACCCTTTCAAAAATGCACACCCGCCCTTCTGGACATCTATAATCCAGGAGTGATACCTGGCCTCTGTTTTGCCAGTTGCTCAATTCTGGCAAGTACATTTGGGTACTTCATTGTATATTATCTAAGATTTTGGTATGGGAAGAAACCAGTGGATTCAGGGACACTGTGCAACCCCCAAAGGAGCCAGTCAGTACAGTTCTACGATTCTGTGTCTCCCATGGCCTAGATATGTTATTTAGCCTTCTCTTCCTCAGACCCTTGCTTGTGAAATGGATGAAATGATGCTATCCTCCTCCAAGGGCTTTCGTGCAAGAAAGACATTGAACAGATAGTACCACACCCCTGTCTTTTGGTAACTGAGATATCATATGCATGTAAAATAGATAGCAGTGCTGCACAGCAGGGAAGTTGTCAATGCAGCCCACATGGCAGAAGGACTCCTGGGTTGCTCCACTGCTCCTATATTCCCCACACAGGAGAGAGGAGCAGGATTAAAAAGAAAATGGAGTCTTTTGTTTTTGCAGCTTTCCTAATACGTGTATCAGACTTCCAGTAGTCAGCATTTTAGAGAAGAGCAATATTAGAAAATAACTTAGAAAAGGAAAAAAAAAATGAGAGTGATACCAAAAATAATAAAAAAAGTCAAATGTTCTTGTGCTCCTGCTAGATGGATGCAGCAAATTCAGATTTAACAAAAAGTAATCAAAGACAAGAATATAAGTCATAAAACCCAGCAGGTACTGTACTAAGGAAGACAGAGAAATCTTGCAGCATGGGGTCATGGCTGTAACAAAAAAATCCCACACCAAACAAACAGGAAAAGCTAAGGAAAGGGTGAAATGAAGACTACACAAGAACTTGAGGTAAATAATAGAGCTTTTTTTCAAATATATAAAGAAGAAGAGGTCAACAAAGGAATCATTAGTGTCTCCCAGAGACAGAAGAGCAGAGACCAGATGCCAGAAGAGGTAGGCATTACAGAAAAATTAAATGAAGTTTTTGCTCCACTGTTCATGAGGAGGATGAACTGTTGCCAAAGAGAGAAATGCACTTTCTTGAGTGAGAAAAATGAAACACAAAAAAGAACTAAAGGTCAAAGAATAAAAAGTGATAAAGCAATTAGATTCTGAGAACATTTCTGAGACTCTGGGGCTGAACAGGTCCCATCCCACTCATTGGGAAGAGCACAGCAAGGAGCCCCTTAAGCTGAGTCAGCTTGGATTTACTGAAGGTAAATCATTCCTGATCAAACCGATTGATTTCTATGATAAAATAACTGGATTTGTGGACAAGGGGAGATCAGTGGACATCACTTAATGTCAACTTCAGCAAGGCTTTTGACAGTGCCTCCAACAACATTCTTGTATCTGAGTTCGGATGCTATGGTCTGGATGGGTGGACAACCAGGTAGGTAAAAATTGGTTAGAGGGTTAGGCTCAGAGGAGCGTGGTTAATGGGTTGTACTCTACCCAGGGTCAGGCTGGGGCTGACTGGCTTTACTGTGAAGGCTCTGGAGAGTCCTGGCAGACAGCACGCTGCCCGTGTGTCAGGAGTGTGCCCTGGCAGCAAAGGCAGCTGATGGCATCCTGGGCTGTGCTAGAGGGAGCGCAGCCAGGAGCTTGAGGGAAGGGATTATCCTCCCACTCAGCACCTGTTGGACCACATCTAGACACTGTGTCTTTTTGAGCCCCCCGGTACAGGAAAGACATTGAAAAAAAATGATAAAAAAATGTTAGGAGCTGGAGCACTAGATTTGTTCAGCCTGGAGAAGAGGTGGCTTCAGGTGGACCTGATAGCAGCCTGCCAGGACCTATGAGGAGGTCATCAAGAAGATGACCAAGCTCTTCACAGCTATGCATGGTGGGAGGATGAGAGACACCAGGCATAAATTGGAACAAGAAAGGTTCAAACTGGGTATCAGGAAAAACTTTTTCCCTGTGAGGACAGTTGGGTATTGGAGCAGGTTACCCAGAGAACTTGTGTAGTCTCCGTCTGGAAAGTTTTCAAGACTAAACTGGATAAAGCCCTGAGCAACCTGATCTGATCTCACATCTGGCCTTTCTTTGAGCTGAGTTTGGACCGGAGACCTCCTGAGGTCCCTTTCGGCCTGAATTATCCTGCAATCCTATGATCTGTGGGGTTCAAAGAGGAGCCAGCTAAAAAGAGAGCAATGGAAGGCCCCATTAGACCTTGGGAACTTAGACATGCTAAAGAATAAACCCCTTGAGAGGCTCTGGCAAGAGAAATAGCAGCAATACCAATTAAAGCCAAGATTAGGAGCAGAGATTAACCAGCAAGAGAGGGAAAAAGGAACATATAGGAGCAAGGGTAGAGTCTACAGTTCAAGGCAGAAAAGTTGCTTCCACCAGCACTGTCCTTGGCTTGCTGTGCAGATTTGGAGAAGTATCAGGGAAAGTTCTCCCCAGTGGTTAAAGCCGTGCTATTTCCTGCCTGGCTGATGTGAAAATAGAGACAACCAACAACCCAGCCACGGGAGTGCCTACCAAAGCAGGGGCAGCTTTCCTGGAGCCAAGGGCATGATGATGATGACTGTGTTGAAGATACACAGATATGTCCACAGGCCTGGACCTGCCTGAGAACAATTTTCCTACCTCTRGAGAAACCACACAGAAAACCTTACCAGCAGGAGCAGCCACCAGACCAGGAACCACTCAGAAAACTTCCACCACTTTTACCAGAGTTTTCTTTATCCTGGGTTAAATGCCTGTTTGCCATGGAGGGCTAGTAAATGCAAACATACCGACTCTGCCTGTGGAAATCCCTGAGAAACCCAAGTTGCTGAAGGTTGGAAAAGTATCCTAAAAATATTACTGCTTTTCTGTCCCATTCCTATGAGGGACTGGGCTGGGTAGACCTTTTTCCTGTTATCTTTTGTGATCTTTTTTCCCGAGTGATTTCTATCCATAAAATGGGGGAGAAAACCTTTATTCCAGTAATGCAGGGACTTTGTCAGACTATATTCACAATAATAAGGTGCTGTTAGATCTTCAGATAAATGCAGATCACGAAAAACCATGTGTTCTTATGCTTGTAAATAATTACAATTTAAAATGTCGTAAAAAGAAGTCAATAAACCCATTCTCAGGAGATCAGCAAATCACATTGTGCAAAGATTATAACCCAAGACTGGGATCATTCTCAATAGATAGCTGTCTCATTTCCCTTTCAAAGAAACAGCCATATATCACACTGCAACTCATCACAGAAGTGTAATAAAAAATACACATTCATTAACCTGCAGAAAGGGAACAGAAAGAGATAAAACATGCTGATGAAACAAAAATAAGTCAGCCTAGCCAAGACAGGAGATTGTAAGGAGCACCAAATGGACTAAACCAAACTAGGTAATTGGACAGTAGCATACTAGATGAAACTCAGCCTAGACATGTGGTTTGCAGGAAACAGTTTAGAACTACTTGTAAACATTTATGGGGTCTGAATTAGTTGTAATCTCCGAGGAAAAAGATAAAGGCATTATTGTGGACAGCTCAATGAAGACATGTATTCAACGTGCAGCAGCAATCAAAAAAAAAAGAATAAAAAGCTAGGGGATATTGAGCATGGAACGCACAGAGAATAATACGGAGAACATTGGAATCAATGAGACATCCTTAGCCTTGCCAAGTCAATAGACATTTATTTTGTATGCCACCTCTCCTGAAAGCCACAGCCCAAAGTGCCTTGCAAACCAAAGAAACCTAACTGCAGAATTAAATAATAACAAGGGGAGATAAATTTGTTTCTCTGTTCACAAATTGAGTAAAGAACAAAGGGTTGAAATAAGTCTGGATGAGGGCTACAGTCCTTCACGACTGATGGAGAATTTCTGCCTAGAGAAGAGCAGAGACAGAGGAGCAGAAGAGCAAGAAAGCAAAGAAAAATAAAGGCCTGCTCTGACTGCTGAATGAGAAGCAGTGTGAATAGATGGCTAGGTTTGTTTGTGGGTAGACATTCCTATACACAGAAAAAAATCTGTATATAATGGATTATCAGAGGTTAGCCCCAGGGGAATCATAGTCACTGGTTCAGTGGACCTCGAGTGAGGCAGCCAGGGTTTAGAGTCAGCTGTTTCAACTTTCTGTGCCCATTTTTCACATCCCCGTTTTTGCCTGTTTTTTCCCCTTTGGCTATATATTTTGTAGGTTACAAACTATTTCTTTATGTTTTCTGTATGTTTGAGCAGAATTGGAAAAACACAGGGTATTAACTGTGAAACAAATATGCAGAACAATGCTGACAGGCTCAGAGCAACATAGCTGAACATCTGATCTGTCAAGGCCATGTCATATGTATGCACTTTTACAGTGATAGTAATAGGGTAGATTTGCAGACTCAAAAGGAAGAAAAGAATGCAAGAATACAACTGAGATAACAAACAGTAAAACTAATGGAAAGCCTGAGTTAAGGAGGCTTTAAGAAATTTAGGTAAAAGTAGCTAAACCTCAGATGAATGAAGTCAAAGGCAAAGTAATGATGCTGAATCCTACTGGAGTGGTTCACATTCACACTTTTAAAGGTGGAAAGGAATTGCTATCCCCATCGTACAGATGAAGAAAATAAGAAGCGAGGAGTTAAAGTTCATCCACAAAGTCATAGAGTCAGGCATTAGTACATGGGGGAATCAAACTCAGCTTTGCAGTGACCTACCAACAGACTACACTGCAGAAAAGACACTGAAATGTTCTACTATGAGAAACACCATTGACGTGCTCTGAAAGTTTCCAGTTAGAGGTGAGCTACAAAGGGTAAAAAGGTGAATAAGAAAAAAAAAGTGTCCTGAAAATGACATTAACGTGGGTCACCTCATTTCAAAAAAGACGTAGCAGACACAGAACTGATCAAGAAAGAATAAGTAGGTTGAATTGGCACTGCTCAGCTTTTGGGTTGTAACCCCAAGAAAGGGTACAACAGTCAATGCAAGAGGGGAAGCTGAAGGAGAACTGGCACTGTAATATGCTCAGTCTAAGGCAATCTCACTCACCCTTCGCCTACACATCCTACCTTCGAGGTCAAGTATTCACTGCCAATCTCTCAAAACACACACTCRGGTCCACTATAAGCATTAGTATTATGGATATATATTTTATTCTTACAGGCAGAGTAAATTTAAATGTGCCAGGAACATTTTTTTATTTTATTTTAAGTAAGGAATTTCAATCTGAAAAGATTGCATGGAATTAAATTAGAGAAAAGATCAGCATGGGCAGACTTTTGAAAGGAAAAATATATCACATATTGAAGGTGGATCTATTTTGTACCTTTTAATAACTGAAAAAATACTGAAAAAATAAAAAGGAAAATATCTTTACTGGGCGAAAATCTATTTTTAATTGAGAACTGGATCCAAAAATACCCCACAGTTTTTATTTAGTAAATTCTCTCTTTTAAAAGACTGAAATAAAGTTGGGAAGGAGAGTGAGCATTATTTCTTAAAGAAAGAAACTCCAGTCTAAATTTGACTTTGTGTAACACAGAGATGACCTTCTCTCTTTTAAAGAGATGAACAAGTAAAAAAAAAAAAAAAAAATCAAAAGTGGTCCTCTTAAGTAAACACTGAACATTGTTTACTTACATCTGCCTTCCTGTCAAAAGGATGAAAAGGGAGAGGGCAGAAACCGAAATAAGATGATTTTTTTTCCTCTCGCTTAAAAAAAAAGCAACTTTAAAATCTAATTTTGACAATTAAAAATGGCATAAAATAATCTGAGGACATCCTATTTGATCAAAGAGAAAGTGTCAACYTAGTCACAGCCATACAGGTCACTGTCTGGGACAAGAGTTGAGGAAAGACACACGTGACCCTTTTCCTACAGTCAAATTTCCATTTGTACAAAAAAGTGCTAAAGCTTTATGTGGTAGAAATCCAGAAATTTCAGAAAACTGAACTGGAAACCATGTCCTCCCTGCAGGGCCCTCTGCTTCCATGTTTAAAGCCTATTCCCTGCTTTCAGTGCTGTCATAGCTTCCATCTCAGTGCTCCCTCCTCTTAGCACCTCGCAAAGCAATACAGTTGACTAGATTAATTTAACCTCAAACCATCATCCAACTATAAAATCTATATTATTCCCAAGGTGATAAGTTCTTTTTGTTCACTGTCCTGATGGTACTTTGGGGACAAGAGTGAATCTGGACTGTAATAAACATAAAATATTTCTAAACCTTTTTTTCCATATACAGCTATCCTGAGTAGACACCACAGCCAGGTGTTACAGGATAGAGAAGTGCTTGAACAGTCATGGTTTCCAACCACCTGCAAGTCAGTTTGACTTGTTGAGCAACTAAAGGTCCTTTGCTTGTATTGCTGATGTTGCTTTGCTTATGTTGTTGATGTCGAATGGCTCTTTCTTGTTTGCTATAAGATATTAAAGCCAGAAAGCTTTCTTCTGCAGAACTCCACTATCCTCCTCTGCTGTCTGAAGGCACTATCCTCACTGCTACTGGTACCATTTAAATACAAGGGTTTTGGCTTTTTTTCCACTTTTCTTCCACATCACTGTCTGTGATCTCCCGCTACATGAAATTGTTGGGGCAAACTTGCTCATTGACTCCTCCTTGAAGGTCTTACTTTTTCATCTGAAGGACCTTTCTTAGTTGTGTTTCTCTAAAATATTGGGCGATTGAGGAAATACCTTTCTGCCTCAGTCAAGTAAGTGAAAAATCCATGGCTATGCCAATGAAAGGAAGACCCAGCAGCTCTCCTCAAATTCACATTCACCTCCCACAACAAAGTGATCCCGCAAGAGGGTCCATCCATCTGGGCAGAGCAGTGTGCTCTGAGCCCTCCATGCAGACTGTCTGCAGGTGGGAAACAGGGCAGTCAACAGCACCAAAGGCAGGTAGGACATTTGGGACATATTGTGCTGCTTTAGCAGCCTCCAGCATGGCTGCTGACTCCCTGATCCAGTGGTGCAAAGCCATTGCAGGCCCACAGTTCACTAAATCCATCCTCTGGAGCACACTGGACGGGTCCACCTTCCATACCAGTTGCACACCAGCAGGACCCACATCTCCTTCGGGGCCCATGCAATGCACCTGAAACCCTAAGACAGAATTAGCATTTTTGTTTTTTTCTCAGAGACACACAGTGGGGCCTGTACCACAGCCACCAAAGCTCCACTTTACAGTGTGAAAAAGAAGGTGTGTTGCCTGCCTTGCACCACAGCGCAAGAGCACCTGGTATGGTTTTGGATGAAGACTCCATTATCCAACTTAACATATGTCACTAACTATTGTCATGGCTGACTTGCCATCTTCCACATTCAGAGAAGTGAGTCTGTCCCCGAAAGAGCACCCAGAAAGAGCACCTTCTTATTTTTTTCGAAAGAAGTTTCAGGTAACTGAACTCCTTTAGATACTATGGACTGACAACGTCTATCTTACCTTCATACTGAAAATGTCACGTCTGGTCCCAAGCCTTCCCTAAACAGCTGCCTCATATTAGCTGTAACACTTCTTGGTTAAAAAGAAGCTAAGAAATAAATGAATAAATTATTAACCTTGTTAGCCAATTGAGCAAGGGATCTGTAGTCTGTAGTACAGTGTTGTCCAAAAATCTTTTCAGAAACTAGAAATACAAAATATAAGCATAAACCCAACTCTTAGAACCACGTATCCTAAGGTTTCCTGGTGGTGTTTTTTCATAAAGTCTGTGTTTTGTAGCCAGGACAAACAATATGTCATTTCAGTTTCTTTCCCCCTCTCTGTCCTGTTTTTCAGTGGAAAATGTCCTGTTCTACATTTACACTGCTCCAGCGGTTGTTCAGTTATAACTTGCTGCAGGAAACATCCTGGCAAGAGGACATCAGAAGGGGATGTTACTTCTCTGAAGCATCTAGAAATTAATCTGCTACTCTGAGTATGCCTGTGCAGGCAGGACAAGCAAGTCAAGTACCTTTTGCTCACATCTGGGCCTGTATTAATATATTTTATCCCTTGGGGATTCATGTAAAGAATACGGGCAATAAATAGCTGACTTATTAAGCAGATTCCAGACCACATGGAGTTCATGCAACTCTACATGGTTGCACCCAGTCAAGAAGACATCCTCCCAGGAGAGGAACGCACTTTTAGTATGGCAGCTTATGGTTACCGTTCCTGGTATTTAAATGCTCCTCTTCTCTCATATGAGTTCTTGATAGCTTCCTTCTTTTACACTCCACTCCTATTTCAGAAACTGAATAGCACTCCAAAGAATTGATTGCTTAGGACCACTGTAGAAGTAAGAAGTATTTCTGGAAATCAATTTCCCCAAATATACAAGATTTTGATGCATAAATCGGGGTTAGGTAAAGTCTTGCTGCTTCTCAGTTATGCAGTAAAACTGTACCAAACCCAAGGAGGTCAAAAGATTGCCCAAGGTCACAACAGGAATCAGTATCTCAGGTTGAGTGAAGCRTACAAACATGTGAGCTTTGATTTTCGTCATCCAGCTATTGGACAACACTCTTTATTTCCAGCTACTATTGATTTACACCCTTCTACCCTCAGAATCCAGCTGGCATTTTGTTAATTCAATATGCAATAGCTCATAATGATCCTGCTAAAGATAGACTGCTACGGGGCAGTCAAACTCCATGAAAAGATTGCGTAAAAGTGTGATCAGGAAGTCATTTTTCTTACATAGTCTGATATGTAATTCCTCAGTCTGAAGACACTTTTTGCTCAGCTAAGTTTTATGTAGAGCTGGTAGAAAAATTTCCAGTGCAAGAGTTTTCTGGCAGAAATTGCTGAATACATTCAAACTGAATGGTTTTCAGGAATGATTTTTTTTTTTTTTTCCTTCCAGTGGGATGCTATTGAGATTTTCCATTTTGATAAGATGGAAATTCTTTCCCCTAAAAAGGAAAGAAAGCAGGAAAGCAGGAAAGCAGGAAAGCAAGAAGGAAAGAAGGAAAGAAGGAAAGAAGGAAAGAAGGAAAGAAGGAGAAAGGGAGAAAGAAAGAAAGAAAGAAAGAAGGAAAGAAAGAAAGAAAGCAAGCTCAGGAGGCATGACTATCAGGAAGATCTCCTTAAAAGAGAAGCTAATAAAAAAAAAAAAAGGAATTTTATCACATTGTTCATTTTCCAGATTCCTTGGATGACACAACATGTCAACCAGCATCACTCACATTATTTGCCATGACAGATCCTGCCTGACACAGTGAATCACAGTCGCCCAGGGCGTGTGACTGGCAGCCATTAGTATAGCGGGGCTGGTAAATCACTGGTTTTCATTTACACCTACCTACTCTACCTATGCAAGAGCTGCGGTTGCACGTGCAGCCAGCTGCTATTGGTTTGTTTGCAGATTCAGAGAGAGCAATAGCAAGGGACAGAGAGTCCTTTTCAGCACTCCTATTTCTTTCCAATTCTCTGTGCAAAATGACTAGAGATTTCCATTAAAACATCAAAATATCTGTCTAGGTGTAAGACCAACTCTGCATAAGATAAAGAAATAAAAACTGTATAAACAATCTTAGCATTCAAAACCCTTTCCAAGCCAACTGCAGTATAATGAATTCAGTGTAAATTTGTGCTGACCTTGGATACAAAATGATCTCTTTCTGCCAATAATTTGCATAGTGGATATTGCTTTTGAGTCGGGAATACAGTAAATTGCACTGCGAAGGTTTTAAAAGATGAAAATAAAGTAGAGACTGAGTCTCAGCTCAGAGAGATCTGCACAAGCCAGGAGGACACCAACATAGTCAGTAGAATTTCCTTCCTCAAGTGAGGAGAGAATTGCATTGTTTTTAAGGAGTAAATGTCTTTGTGTTTATTCACATACATTAATCCATCTGCATGGTCTGGCTGGAAGCTCATAAAGTAAATTGTACATAGGGCAGAGAAGACAGAAAATGGCTCTTCAAACTACACCTGCTGCCCTGACAGCCAAACGCCTTCCCATCAACCTGGGCACACCTTTGTGCTTAGGGCAGGGGGTGGTGTGGATCCGGGCATCTCACTCCACACGCTTGTGAACCAGCAGCTGGATCCAGAACCAGCCTGCATGAAAGCAGAACGGAAAGGAGAAGAAAAATGTTTTCTGTCCTCTGCACCAAAAGGTTTTTCTCAGTCTGCTCTCTAAAAACTTCACAGGCACTAACATGCCATTGGGACACCTCTGATCCACCCAGCTGCGAGGACAGTGCCTCAGCACAGGCAGAGAGGGCTGTCTCCCTCTGCCAGCAGCAGCCTCTTCCTTGGAGGATCTTCCTCCAGCCACGGATAAGGTACTGAATAGTCCTGATCCTCCCTGCTTTTGTCAGTGCTTTCCTCTTTCTTCCTCACCCTCATGTTACATCAGCTCCTCGGGGTGTCTCCAACATCTCCCCTATGCCTTAAAACCCCCATATCAAGTGGGTCCATAGTCCTACCAATAGGACACTTCCTGGGTACTTTCAGAATACTTAAAGTTAGTGCAGGGCACCTTGCATATGCTAAGCACCGCTGACTTACGAGCAAAGGATTCTCTGAAATGGTGGAAGGACTGAATGCATCCGAAAGTTGCAGTCCTGCACCTTCAAAGCATCACTCTCAATCATGGTTTGTCACACGCACCGCACACGCCTTTAGCGAGTTAGTCTCTACTGAAAGACTGCTTATTGTCAGTGTAATATCAAGCCAGCACAGGTATTTCCTCTTACTGGTTGATATTGTGGAGCATAAATTGTGGTTGCTATTCCTCTGTCTCTTTTTAACACATATAACTATTTAGTGAGCTATTCACACTACATGATCTTATCTAGCTCAGTCGTAATAAACATCATCTCATGTTTGTAGAACATCTTTGTCCCATAGGATCTGAAAGTACTTAACAGAATTGTACTGTTTTCCTAGACAGACTCATTTTTATTCAGTAAGATCATAATGTGCCTTGTAGAGTCAGAGATTTTTTAAGTGAATCTTTAGATGTGTCAGCCCTTGCCCAAGAGAATTTCAGTAAATATGCCTAGATCATTGATTCGTACAATTCTGGACCTCTTCCACTTTATTCTGAAAAGTCAATATTTTTGAAGGATTCGGTATAGGAATGTTAGTACAGTACATCGGTAAAGACAGCTCTTCTTCTGAGGGGATATGAATGCTAGCACCAGAAAAACACTGTAAAAATTAAGAGAATATTGCTCATGACAGAGGAGAAGATGAAGTAAAATGAGGCCCTGACTAAGCACATGCATTGTTTATTGGGCAGCCACTTTCAACAGCGAGGATGGGTTTCCTGCTACACAGCACGACACAAGAGATGTCAACAAACACAGTGTGGTTTACAAACTGTGCTTGACTTGCTGCCTGAAGGCGTATTCCACCACTTTTCCCAAATCCTGGGAGACAAGAGTACAGGAGTGCATGGCACTGCAGAGCACCACAGGGGAAAGGGTTGGATGAGGTTTCAGAGGAGACATGGCAATGGACTCCCACTTCTGTCCATGGCATGTTGTACTGTAGATGCCACAAAGGGCAACCCAATCATTCACACTTGATGGTGCTTTTGTCTTGCCGCATGCTCCAAAAGGAGCCATGTTCAGCTACCTGGCCCCACTGCTGCCTGGAGCTGTCCCCGTCATCCTTGTTCTCCTCAACTGTACAGTAGAGGAAAAAAACCTGCTTACTGTGGTGACATGAAGGGCTTTGAGACAATGTGGTCTAAAGCACTGGGTAAATGTAAATGACAGCCAGGTCACTAAGAGTAAAGAGCATTTGACCTTTCTTCCTCTGTTTGCATGGGGAATGGAAGGGGAGGGGGATTGCTTCAAAGTAATGAGGAGCTATTTCTGTTGATATTGTTGGTGCTGATGATTCTTCCAGTTGAACTGAGAACAAAGGACTCACTCAAATACACACATCTGCCCAAAATATAGTAATAGGCCACTTTGCAATGTCTTTGTAGCCACAGGAGAGTGGCCAAGTGACACCCTGCCTCCCGACACCCTGCCCCTTGACCAATATCGGCAGTGTAGACAGACTGCCAACACCCTTCCCCTGCCTGACATCAGCAGCGTAGGCAGGATGCTGCCGACATTATTCATGTAAGGTATGCTTCTCTCAAATCTCACTTCCTTTGGTGGAGCCAAGGGATGGCACAACTCTCACCCGAATTCAAAAGCCATTTGCATCACTGGCTGTTGCTGCCAGATGACCTGAACACCAAGCGTCCCTGGCAGTGCACAGAAACCACTGCATCTTTTATGATCCTGTGTTTGCTATCAGTGATTGGTAGAGTCGCCGTATGGGCACGTTGTTGCTCATCTTTCCTACTGCCTCAATAAATCTTTGTTTTATAAAGTGTTGTCAGACTTCATTACTGTTTGGACCACACCAAGTTACGTGGAAACAGTTAGCAATCTTACAGCAGAGTGAGGGTTTTGGATGAAGACACAAAAACAAGGGTGAGAAGGTTTATGTGCAAGCAGGAGACGATTTAATACTTCCAAGCACCCAATCAATATTGCAAAATTATCTCAGCAACAGGTGTTCAGCTCCTGGCAGAGGACGTTCAGCTTCCTTCCACAGTTTAAAAACAAGCAAACAAACAAACAAAAGCCCCTTTCCATAGTACCCTGCAGCCTTGTTCTTCAGAAGACCCCTGGCAAATGAGGGCCCTAGAGCTGTACCTAGACAGACGAAATCCTGCGACACATCTCATAAAGGGAGACATTTGTTGGGGCATCCCCTGATCTGAACTTCCTAATGCTGCTGCATGTGATCCTCATCATCTGTTGGGGCTGACAAAACGCTCTCTAAGTCAGTCGGATACCCCTAATTGATTGTAGCAGGGTTTGCAGGTCACTTTTGCTGGGAACTCCTTGGAAATCCTTAGAGAACAGAAGGCATTAAGCGCTAGGAGGGACGAGTTTGGGACTGCTCATGAATGCCAAGCTCCAAAAGAAACAAGTTTGAGGTAGGTCATAGGGGAGACGAGACACAGCCATTCAAACCCACATATTTTCTTATGGAAAGCAACTTCACTTGTTTCACCTAAGGACAGAATAAAAGAGAAAAGCAAAGGGAGATGGAGACTCACATACACCTGCTACAGGACCACTGAGTTCTTGAGCAAGACCTGTGGCCTCTCTGGCCTCTTTCTTGCATATTCTTTCTCCCAGTCATACAAGAGGGATAACTACATGTGTTGCAGGATAGGTGCTGAAAGGAGAATTACGCAAGTCTTCGTTCTGTGCTTTGGAGTCAAAATTTGTGCTACAAATGGGGGAGATTAATATTACAAATTCCAAGATAAAGTGCTGTATGGAGCACTTTATCATCAGGACACTCTTTCCTCTAATCCCAGGGTTACTGCTGGAAGTTTTGTATTTTCTTCATTTTTTGCTGGTATACAGCAGCAGAGAGGGAAAATTACTGCTGTACACACAGGTGGTCTGAAAGTTAGGAGTGCAGAGGTAGATGGTCAAGGACATTAAAAAAACCATGATATTCATGCAAGCAGATGGCCAAATTCCTAAGATAGAGGCAGTCACCACAAGAGCTACACAGTCTCGGTCCAATGTCATTCGGGACGTGCCTTCCTCAATAGTTGAGAAGGGGCTGCTTGTCCAACACATGCTATCCCATCTGAAACCACATGCCATTTAACTAACAGCACATTGCAATGGAGGACATCGAGCAAAAGGAAGCAGCTGAAATATGGGATGTGCGGACTAGGACAGAAATTGCTAAGTATGAGGTTATTTGTTCCTATCCTCCTAGGGGAAAACTAATAGTTGCCTGACCCAACCATGAGTTGGATGAACTGGGACAGCTACCAGAAAACAGCTTATCCTCCCAGAGCTGGGCAAGGACCTGACCCAAACTGACAATTTTTGTGTTGTAACCACCATGCCAAGCTCCAGAGGGGTGATTTTTCAATCAATCAGATTCATCTCAGCAGACCTTTCCAAGCTTGATTCTACCATTTTTGCCTAAGGGAGGATAACAAAAATGACTTCTGAAATCTCTCTGCCTTCTGAGGGCGAAAGATATAGGTGAAAGAAGATTTCATTTCAAACACTTAAAGCTGCTCTGTTTTTCAGAAAGGAATCCAAGGTTTCATGTTCCTACCATGGCCTGTGTGGAAGAAATTAAGCACTCATGCTCAGTTCTTGCTCTTAGTGCTTAGAGGAGAACTTGGGTACTAAACCTCTTACTAAATGGAAAGGAGGGCAAAAGACAGTGAACCTAGATTTGACAGCATTAAGGCTGAAAGTACTGCTGCTCTCACCTAGTCACTGCAGCCAAAAATCACATTTTACGGGTGAGCGTTACTGGACTGCATTCAGCAGCGCCTGGTGATTCTGCACACCGCGTCCGTACTGCTGGCCAGACCCCCGTGCAGCACAAGCGGGACTTACAGTGAGGGTGAAAAGACTTGGGAGCTGCTTGCTTGAAATAGCCTCTGTGACACTGACATTGTAGTTAATTAATTGTTAACCTTCAAAGTTACTATTGATTGCAGACTGACAGGAAGCCTGGGAACAGCCTAGGATGGGTCTCCCCTTCTTACCTCCCAGCCAGCTGATACAACTGGGGTCTGAGCACGCTTTCCCACGCAGCAGCAGCGCTGCTTGCACTGGATGAGTTCCCTCCAGCACCAGCCCCGGTGCCCTGCCGACGCTTATTCCCTCCCACATGCCTGCCTTCGGCAGGTGCCAGTGTGCCTGCGACCGCGTGGTGGGTTGGTGGGGAACATGGCCAACACCACCCACAAAGAGGGATGTTCTTCAGCTGCACCAGCATTCTGGTCTGCCTTTGTGGCCACACAAATAGCCAGGCTGGCCATGGGCAGCAGCATGACCGGGGCCAGAGATCAGCAGGGCTGCCTGAGGGAAAGTAATGCTGATGAAAAGGGATGTCACACCACGGCCACTGAGCAATCTTTCTCAGCCTAAGCTTAGCGGGAAGGTTGTTGATTCTGTTTCAGACCAGAGTGCTCAAATGCCTGAGAACTTGTCTGCTTTCTTCCAGATATATTAATTGGTCTGATAAAAAACCACCTCTCCCTATGACCTTCATCTCATGCAGAACATAAACAACCCTTAACATAAACAGCAAACTCCAACTACATGATGATTATTTAGTATTAAGTGAAAATGGAATATGCTGCTTTATATTAGCTGSACAGGAAAGCAACGACACAGCCGTTAATGGTCTACACAGACCCAACACAGGAAAATACTGGCAGACCCAAAAATAGATGGAGCTGGACTTATGGACATGTGGCTTCAGTTCCCAGTTGTGCACAGGCACAGGCAGATTCCTCACTCCTGGATGTAAAATAGGGATAATATTGCTTCTCACATCCCAGGAGCTTCCTGGGGACCAAAGGGCTGATGCTTGCAGACTCTTTAGCAGCCACAGGCATAGAACTTTTCTGCTACTGTTTTGCTGCTACTGGCCTGTATTTTTGAAACTGGTGAACACAGGGACATCTCAGAGAGCCTGGAGTGAGCTGGTGCACATGGAGTGGTTCTCTGTTCAGCTCTCTGGAGACTGGGGCTGCAGACGGTCCATCTCACAGGAGCAAGCACCAGCGTGAGCAGGAGTATCCCTTACACCCAYCAGCGGGGAAGGCTGCCAGGAGTGATGGGACAAGGCACTGGCTTCTGCCATCCCCAAACACCGGGGCTGAGGCAGGCCTGGAGCAGACCCACAGCTGCTGACCACCTGCGCCACATGCAATAGCAACCTGGAACCACTGTTAGCACAAGCTGAACCCAAATTCAGCAGAAATCTGTTTATCTCAGTCCTTACACTCCCTCTTTATCACAGCCTAGAGGTAAAGAAACTTTATACCTGAGATAAGGAGGGTATCCATCACTGGGAGCCAGCAGGTCAGAGTTTCGCTGTGGTAGGTGCCAACCAGAAATTCCCCTGCCCTGATGAATTTACAGACTGGGCAGCACCAAAGGAGAGCAGGTGGCTACTGACATTATGGAGAGCATAAAACAAGTATTTCTGACCACAAGTAATAACTTTGTTCTTGTTCTTTGCACCACATTAATAAAATAGTATAAACCTACTCTTTGCACAGATCAATAATTGATCTATAATAAAAGCAACTTCTTATCACAAGCAGGCATTTTTATGGTCCCAGTTAAAGTGCAAGATGAACTAAAAGGGGACACATCTTACAATAATTGCAGCACGTTTGTATGTTTAAAAGCTGAGTGGTACTGTTCATTTCTAGTCTTGATCTTCAGAGCCACACCACAAGCACTGGAGTCTAAGCAGCCTCCTGCCACCCTGCATGCAGCACCAGGCTGCCGGGAAATGTCCACCTATTCACCCTTGTGCTAACGCTGCCTTCCCGGGTGTGCTCCCCATCCGATGAGCAAACAAGGGGTGATCCCAGGTGGTCAGAGCTGGCTGCTGGGATAGACAAGCCCCATGATGAACATGGCAAAGGAGCTCGGGAAACTATTTCAAAGCAGAGGCTTCATGGAGTAAGTGGTAAGGCACGTCTTCCCCTCCTGAGGCCATCAGCAGCAGCTGAATTTGGGAGAGCAATGCATCCAGAGCAGGGCTTTGGCTCAGCACTCCCTTTCCTTCTTGGCTAGGAGAGAGCCCTTTTCCATTGAATGTCATGGATCCGGGCAGTCTTTACTCAGGTTTCCACAGACAGCAACAAGTCACGGGGCCCAGGCAGGGAAAGCAATTAAGTTTTCCATGCAAGCTGGATCTACCATTTCTGGAGCAGACTGGTATGCTCAATGCATATCACAGGCCTGGCCTTTGGAGAGATTTCAGGAAGGTGGAGGGACATATTTTATCCATTGGTCTTCTGATTTCTGCATTGGCACAACCAGAGTTGCAGCAGTAGATCTGCAGGCTTTCAGGCCAGGGGGATCGTTATGGTCATCTCATCTGCCCACCTGTGTAAGGGAGCCCATCAGTTTTCCCTGGCAATGCCCCCATCCAGCCCAACGCCGTGCAGTTCGGCAAAAGCATGCTCCTTGGAAAGACAGCCAGGCCTGATTTACAGGCTCCAAGTGATGGAGATTCCCTCCCATCCCCGGGTAACCTGTTCCGATAATGAATTATGAGAAGGAAGGGAGCAGTTTAGTCAATGGTATTTGTGTACGATGATTTTACATGTTGCAACGGTGCCCACTGCAGTAAGCAAATTGCCCCCTGGCTTTCATAAACATCATCTGTACACAAACATTATCCAGAGCAACTGTATGGCAGGGAAATTCTCCAGTGTGAGATAATGTCATCTCCACAGCAATAAGAAAGGTAAAACAGTACTTACCAGCTGGGAAAGAGGGAGAGGCGACAAACAGCAGCCAGCTGTAAAATGACCGTGTCAGGGCTACAGCTGCTTGGGTCTGCCTGATTTAAAGCACCAGCCCCACAAAGGCATGCTGAGGAAACTAATTCTGTAAGAGAGTGACTTCATACCCAGGAAAATTATGAGGCACCCAGAGGTCAAGCTGGTTCTGTGGGGTGCCTTTATAATATGGCCACCAGCAGAAAAAATGTCGGAAATTAAGTTCCATCTAATCAGATGGAATTGGCAATAAAGCTGGGACTGCTCCATTTATTTATTTATTACATTAGGTCCAAGGGAACAAGAGCCCTTTTTCTTTCTAAATTTGGATGTAATTATAGCCAGCTCTTCATTAGTGCTTTCTAACCTCCATCTTGGAGTGCTTTGCAGAGGAAGCTGATGGCATCATTCCTGTTTTACTGGTGCAGAAATTGATGCCCAGAAATTGAGAAGTGATTTGCCGAAGTTCTTGCAACCTCCCCGTAATAGATTAAAGAAGGGAACGTGGCCCCACTGCATCATATCCCCTCCCCGTGTCCTCTCAAGCTGTGCCCAGCAGGAGAAAACCCCTGACAGTCCAGGGTAAATCTACCACTACAAACCAGGTACAGTCAGACTGAATGGTCCATTTTGACCATAGCCAACTCCCTGCTTACATCTCTGAAGGCTGCAACAGCCCTCTCCATCGTGTGATCAAGGGGATCAATATTTTGCTCATGTAGTGTAGACTCATCTAATCATGTTATAGGAAGGTATGCAGAGCTCGAGTGTCTCTATATTAGGCTATGTGACCTCTCAGTTGAAAGATGGGACACACCTGCTTTAGGCCCTTTAGTCATTGCTTTAGTCATTGGATGTTACTTTCCAGGACAGAAAGACTTGTCATTTTGTGGCTGAGAGCAGGGCACCAGGGCTGACTGCTTCCAGACCTCAGCCTCCTCCCCACCGCCCTGCTCTGACCAAGGGAATACCGCTTCCAGCAGCCACACTTCTCCACTGGAAAGCAAAAAAGGGAAAGAAATAAACCCTCAGTCTGCAAGCCAGGATTTCAGAACTGGTGTCGTAACCATTAGTAGAAAGGGGTTTTAAAGCATCGGGTTGCTGAGGAACCATGGGCCCTTGCCCGCAGGTGCCCAGCTGTGAGCTTGTCCCTGCACAGCCAGGACAGTTGTCAAAGCAGGTCTCAGGGCAGAGCACATGGCGAGGCTGCGGCAAGGCTGCCCTTCACTTCCAGAGGTATTCCCGGCTGGCCATCGGCCAGCTGAACCGGAGCATCTGTTCTCAGCAGCCCAGCTCTTGGAACTGATGCTTTTCTCACCCTGATAGGAAATGCCCAGGAGAAAATTTTAACCTGCCTTTAAAACGTAAATGGACTTCTGACTTCTTCAAGTATGTTTAAAAACTAACACTTTTTCCTCCAGCATCCATCTGTTAACACAGAGCAAAATGGGAATTTCATTTCTACCTGATGGTGTCAATTGAGAAAACAGCTTCTTTGTGCACCAGAACAGAGCAGGAATCTGAAGCCTTTATCTTCCATCAGCATCTTCAGCTTTCAAAGAAAACACTAAGCAAATTGCTATCAATTCCTCCAAGGTGGGAACTAAGGAGTTAATTTTATATAAATCATCAGGATATGTGCCCAACACCAAGCCCCATGGTACTAGGCAAAGGCATAAAATAAACAAGTCATTGTTCCCAAAGGGCTTACAAATGGCTGAATCTTTCTGAACAGTTCAGCATGGGTGGGTTTTTTTGGGGATTTTTTTTGTTTTTTTTTTTAAATCTATGATTAAGTGTCCCAGGGGAGGCAGCTGCCTGATGAGTACTTCAGGAAATTTGGCCCTTATCTGCAGGTGCTTAAATGGGAGCTGAGCCCTGGGGAAAAATAATGCCTCTGAATAGCCCAGTAAGTGGCATTGAGGATGGCAGGGAGCTATTCCCTTGTCAGGAAAGCATGGATGTGATCCAGTCTGGACCAAGGCAGGAGCAGTGAGAGCAGCCTAACCTCGTGGACCACTCCCCAGCCCAGGAGGCAAGATGATGTGGGCAGCCAAAGATGAGCGGGAGGAGAAGGAAGGGCAAGGACCCAACAGCCACAGTACCCCAGGCAGCAGCCCTCCTCCTGTGGGTGTGGAGACACTTCTTGACCTTGGCCAATGTCAACACACACACACAAAGCAAAAGCAGGATCTACCAAATTAAAAAACTGCACTAAGCTGCCTGTATGACACGTACTCTGCTCTGGTGGTTCTTCGGGCTGTTTGAGCACCCCAGTCATCAACAAGCATTGGCTTTGTATTGTAGATCCCCCTCGTCAGTCCATGAACAGCTTGGCAGTATTTCTGCCAGTAAATAAAGCAGGGCCAGAGCACCCAGCTGCCCGTGCCCCATCAACACGCTTCCTGGCATAGTTTTGGCCTGTGCCAGCTCCTTGTCTCCCAGACATTGCCCGCGCACCATTTTGGGGATGGCACAGGCTGGGGACTGTCTCTACCAGCATCTGACCATACTCATATTGGTTTTGAGGGTGGAAAGAGAGGGAAGGGAAAAACTTGAGGTGAGTGGATGCAAGACAGGCAGTGATACTCAGCCTCAGGGCTGGAGAACAGACCCTGCACTATTTTAGCTGCATAGTTGGAGCCATTTTCCAGCCTTTCCCCATTTCCCCATTTCCAGTCCATGGGTGTCAGCAAGCTCTCCCCTGCTCTCCTCTTTCTTTGCACCAAACACCAAAGTCCCAGGTCTGGGTCTAGCATGTCTCACTCCAGCAGCGGGACTTGATGCCTTCATTAGCACATTACAGAATATTGATAGTGGAAATCACTTGAGCCAGTCAAATTTCTATGCCTCAGAGACAGCTCTCATCTTCTATTTCTGCTGCCTTTGCTAAACAACCAGTTTCTGTTACAACCCAACCCAGACTCCCAGCCAGACATTTTTCTCCCACTCTTCAAATCTTCAGCTTGTCCCATCTAACTTTTGTCTCCAGGGATTTCTTGCAAAAGACACAAGGCAAATAACATGGGACCTTCTCCCTCTGCTGACTTCACTCTCACCTCCCWCTCCCCTCCACCAGCAGGTCACTGGTTTGTCTCCCCAAAGTCCCCCAGGACAGAACACCCTCTGTTCTCTCATGGCTATACAAACACAATTTTGATGCTTTTGCTTTTTACAAGAAATCTGGCCCAATTTGTCTTCCCCTTCCTTCTCAGTCTGGAAACCGTTGCCACTTCCTCTGGTTGCTCTCATATCTTTTTAATGAATCCTCAGGGCTTTTCTTCACCTTCTCTACAACTTTCAGGGAGAAATGATGTGGATCTCTGCTCCCATTTCTCTTATCTTCCTCTTCCAAAGCTTATTCCTAGCCTATTCTGCTCATAAATTGATTGTTCCTGGACCTCATGTCTCAGTTCAGATCTGCAGGGACCAAGCACAGTGTGTTCCTCCGTATGTTCTACCACATCTTTCTGTTCACTTCTCTTTAGCCAAATTAATTGTTAATTAGTCATAAAAAGTGAACCTCTCCAAAAGAAACAGAAAAAAAAAGAGTGAAGAGGAAGAAGCAGACAAAGAAATAGGCTCTGCAGCAGAGCAGGGAGGGTGGTCATGGGAGGCCAAAGCTTGGAAGCCTCCTTTCCCTTAGCTCTCACCTTCTGAAGCGTCTGAGCTACTGACAGCTTTCTTGGAAGGGGAGGAGCCTTTGTTCCTCCCCTTTCCTCCTCCTCTGTGGAAATGGCTGCACAGAAAGCCCCTCTGAAGTCGTTGGGAAGCAGATCTGGCTTCCCAAAATGCATGACAGCCCTGTGAGGGTGCCACTGCCCCGTCATACTCCACTGCCAAGGGGATGGTCGGGATCAGGCGCTTCTCATGTCCCCGACTCCCTCCCCAGCCAGCTCTAGGGTGTTCCTCGTTCTTCAGCTGGTCCAATGGCAGTTTTATGTTTTTATTAGTACCTTCAGCATAATCGGGTTGTCCCTTTCTTTCCTTTAAGTATTTTTAAATATACTAAACACCTAGTGAGGAGCAGGCAAATCCCACCCCTGCACTCCTGTCAACAGCAAAGCAACAGCGTACCGTTGCCCCTAATGGGATGTTTCCAGATGCCTTCACTGAATATATGATCACAACATCTATAGATGAAAGACTTGTGCTGTGCATCTCCTTGCAAGGGCAAGATGTATACCCCAGATAGAGGACATATACTAGATATGAAACATTGAGGACTCCATTTTCTGCTATGCTCCAGCTGCCAAGAGCCACTCTGATGCAGCAGAGTAAACATAAACCCAGTTAAACTGAGTTTACAGCTGCTTTGTGTTAGTAAACTGGCACAAAGCAGCTGGAGTTTACCAGTAGAACTGGCCCCTACAATATTCTTGGGGCCACATCAGACCTCATTTTATCAGCACACTTCAGATGGCAAGGGTGGGAACTGTAGATCATGAACACAAATACAATTAAATCAGTTAAAGACAATGATGCACTCTGTGTAAAATTATACCATAGCAAGTATTTTATGGGAAACCCTTCGAAGTCAGGGTTTGGAGCACAGAGGAGAGAATTGAGGCTCCCAGGAGCAGCAGTGCTGCAATGATCTTATCCAGCAACATCTTCCTCGCTCCCCAGCCCAGCCCATGTTTGAACGTTGAAATGAATTATGCTGTGGGGGTGAAAAAAACTGATGTGTTGCCTACTTCTAAGTATTCCTACACTAACTTTCTACCACAGTCAAAGAGAGTCTTTTAGCCTGGAGTTACATGTGGAAAGGTCATTGTTCACACAAGGTTTGCAAAACCCTCTAATATGATGTGATTTAAATTTGAAGTAGTAAAAATTTGTAACCAGGTAAAAATGGATAATCTCAAAAGAGTGCAAGATAGAGCACTCTTAAACCAGTGTTTTGGAAATTTAAAGTAAAAAAAGAAAGACTCAGCACTCTTCAGTAAAGAAGGAGGTTGTGTAAGCACTCGAGAGGAAAAAAAAGGAAGAAAGAAAAAGCTTTTTTCTACATGGAGAATTAATGTGCGCACTGACCTTCAACCTGCTCTGCCACTTACACAGCCGTACAACGGGAAATGCAGACATAGTGCAAATGACATAAACAAATTTCTGCGGAGGAAACTCTTCTGATGGAGACATCCATTCTCCAGACCCAAACCCACCCTTCTAATACACTTGCCTCTTGCACAGCGCACAACTCCTGCTCTGCTAATGGAAAACTTCCCGCACAAAGTGTAGCTCAGAAGAGAAAAAAAAAATCAATGCGGGCAGGTTTGAATTTCTCAAGCACCAGAGCTGCCATGCTTTGGCAGTGAGAAAAGCCTTTGGCTTTGCAGGCTCACCTAACCCACGCTGAGCCCGTGCGGGTTGCCAGCCTGGAATATCTACAGCCCTCTGATCTACTGCATTGCGCAAGGCAGGACTGATGGCAGTGGGCTTGGGTTATCTGCTAGACTGAGTTACTCTGTCGGGTAAGAAAATGGATGCCATTGCCTGCTCGGCAGTAAAAGGAAAAGGGAAGCAGCAATAAGGGATAGACAGTTATTATAAGTTTGACTAGGGACAGAATTAAATCGATGCAGTAAATGGCACTTAATGCACTTCAGTGACCCAATGCATTTACTTCATCATACTGTGCTGTGTGGCTGATTACATTTGATGCATAACACATGAAAAGCACTAGAGGCCATTGCTGGAAAATCTCAGGATGCAACACAAATTGTCTGGGCACCTCAGGTTTTTAGCATTTCTGCACCCACGGGCGCACACGCACTCTTTCCTGCGTGGCACGCTGGGTTTGATAGCGCCTTTCAGAGGTCACCTTGGCACTGACTTAATGCTCCCACTGAGTTTGCCTCGTTAGGATCAGCAGTCAGGGCTCCAGCCCTGCATAAATTCTGACAGTTTCCTTGGTTTGGTTTGGTTGAAACAGCACAGCTGCTTTTTTTTCAGACCGAAAATCCAAGAAAACTTGGTACAATCTTGGAAAACTAAATAAGCGGTCAAGTTTGCCAGCTGCAGAACACAGTGGGACTTCACTCATTTTCATGGCATTGGTCCATACACACAAACCAGGCAGGCTGTCCTCAGAAAGTTCAACTCTGAGGGCTACGTGAAGGCTCAGATTTCTTCGTTTACATGACACCCTGGGGAATATCCAATGCCAGAGCAGTGGAGATGTAAGAAAGGCAATACAGTCCTAGAAAGATGCTAGTTGTTGGGAAAGCTGGGTTCTTGTCCTTGTCCTGGCATTGATTTGCCTTTTTTTTTCCCCCCTTTGCCACCGTAGTCAGGGAAGATGATGAAGACCCTCTGAGACCTGCTGAAACTCCTTGAGAGACAACACTGGGCAATCCAACAGCTACCCCCTGCCCAACTCTGCAAATTCCTGTCCCATGAACCAGGCAGCAGGGAGGTTTCTCTGCTACTCTCCACCCAGCTCAAGAGCTGAAGTTGTGAGCTTCTCTAACCTGGCTTACTGTGAACAAGCTGGGCTGGGAAGAACCCCCATGGGTGCTTTGGTGAGGAGGTCTGCAGGGATCCACAAGCTCTGGGCATGACGGGCACCTGCCATGGACTTGCCCACTGCCACTTCCACCCCCACAGTAATTCTCCTTCAGGGCAGCATGCTGAGAGCCTGCAAGCAGATGGAGAAATACCACACTGAACTCAGACATCTCCTAAATTGATGCTGAGGACACATGTAACCTCCAGAACAGCTGGAGCTGCAGACAGTGTATATCCATAATTGTAATGAACTAGGACTCAACAGGCTGGGACGGCCATGCCTTACAAGACCGGACCTCAGAAATCTGCCCCTCTGTTATACAGGGATAATGATTTTTGAACCATTTTTCTAAGTGGTTGTGACTGTGATATTGTTATTGCTGTGTGTCACCATAAATCATTATGCTTTTCCAAGCCTTCTCTTCATTTAGAGGTTAAATAGAATAAAYGAGTGGAGACTGCAACCCGTTACTATGCAACAAAATGAGGGGTTAGAAGCAGCCACCTCCAGCGCTCCTACCTACTCATACCAGTTCCAGAGCTTCTTCCACATGATGTAATAAAAATTTACTCTCAAACCAAGTCCTTCACCTGAGGACCAGAAAGTGCTGGCATGAACCCCTAAAGCTCACATTCTTCCTTGCAAAATGAGGATATTTATGAATATCCACTTGCTGTTTAGGAACAGTGAGGTGCAGAGAGGTTAAATGGGTTTTCACCTCAGAATAAATCATTAGAAAGGTTGGGAATAGGACCAAGAATCCTATCAACCAGTCCTCAGTCTCATAACATGAAAACTGTCTTCCTCGGCACTGTACTTAGTACTGACATTATTCCTCCAAATGTATCAGACTTGACTTCTGTTACTAGGGCCGTAAAAAGCAATGCAGGGAGGCTAAGCCCCATCCCCACCCTGTTCATCATGTCCCACTTTTGGACTTGCATTGCACAGCAGCACAACGTGCACAGCAAAGCCACTGCACCCTCTCAATTGACTTGAAGGGGAAGATTCGGTCCCAAGGTGACCTCAAGCCATGCTCACCCCAATGCCACACAGCTAAGGAAGCTCACTGACCTCCTGCGGGACCACGGCTTGGGGCTCARGGGAAGCATGAGGAAGACTGCAATAATTTTGGATTTACTCAGTGTTGCTGAGAGCGGAATTTGGCCCTGCTCTAAGAGGAGAGAAAAATATACATTGGATTTATTTGCCTTTGGAGTGAACTAGACAGATTTCAATACTTAAGGGGATTGCATTTAAATCATCTGTGGATTTTGAAAACAACATTATTGCTTGGTATCACAAGCAATYCCCAATTTTTAGATCTTCCTGAGCTAGACTCAGTTTTAGTCCTAATAGCAACAATTCTATTACTGCTGCGAGGGAAATGGAATTGCAATGAACTGGTATACATTTTCCTTAAAAATTATAAAGTGACAAATGTTTTATTTCAGCTTCTCTTGAGGATTTGCTGGATATTAAAAATAATCTTAATGTAGTCACTGGTTGGCATTAACATAGTACTCTAACTGCCTGTTTCAGGGAAAGCAGAGGATTGTGTGTTTTCTCGGCAGCCTCTCACAAGGTGCTGCTCACACTGTAAATGTGCTTTGTTATCTAGCAGGATCAAGACATCACTGAATAAAAAGGTATCAAAACTTCATGCTTTGAAAGTCTAATTCCACCCTTTTTCAGGCTCAAAACAACCCATTGTCTTCAACCCAAACAAGAGGGATTTACACCGATCAAAGCAAGAGGAAAATCCATTTCCTCTTGCTGTGCTGCCCTTCATTACTGTGTTTTAAATTCTTGGTTTTCAAACCCAATTTCAGATACTCTTAACTTGTCCATTTTCATATTGTCTTGCCAGCTCCCTGATGCTCCATCAGTGGTAGCAATAGTGTGTATATGGCAATCGGGCCACCGGTACTTTATCTACTGCATCGTACAGCTCCACAGCAGGTTTAGGTGATGAGACAGTAAAATGGGGCAGATTTTCAGAAAAACCCTAGTACCCACATAGCAAACCATGGTAGAACTAAAAACTGAACATTTTTTAATATCCGACTAGTCCATTTCAGACTTGTATGTTCAACAGAGCAGAGGTGCTGCAGATGCCTTTGTTTCTCCATCTCCAGGTCAAGATGCCATAAAAGGTCTTAAACTCTTCCTAAAAATTTAGGACCTTTTCAGTCTTCTACAGGGCTACCGAATGAAAACCTGGGTTTTCACTGGGCCTGCCACAGACCTCAGGGTGCTCAGTACAAGCAGGAACTGAATGTGGATCCCTTTTAGAAACAAAGAAAACCCAAAATGTATCCCTCAGTTGCCAGCAACTGGTCTGCCTTGTGGTTGTTTTGTGATCGTGAATGGGAGCTGCTTCTACGAAGAGAGGAAGGGAGAAATTTGAGGGAAAATATTTTACAGACTCAAAATTCTCATTTCTGCTGCAACTTCAAGAGTGTTGTGTCAGTTTTTTGCAGTCACTACCTCAGCAGTTGTTAACATTACATTCTTCTTCTTGTGAAATCTCAAGAATGGCTTTATCTTATGTTTTCTGGAAAGAAAAATAGCTGTTCCTTAATTCACTTCACCACCACCAGCAAAACAACAGTTAATTACAGAAAAGAAACGGGGAGGAGCCCAAGCTGCACAGAGGAGCCGCTGCAGCCTGGAGCACCCAGCCACCCTTACTGCACAACAGAAATGCAGGTAATGTGCAGAACAGCTACCCGGCACCAGCAGTACCTGGAGCAGGCAGCTCACAAAATCTGCATACAGCCCTGAATGCCATGTAAAGAAACAAAACTGTGGAATAAAGCACATCATGCAGCTACTAGAATGTCACCATCACACTGCTCAGAATCTTGGAACAAAATCTGTTTCTCTCTGATAACATTGTGGATACAATTAGCTAATAGCTTTAGAAAGGGAAAGCAGAGACTTGTTTTTCTCTCTGCTGATCATTTAAAAGAGAAAATAAAATAAGGTGTTGATCAGTGCCAGCTCTCTTATCTATCTCCATTCAAGTGGTAGCACACTGAGTTTCAGTGAGATTGTTCAAAAAACCCCTCAAAAGTGCATTTAAAGTTGAACTGATTATGCGTTAAGTATTTTGGGCCAGATACTCAGTACATGTAAGCAAGCAAGGTCCCAGGGACTTCACGGACCTGGTTTTGATTTATTCCAGCAAAGAATCAGTTTTTATTCCCAGTGTGGCGGGTTAGCAAGCACAACTGACGCTCAACATGGGATTCCCCTCGCCTAACGAGTACAACACAGAGATCTCCAATGAAGCTTGTTCTTCCTTTAGAGACCGCTTTTCCGTACAACAGAGATGAAGTAGGCACAAGTCTCTGAGGGCCCTGTTCATCGGATTTATTTTGGATTTGATCTCCACCGACTGTGAGGGGTGCACAGCGATGGCAGTGGTTCTGTTCAGCTCAGCATTGCACTTCTGAGATGTCTATCCCGATTTTCCCCGCTTACCTCATTTTGGTTCACATTGTGGGGCAGCGTTGGAGCACACAAACTGGATCCTTTTCAGATGAAACTAAGCTGGAAAATGCAGAAGTACATCTGGCGCACTCCATCTCGACATCTAAATCACCCCCTCCAAGATGTGTATAGCGTGGAAGTCAGGTTTCAGACTACAGCTCTATACCAGCTAGCCTGTGCTAATTGCTGATGTAGACAACAGCCTTCTGATAGCTCCTGCAGATGTAGCTATCTGCATTTGATCAAATGAATTCCACCCCAAGTTGTTTTGTATAAGTAACATGGCCACAACCCAAGAATTCAAGTGTTGAAGGAGTAGGAACACTATTCTCGGCCCGTTTTCAGGATAACATTTTTTGCTTGTTTTCTGGCAGGGAGAAGCCCATAGCCAGTATCAAATACCAATGGCTGTTGGGATGCTCTGTTTTGGAGGAACCCATAGTGACTCAAAAAACCAGGAGCAGAGCAGACTCACCCGCATCTTTCAGCCTCTTCCCAAGATACATCAGTCTTCTATGACTGGCAGATCAGATGGGACGACGATATAAGGACCTCTGCAAGCTCTGGTAGTCTGAAACCCAGAAGGGATGAGGCCTGGACATCTCTGATGGGAACAAACCAGTGACTAATCACTCAAATTTACAGGCCATGATCCCAAGCCCATAGGTGTTATCAGGAACTTTCCCAGCATGGGATACATCTGACCAGATGTTGGTATCTATGCTGCAGGGCCTGCAATCGGTGTGCTTGTACTGTCTGCGGAGAGAAACCAGCACATGTGAGGTGCAACTTATCTCGTACAAAAGCCCATGTCTGAAACAGGTGAGGAGGGAGGAGGATAATCCCGAGCAATACTTTGTTCTGTCCATTGACTGCGCAGAGAAACAGCGAGGTCCAGCTCTGACAGGGAGGAGTGCTTTGTAGACACCTAGAGTTAGGTGAGATGAATGCATACAATCCCATAGATTTCCCACAGATAAATACATAGTTCCTCCGTGACTGTGACAGGCTTCCAATACCCCCCTAACAATAAACATGAGTCAATAAAGGAATATATTCTCAGCCTGCAGGGATCAGCCTTCCAAGGCCTCCAGGCTGGTGGAGTGATCCTTTTTGCACATATACATTTACAGTGACTCCTTCTAAAAGTCACCGTTACCTACCAATGACTGTGTCATCGCACAGGGACACTGTCCTGCCACGCACAAGTGACACAGACTGAGTGTTTTTCTGCCCTCAGGTCAGACAGTAAACACCTGTCAATGTTGCTGGACTAGTTACCACTGTGTATATAGATGTGTATACCACATATATTATCTACGTAACAGAGACACTGGATATATATATAGCCATTGCTCAGTTCAAGTTGAAGAGAAAGCAGATAAAGAGCCATTCGTTTAACTACCCTGAACTTGAGACGTGGCAATCATGCTCCCAAATTTGCATTCTCAAGAGCACAAGCAAGATTCATTATTCTACCTTAAAAATAAAAACACACTGCAACAGAAATGTACGTCCTTTATTAACAACTTTTCAAAATAAATCTGAAGAAAAAAAGTCTTTGGTGACACTATCTATAAAAACAACCTATCATCTTAGATGGTAAACCTATGATGTTATACAGGTTAACGAAGTAAACCAAATTATATGGCTTTTTAATTTCTCATTCTCTCTTTTTCTCTCACTCACACACTTGCTTTAGGTTTAATTGCACCATGTTGTCAATAGTCAAACAAAGAGGGAGAAACACTTTAAAAAAGATGTGGCAGCACTATGAAAACATTGGTAATGCATTAGAAAATTTTTCTCAAAAATGTACATTTTATACAAAATAAGATTGTATTTTTTGTTTGCTTTTTTGCTTTACATTTGCCCACCTAAGAATTCCCATTTCAGGTTTCCATTCTCATAATCCGAACACTATACATATTTTCTCTCAAAATAAATATACAGGAGTATGTACAAGGTCGCAAGGCCCATTGGATCATCACTAATCCACTGTGAAATAGTCACTAAAAAACCTCATGAAAGGGTGGGAGGGAGCATCCAAAAGCATCTGATGAGTCCCATAACCCCCCCTAATTTAACTCTCCTTAATTTAACTCCAACTTAAAACGTGTGTGAAGACAGTTAAAATAGTGGTATAAAGGCCAGCTTGACTTAGTTTTAAACAAGGGTGAGATGTACAAAACTTTGGAAGATGTGGTTTTATTTCCAGCAGACACCGGCTAAGACCCTGCGTGGGGCAGGTCCCTTCTCGGAAGACCCCAGTCCCATCCCCGTGAAACCTGGTGAGGCCCAGGGAAATGGCTCTGTCAGGCTGACGCCCTTGACAGCCACATTTCTGCGACAGACAGCAGAGCCAGCCTGGAAAAAAAGAGCAGAACACAAATCCACCCCATGCTGTGAGAGGATGTTTAACTGGAGGAATTAATAGAATTGTTGTCAATCAATACAGATGTTATGACAAACACTGAGTAGACTTTTAGTTTCGATATGGGGGGTGAGAGAAAGAGGAGGACACTGCATTTTACACTGGGAATGTGAAGATTTTTTAAAAATCCAAGTCTACTTCTAGCTGTTTCTTTCATTGCTTCAGTGTCAAATGATTACTTCCATTCTCCAAATGACATCTTTTGGTAAATGAGCTATTTTAAAAGGCGCTCATTGGTGAAAGATTAATTTCTTTGTCAAAGTTGGCTCTAAAAAGAAATTGCAATCTGAAACTGATCAAATCCATGATGTTTTCCGATGGAAAAGATCAAAGCGCTCGATAGCCATGCATTAGCACACCAGCGTGTTCACTATGAAATTGTTACAAAGCTTAAACATTCACATCTAGAAAAAGTTATGGTAATAATTAGAGTTTTTCACAAAATAGAAAGAGGCCCAAGGGACTGCAAGGAGAGCCAGGCACTTTCTATCTTGGAAGTTTGCCCCTATTTTTGTGTCGCGTTTTTCTCATTATGAAACCCTCCTCCAGCAATAGTTCTCATTCAAATTATAACTGGGAAGGGTTTCTTTCTCTTTTTTTTTTTTTTTTTTTAATAAATTCAATTAAAAATTCATCAGTTCTCCCAAACTCTAATCCCTACTTTTATTCTGTTTTAATGGCATGGATCTATTCACATTCATCCATCCATCTCACCCCTGATTAAATTAAGGTCAGTAACCTTTACGAAAGGCCACATGCGTAACACTCAGTCAAGTCATCAGGCATTCAAGTACCTGTAAAATAAAGGCTAACATAGCCTGCTGTTAAAGAAAAATAATAATAAAAAAAACCTACAAAAGGAGCAACAAGGAGTGAACCTTGTTTCAGCACCATCTGAATTAAGGGGGGGGGGGGAGAAAAAAAAGAATAAAGAACCACTAACTTGCACATAGGACGTGATAAGAGGGTGATTTCATTCACTAAGGAAACAACACAGCTCTGTCCAACACAGATACACACAGGAGGCTCAGAAGCATGCCTAGTGTCCTTAGGAGCGTTGGCTGATAACGTCCACATTGAGTGTAACACACCGAGTCTCTAAGCTGGATCTGTGTCCAGCTCTTCCCCTGGGTCCATAGGCTGTGGACATGGAGACCGACGGCCGTTCTTGAGACCGGCCGTGAGGCACATTCTTTCCTAGAGAGACAGCTATGCCTGGGTAACATGCTGCAAAGAGATACTCTCCTACCTATCCGCATCCCTTCTGGAGCTAAGCCTTTCATTGTTACTTGTTTAATTAGCGATCGGTCAACAGAAAGGGCCTCGAATCACATTGAGAGCGAGCTTTAGCACAGTCTCTTTCAGCCACCCCAAAAAGTGACGATAACAGAATGTCAAACAGCTTAAAAGCTTGGCCTGACTCGCTGCACTCCAAAAATGGTTAGCTACTCCCTTTTTTACTAAAAACCCAACCCACGTGCCCCAAAATGGCATTAACTAAAACCCAAGCAGAATTGTAATTCTTGTTTTTTGTAGGGTCCCCTCTTTCCCTCTCCCTCTCCCTGGCCCCTCTTGCTGGCTACAGACCATTAACTGCTTCCCAGAGCTGCAGATGCTCCTGTGGACACATCCACACACCCGCCTGCAAACGGAGACACAAGCAAAGTGTGAGCCCTGCCAACCTCATCCAGTGTTTGACACATTCTCCAAAAACCGAGTCTAAGGAGAAGGCCTATTCCAGTCCCTGAAAGAGCTGCCTGATCTCCAAGAGGAAAAAGTGGCATGGGAGCTGCTGAGCCATTCACCCTGGAAAATCAAACCACTGGACTTCACCTTCCCCTGCAGATCAGCAAGCGCAGACCTGAGAGCCCAGGGAAGTGAGGTTCAGGTTTTTATGGGATGTGGGGAGCTGAATTAGCAGCTCACCGTACAAAGACAGGAGCATAACCTGCTCCCCTTCCCTCTCTGGCCCTGCCTACCTACTCTTGCTTCTTTACACACCTCTCCGCATGCTGATTTAACTCTCTAAAATGGCATTAAAAAAATCCAATAAATCACTGGACAGTTTTCCGTGATTTTAGAGAGTTGAACGGGCTCACAGAAGCATCTGGTGGGCACCAGTGTGGCAGAAGGTGTGAGGTGAGACTGCATGGCCAGGGGCTGGGAGAGCAAAAGGCGGGGAGGAAAAGTGGCACCTCTACCTTTCAGCAGCATAAGTCACTAGCTGCAGTCTCACACATGTTTTGGCAGATTCCTTTAAAAATTTGGTTCAGATTTAACACAAAATGTCAGGAACCTGATGTTCCTGCCCTAACTCGCTGTGCTCTGTTCAAATATTGCAATACATATGCAAAGCAAAACGTTCTTTGCAAGTCTTTACATGTCAGGTTGCATCCAAACATTTAGCAATATGTACTTTGCACTTTTAAAGCAACTTTCCATTTAGGGATTCTCATCTTACCAGCAAAAGAAATTATTTAGGCTTCATAGCTTTCCCTCTACAACCAGTAACTATTACTTTTACAGATGAGGAAACTGAGGCATGCCTCAGTTATGGGAGTTGCTTAAAGCTGCATAATAAATTGGTGCCTGAGCCCGAATGAAACTGGTGATAATTCTGGTCGACCCTTCCTAGCACTCCAGCTACTCTTCACCCCTGCTACCGGACTGCCTGTTTACAAAGGAATGAGGTATAAAAAGGCTTGCTGGTCTTCTGGGCATCGGCACTAAACCCTCTCACTGTGACTTTAACAGAGCTCTTGGGGGTGGTGATCGTTACAGAGCACCCCAAATGCACCTCATCAAAATGTGAGAGTTCAAAACGTTTTTAAAGTGCTTATTTTCTTAGCAAATCGGAATGGCAACTTCCTGACCCAAATCACTGCTTTTGTTTTCATTCTTCAATTGAAAGAAACGCATAAATAAGCAAAGCACTACAGAGAAATAAACAACTGGAATATTTCCATTTAAAAATACTTCCACTTGAAATGATAAAACCATTTTGGAGCGTGAGCAACGCCGGTATTTCAGGGGCAGATTTTTCGTCCGAGTTACCCTGCCCCAAGTACGCCTGGGAGCACCCGCTGCCGCCAGTACCCAGTGTCTGACCACACACTTTACTTCAGGTGTCAGACCTCCAGAAGGGAATTTCTCCACCTAATTGCACTTTAAAAAAAAAAAAAAAAAAAGAAAGTAAAAAAGAAAAACCCATGCTTTGATTTCATATAAACCAATTTGTTACAGGCCAAATTCCTGCATTGCGAGCACTAACATGCTTTCTTTCTTTCGCCAACACCCCTTTTGCCCTCAGAACAAAGCTATTTCTAGAAATTTAGCTGCCACGGCCAAGCGGCACCAGTGCCCCCGGGCAGCAGGGGCTCAGGCAGGCTGTGCGTGTCCCACACGGCCGCCATGCCGCCCGTGCTGACCGGCCCTGTGGCACTCACCCACGGGCAGGGCCGTTCGGGATGCGCCTCTCCTACCAGAATACACAACCGGCACCGCCCCTCTGCTGTGCATGCAGCCCTCCCTGTGCTCCACGTCACCGGTTTGCTCCTTGGCAGTAGTGTTCCTCTCCCCCTTCAAGGCAAGGCTGATTGCCTTTAAAAATGGGGTCCCCACCCAGGAGGATCTATGCTCTCGTCTGGCTCGTTGGGGGCTCTCCAGTTTTCCATCCATCCAATGAGGTTTTGCCATAGTGGCCGATACCGACTTGGGGAAAACTGAGGAAAAAAAATTAAAAAGTCAGCAGTAAATGAGAAACGTTAATATTTCGGTTCTGTCCTGCTTGCGCTCAGTTTGTTTCTGAACCTGCTGCATTTTCTCCCCATGAGATTCAAGCGTTTTAACTTTGCAGGGGAAAATGAATGAAAATTGCAATGACAATCAAATGCATGAAAGAAAGAAATGGCAGCTTTGAAATATTCACAACCAACGCAATTTTGATTAAAGAAAGAACTCTGTTTTTAATAGGGTTTTTTTTTGATCATTAAAAAAGTTTAAACCTGCATAGCAATCATTTCAAAAATAATTATTTAATGTTCCATAATGAAACTGTACACGACCTAGTCTTGAGGGACAGAAGCCTGCCGCACGGTTCGACGCAGTCCAGAGCAGCGCACCRCCGGTGCCGGGACGCCGCTCGCCGGGGCTGGGCGCTTGCTGTCGGCGGCACAGTCTGGCTCCACGCGCCGGAGGCCGCGTGGGCGGGGGGTGGCTCGGCCCCCTCAGCAGCGCTCCTCAGAGTCGTTCAATGTCTCGGTACTTCTTCCTCAGGATGGAGACCTGGTCTTTAAAGAGGACAGGGTCGAGCCTCATCTGAGAATGGATCAGCGGCATATAGCCAAACCAGCTGGCGAAAGTGTTCATGCAGCTCTGCCGCTGGGCGAAGTGGTCAGGGTCGGCCCAGCGCGAGGCCCGGGACGTCTGTGTGGAGAGGAGAGCAGAAATCAGACGTTGGCTGTGACACAACAAAATGGCAGGAAAGGGCGGGCGCTGCGGCCGGGCTGACGCCATGCTGCAGAGCAGTGTCAGGGCTTGAGAGTCCCTGGCTCTGCGGTAGCTCGAATCTGCTCGGTGCGGGGTTTCAAACCAGGGGAAGGATACCCGACCTGCAGCGGGAGCCGGCGATGGCGAGCTGGCCACCCCTGACTTTCAAAACAGCGCTGAGGGCAGTGCAGTGTGGTGTCCTGAGTTCGACCGTGAGCCAGCCTGACCTGAAGCATGACACCTGCAAGCAGGCCTCCCAAAGCCTGCCAGCACACTACTTCACCCCCTCCCTCACTCTTTCTTTTTAAACCCTCAAGCTATTTCACAGATAGAACAAGTACTTAAAAATCACCAGGAAAGACAAGGCGGCCACTGCTTTCCACTGGAGGTGCACATCCTACGGCCAGTTGCTGCTCATGGCCTTCAGCCGTACAAGGAAAACACACTGCAATTATTATGGTTTCTCAGGTCAAACCCACAATTTTGCAGTCCAGATCTGCAGAAATTTATACACGAGTAATTTCAACCAGCTTGTAACTGAGCTCAGCAGAAGTCCTTATGTGCTTGGCATTACTCATGCGGGTAGACGTCCTGCAGAGAAAAGCAGGGTGCTTCCAGGAATCCCACTGGCCGAGGCCAGTGCATAAGACAGTACCATCTTACGGACAGAGAAAATTAACTGAAGTTCCATGTTACACCACGTTAAACTCTGACCCAAGGAAAAGACCATGGTCTTTGCATGCATACACAGAAAATACTGTGGCCTGATTTTCCAAAGTTCAGGGCAGCTGTAATTCCTATGAAAGTCCATGAAACTCAGCACCTCTGGAAAAATAAGGCCCTAACAGCTCGAAAGTAGTTATTATTCTCTATCTGTACCTAAACTACATGTATAAACATMATAAAACTATTATTTAAGATAAACTATGAATGCTGAGAACCTAAGTTAAGTTTTGTGCCACTTCTCATGCATCTCTTACAGCACTTACGCTGCCACTATACTTTAAAAACAAATATAAATTCATAAACTCGAAGTGTGTTAATTAAAATGCGAAGAAACTGATAAAGTCAGGGACTTGCCAAATGAGTGGGATATCAGACTTGATCTTTGTCCAAGGCGTGTCCAGTTTAGCTCAAGTGGTAGGTTATAATGTGCATTGATTACAGACACTTGATTATACTGAGCCACTAAAGAGCAAGCAAAAGCTTGTTGCTAGAGGATTATAGCAGACATTCTGGCCATTAACAGTGAATTTCCATACAACTATTAATCTCTGTCACAACATTGAGGTTAGGTTAATTTTTTATTTGTCTTTCAAGGAATTATGAACATGGTCCATTACATTTCCCAAAGCTGCAGGAACAACTTGTCTTTAGGAGAGAGTTATAGTTCATGGCTGACTCAAGTCACCCGCGCTATAAAAAGAAAAATGAATGTTCAGACTTTGCCAAACAGCCAAGGCACGGCCCTGTGGAGAGGTGAAGCTCAAACTGAAAGCAATAGGTACTTTCTGGATGGCACTTTCTTGTTCATAGAAGGTCTCCTGGGTACCCAGATGAGTCAGAATTACTGAATGCTACCTATACCTCAGACGAAAGTGCAGTGGCATACAGATAAGGGAGTCTACAAAGTGGCATGGCCACTCCCCAGTCAAAGATCCAAGTAATGCTAATAGGAGAAAATGTGAGGGGAAAATAGAGGGCCCCTTCTTTCTCCTGCCCCCTAGTAATCATGGTGCTCTTTGTAGTGAGGATCACAGACACCGTGGCAGCACAGATGGGAGGTAGTTTAGGACTTGCAGGTCTTGCAGGACTTGCTATTCCTTCCATCGCTCGCTCACACAGAGCCGGAGGAAAAGTGCCCCCAGGTTACCATGTATCCCTGTTACTAGAAGGTACATCCATTTCTGCAATGACAGAGTGCTTATCCAGTAGCTGGAAGAGGATCTAAAGCAAGCACTTCATGGCTGCTAGTGAGCGATGGTGTCACTGTGGGACAAAATGTTCCTTGTGGGAAAAAACGCTTGAATATCACAAATTACCTCTGTTGTGACAGTCTGATGTCAGTGCTTCACACTATATACTTTAAAATAGCACAGGGACGGCCTGGTACATTATATTCATTAATAATAACTAAAAATAGAAAACCTTTCTAGAATTTACTTCTGCTTCTAGCATTCCATGACTAGGTCTTAGCTCTAGAATATTTAATTAGAAAACTGGAGTTTAACTGAAATTCGGTCACCACAATCATCAGTTCAATGAGTTTGGGATCACCATGAATAACACTGTGTGAGAAAACTATGAAGAGAAGCTGTCATCCACAGCAGATGTTTGCCATTTCTCCTTTTCCTTCATTATAATAAGCATATCTAAAGTCTATTTACAGTTCTGCTAAACTAAAGACTGCAAAAAAATTGACAGAATTGTATCACTCTGTAAGCCTAACCTAGAAGTGAAACCGTTATATTATCAATACATCCCAACTGCTAAAACATGCTGTGGATACATACCTGTCCCATCATGGTCTCCTTATACTGTTTCTTCTGTGTTACTTTGATTGGAGGCAATTTTGTCACGGCTGACACCAAAAAATTCATTAGAATGTCCTCACAATTGGCCAGTTGGTCCACCATATTCTTTAGGCTGGCAGGCAGGTAATGAGTGTACAGGTAGTGATAATATCTGGAAATCAACAGCAGTGTTATTATTACAAGTCACTGGGCTTTCAGGGATTACAAACTCCAGGAAATTTCTGTCTCAGTTGAGACACAATTTTTGTACTCAACTCTGGATATACCACTTCCTTTCTTCAGTCTCATCCTCCAGAAGGGAGAACAAACAGAAGAAGGGAGAACAAACCAGTGTCTCATCAAGACAGTAAATGGTGCTAATGGAGAAACAAAACATATGCCTTTTTTGTAACTGGGTTGAAAGAAATAATGCAGACCTAAGTATCAAGATAATGGAGAAGTAGGAAAGAGAGCACCACATTGCTATAAGGTGATAGACAACACTGATGAATTCATCCTCCACCTCTTCTTTCAAAACTGTTCAGTTGGAGAGAACTCTATTAAACTGGCCTACTACTGTCCTTATTGTTGAAATTATTCTCCTTTGGGCCTATATCATCCCCTAAGGCCTGTCTTTTCCTTTGCGGGATGTAGATTAGATAACTCCAGAATTTGCCGCCTTTCTCCTAAAATCTAGAGAGGTCTTTGCTCTGATGAAGTCCTAACAACAGGGGTTTTCTCCAACATGCTGCAATATGCTGATCTGTGACGTGTCCACTGTACTATATTTCTGGAGTAGCTAGAAGACTTTGCAGTCTGCAGCTGTCAGCCAACACATACCCAGAGCTGGTCTGGAAGTAACCTCTTTTCTGCTATGCTACAGGCCATTCAGCCGAGCAGCTTAATGAATTCGGAAACTCTTTGAAGTGTGTAATTCCTGATGTTAAAAAGAGCAGTCCAACTGCCTCAAAATACAAGTGACTTCAAAGAGACCCAACAAGAGCAATAATGATTACCAGATCCCCAGAGCTAAACCAAGAACTTAAATTATTACCCCATAAAAAGTAGACCCATTTATTATCTTTCCATTTTTTCCCCTCCCCGGAAGAATGTTCTTCACCCCCCTCCCCTTTACTATTTTGTTTCATACAGAAGGAGTACAGCAGATGCTTTGGGTTCTTACTTGTGGTAAATAGCAGCTCCTGTCAAGACCATGGAATAGTCATTAGTCCATTTGGAGGTATACCCCCACCTCTCCTTAGTGTTGTCCCAGAAGTGACTGCGAGCAGGGTACCCTACAATCCTCTCTGGAAAACTCTGCCAAACTGTAAAGGCAAAATCCACCTGTGGACAAAGGCACAGGCCAAATGAATACCAAAATTGTTTCAACAAATGTCAACAAAACAAAATATTACCTTGCCACTAATTCGTAATTCAAAATCTTGGAACTGTTGCAAAACATTAATTCTATGTATTCATCAGTAAATTAAACTGACTGCTTGACATTTTGCCCTATAATTATGCACATTTTAATGGTTCCTGTTAAAGGGAGTCTAGAGTATCACAGCATTACATTAACATTTTCAAGCTTGCCCTTTACATATCAAACCTTTTCAAGTTACAGAAAGAATGGGTGTAGGTGCATGTATTTATACTTAGATGCAATATAGAGTGGTAATAGCTGTGTGGTAAACTGAACCTTTTGCACGTCATTGTGCATCTCACCTACCATTTCAGTACTGTCAACACAAAGCTTGGAAAAWCAGCAGTCAAACACCTTAAATTATAAGGGTGGCTCAGTGAGATTAAAACAGGCAATCAATGCAGAGTCCTTTTATATTTTCCATCTGTTCTGAGCCTTTGAGTTTCATGCAGGTCATACTTTTAAGACTGTCTGTATGACCAAGAGGGTTAAACATATAGCTTAATAAAGAAGAAGGTAAGATTCCCATGTAGTTAAATGGCTTTAGGAGCCTAGACTTAAAGAAAAATGCTTGATAGTGCATGAGCCACAAGAAAATGTCAAATGCTGCCAATAGTGGTTTTTTTTTATTGTCTTGCTGTAACTATTTTAATAACTCAAATCTCTGAGAATTGAAAAGGTGACAAGACATTGCTACCCCAGTATTCCACCAGACAAATCCTGGTGACACTAGGAAAGGGATGATTGGGGTAGTTTGCAGAAGGCTCGTCAGCACTAGATTTGGAAGGTGTTTGGTAAAAATACATATGGAAAGATTTTTATCACTGTAAAGTTGGTTGGCAGTCCCTCCATTTCAACTTAGATTTTGGAGCTCAAGCTAGACTGAAATTTTAAAAGGAGTTAAAGACAATTCTAATTGTCCCAGTCAAACCCAGAAAAACAAGGGCTTTGTTTCTGCACTGCATACCAAGTTCCCTCCAGTACCAGAGGGACCTAAAACTTTGCTCAAAAATGCTTGAAAAACCTTCCAAGAACCCAGCCAAAGTCAAGGGTGTAGAGGTTAGATAAAGAATAGCTGCTCTGAGAACAGTCACATTTTGTGTGATTACTGTCAGACTTCTCTCATTTACAAGTGTTTTTATGAAACAGAAGAGTCGCACATGTACTGGAACACAAAGTTAGGGACTGGTTATTTTCTTTGAGGTTGTTTCAAGGAATCTGAGGCCAACTAGAAAGACAATGTGCACAAACCAGTTACCGTTGTGATAGTTCTGATCTCATCCAAATCAATACCACATGAAAGAACGAAAGGGTTTTCTTACCCTGTAAAGGCCTTTCCCATAAAATGTGACATCTGTTTTCTTTAGAGAAGTCTGAGAATCTCAAACTTAAATAAATAATAAAGCAGCTGCCCTCACTTGTGCTTTCAAGTATCTGTCCTTGTACCACAGAGAGGCACTAAAGCAATCACCCTAAGAGAAAACTCCCTTTATTAACAAAAACCCAGTCCTCATCCGATACAATTTCCAGCAGCATTACCACTCAGCTGACCAGCAGGAAAAACCAACCAGGCTGCCAGTCTCTTAAAACCCCTGTATCACTTCTGACCCGTGCTGATTTCTAATTACTTCCCATGCAAACATCCCTCTGCACATGTGAAACAGCTCCTCTCACAAGAGCAATTATGCACTGTTCTGTTGTAAATGGAAAACCTTTACTACGCTACAGCCGGACAGAGCAGAGGATGTGCCTGGTGACTGCTCCTCTCAACAGGAATGTGATCGTGTTTGACCATGTTTCTAAATTGCCTTTTCTGGGCCCTGAAGCTTTGCCACAACGACCACCCATGAGCAGCCAGTTTCAAGGGAAGTTTCACACCACACGTTTCATGTCAGTGTTTCAACATGCTGTTTCTTTGCGTAAGCCATACGATGGGGTAAGTGAAGCAATAGAAAGGCCCCAGTTCTTCACAGAGAGCCACCAAAGAGAGCTGCTGACCCTGGCACCCTGGTAGAGACACGCCGAAGGTGCAAGGTGGGTGCTAGCAAGAGCTGGCCAGCTGTTTCTCTCTGCAGCACAGGGGCCACGGAGCTCGCAGAGCCAATACCCACCGTGCAAACATGCAGTATTGGCTGCAAGCTGCTCACAGGAGGGAAGAAGCCACAAAGAAATGTGTATGTTGTCTCACACAACAACAAATATTTGCGTTTCAGAATGTTTAGCGTATAACACAGCCAAGCCGAATGAGAAACACTATTTATTTCATATGCGTTCCAGAAGTCTGAATGATTCCAAAGTTTGGATGAGGACTAAATACCAGTCAAAACAAAAAAAAAGCCCCAAATCCTCATGTAATCCACAGGCTGGATTGCTGTAAGTACCACCTCAGTGCAATGAAGTCCCTGAGAGGTCTTACCATGGCCCCCAGGGCAGCTGAGACAGGACCCTTCATCCTAAGCAACAACCTGCTTAGGAACTCCAGCCCTAGGATAAATGCCTTTTATTGGTTTGGGGGTTTTTTGGCTGTGCGGGGCTTTGCACACAAGTGCTTTGGCAGCAGCCGTATTCTTCCTCATCTAGCAGAAACTACCAAGGTGTAATCTTGGTATCAAATAGGTTCAATGCCAACTACTTCTTCCATCTGTGCAGCAGAAGAGGGCTACCGTGGCTCCTTCTGGAGCACTCTAACCACAGCACAACCAATCCGTACTGGGGAGAAGAGCGGTTGCAATCTCATCCATTTAGAACAAATTCAGTGACATCTTAGGGTATATAGCAGTGACTGGTGACCAATGTTAGGCATTTCTTCACTGACACATAAGCAGCGGTGGCATCAGTGAAAGATCCCCATCACTGACAAATAAGCATTTTTATAAAGGTGAAGTGGGGAGAAGGGAATGGCCATGAACATGGGGGGAAAAAAGGGAAAACAAAAGAAAATAAGAGTTTTTCAAGCTATTCCCTGGCCATCATTAATAATATATTTCCCAAATATTACACTTTATATAAACTGTCATCAGTTTCCCTTGTGGTTCTCAGGATGAGGTTCCAGAAATCAATACTCATCCCAGTTGTAAAAATTGGTTTTCTACAGTATTTTTCTTTTCTTAGCGCTATCTTGCTCTTGGCACAAACATTCCAACACCTAAACTAGCAAAGATCTCCAATTTTATGGGGCAACACAATGGTGAGGGAGCATTCCTCAGTGAAATCCTGCATTAGGGTGGCAACTCTGTCTTTTGGAGCGACAGCAGTCCCCTGCTGCTGACACCCCTTCCTTCCCCACCTACACCCTACTGATAACGTGGGGGGAAAAAAAGCTGCCCCAATGAGAAAAGTGAGAACAGAGTATTAAAGCTTACTGCTCTTGGCTGCCTACACCCGCCTGCAGCTATGTTACTAAAGTAATAAAGAATGGAAGAACCATATGCTAATGATGAGCCAATTAACCAGGGCGAAAAGCTCCTCTGATGGGAGGCAGTGGCAGGGTTGCTGAAACAAGTGCAACACATTAAATCTGAGGAGCATAGCAGGAAATCTTGTAACATTTACTCACTGGCAAAGCCAAGAGAAGAGCCTATCTGCTGTGCTCAGGCTGAGCCGAGGAGCCAAGCAGACTCCCAAGACGGCAGAGACCCTTACCTCAGTGGTTGAAAGCACGGTGTCCTCATCCAGGCTTAGCACTGCATCTGTCACTATGTTGTCGTAGGGTAGGAAGCGACTGCTCATAACCTGTGGGTATCCAAGGCAGGAAGGGGAGGAAAAAAATCACTTGAAGGACTCATTTCCAAGGGAAATACTCCATTTTATTACTCACTCTTATTTCCTCTTGTCTAAGGCACATCGCATTTCTCTGTCTGATGGAAAGGACCCTTCAGCTCAAGAGTAAAAGACTGTCGTTTTCGTCACCCCAGCAGTCAGCCTACACCTTCTACCTGAGGAGTAATTTCTGAACAGACCTCCCTCTTTGGAGCAGGCTACCTTCCTTTTGTGACAAACTGCAATGGTCTGTACTGAGAATTAGATGTACCTACAGCTTCTTAAGGGAGGACATTTTCCCTGGTAGCTAGGACTGTCCCTCTGCTCTCCTCCGGGGTGTGAGGATCAAAGACAATGAACAGTGAAAGGGACTTTGCAGCATTCRTAAGGTTACACAGCTGGGAAGCCAAGCAGTCCAGGCTGTGTGTGAAGGACATTATGCTACCAGGATGGTTCCCCTGTAAAGTGGTACAGGTCCATCTCTGTGCATTGCTGTTGCATCCACAGGGAGCTGCTGCCAAATGCTGCAACATTCTCCATCAGAAAAGCAGAATATGCTAAAGAACGTGTGTATCAGTTGAGCTTCACCTGCATCAAGAATTATATTGGTATTGTAGCATTTTAAAAAGTCACATTCTTAAGTGACATAACTATATATATAAAATCTATACGCAGAATAAGCTTTTAAAAACTGTGGCAGGACAGTTCTCAAAGTAATAGGACATAGATGGGAAAGCGGGATCAAAAAGATAACAGCAAGAAATGAGAATCCATATGGTTTCTTAAGCAGACTAATTAGCACCTTTTGAGAACTGATGAATAGTAACAAGGACACAACACTATTTGTTTCCCTCATTTGCTACGAAAAATAGCCTGGCTAGTTAATAGACCTCTTTTCCAATTTATTATGCCAAGAAAACACTACAAAAATCACGTCCAGTAAGAGGAAATCACTGTATGGAAACAGGGACATGGAGAAGTTTTACACGTCCCTCATAATGGACATGGTCAGTTCTGTGTCCACTGCAACCTGTCTGGAAGCAAGTCTTTGGAATCTATGCCTGGATTCAGAGAAAGCTCTGCCTCCATAATCAGGATTTTCACAGCTCAGGAGAGCATCTCTTCATCGCTACGATGGCCTCGGTCCAGGGAGGCAGTGGCTGTGAGGAAGAGGTGATCTGGCAGGGGTTGATGGTTTTGCTTTGCTTACGCTAAGGCAAAGCAGAGCAAGCGGTCGGCAGGAGACTAGCGTTCTCACCTCAGCTCTTTTACAGACCATGTAAAATTGTCAAATAGTACAACAGTCAGGACTACCCATGTATCTGTTTTTGTAGCTAAAGCTCCCTTTTGTAAAATGGGTGTGATAATATATCTTGATTTCATGGGGAAGAGTGAAGGTTAGGTAAAGGCAGACCTCTGTGATCACCTGCACGGAGTAACTGTGCCTGCCAGTACGCTTCAGTTAAGTCTGAAGATGAAAAGCACTTCCTTTTTGCAGCCTTTGAATTGCACTGCTCTGGCTCTGCAAGCTTTGTCCAAACAAACAGCTTTTCCGTGCAAGAAGCCATTTGGCATACGTTGGGATATTAGAGGGAAGAGACTGTCCACTATAAACACACCTTTGTGTACTCAGGAGACTCATTTGTAATCTAAACAGTGCCTGGGGCCAATTCCTACAAACACTGTAGAACTGGTCAGAGATTTTCTCCTCTAACTCACCTCTGCAAGTTTTCCAAAAAGAAAGAAAAAAAACCCACAATGTTCAAAAGGCTCAGAAATCACTACAGCCTTTCTCGGCCCTGCAGCAACTCTCCTGATACTGCTTACATGGCTAGCTAAGGCAAGAGCCATTAGCTGCCAACCTCGCAGGGCACTCGCTTTCCCCTTGTTAAGGTGACTAGGGGAAAAGACCAAAGACAGGACTATAAATTCAAAATAGGATTGTGCAGCCAAAGCAACTAAAAGTTCCCTTTGCAAACGCAGAGCTCAAGAGCCAGCTGACAGAGATTGCAGAGGGGACCAGCCTAAATCTGTCTCAGTCAGAGTCTAGAAGCAAGAAGTCTTGCTTCTCTCAGGCCTGCATTTGGAAAGGAATCATCCACTTCAATGTGGATTTTAAAAAAACCCTCTTTTCTCATCTGGGYGGTGTCTGTTTCGACTTTGTGGAAGTGCAAACAAACAAGAGTGTTGCACAGCAAGAGATGACATGGTGGTTTTGTTCCCACACAAGTGTCCCTTGTCCCTTCCTTTTTTTTGGTGGTGGGATCCCACCACTTGGCAGCAGTACCCTACAAAGCCATGAGAGAAGGCACTTTTCAAAGGCGAGTTAACACCATTCATTCTCATCTAGTCCTCTGCTTTTGAGTCCACAGCTGACCCCCAAGTCTTGCATCTGACTGCTCAGACTCAATGAATCCAGCTGCATCGCTACTTTCATGCACCTGCAGAGAGACAGAAATCTCCAAAGATGGGGTCAGCACTACCTACTCTTGGGGCCACATTTCAAAACTGGGTCCCACCTGTGAATTCAGATTCACAGCATTAATTGCCACGCTGATGATTTCTGAAAGCACGGGCCTCATGCATGAAACACGAATCTGTGGCCAAGCTGGTACAAAAGGCCAAGGAATAGAAAGGAGCTGTCACACTGTTGGGAACTACAAAGCTTTCACCAAAGCAGCTGGAAAAATAAATTCTGGTCCTGMTGAAGAATATACACAATCTTTTACCATGCTTCTCTCCACCTACCTTGCTCTCTCCTTCAATGACTATGACAGGCACAGAAGTGGCAGGCCAGCGGTGTTTGGCTGGGAGGGGTTTATCACAATTCCATAAAACAACAATCTGAAAGAGAATATTGGCCCATGATCAGAGACCTTTGTGGCAACACAGTCCAAACCCTAAGGACTCAGATCTCCAGACAGAAATGTTAAATTCAAGTTAGGAATTTCAAAATCAACAACAATACAAATCTGTATAAAAATAACACTTCCTACAGTAATTTCACCCACCCTGACTATTTACAATATACGTCCTCTCAGGCAAATATAGGCTGGACAGGAACTCAGGAAGTCTCTATCTCGGCCAGGTTATACGGATGTCACTAATTTACTTTGGCTGTCATTAAAGGCTAAACCACTTATGACACTCCACAGCAAGAGGGTGCTCCTATTGAACTCCCCAGGGTTTCTTTTAGAGAAACCAAAATCCTGGCACTGCTGAGGCTAAGAGCCACAGTGGGAGGACGAAAGATCATGTAGGGGCTCTTGAGGCACAGACACCCTTTTGCAGTTCGCAGCACACACAATCCTGATCTTTAAAGTGCAGTCATTACTTTACCTGCCTCATGAAACAAAGGTGTTTAATTACTGTCTCTATTCCACTCCCACTGTACTCAGAATTCTTGTTTCCCATGCATGCAGGTCACAGACAGTAGAAATCTCAGAGAAAAGAAACATCAGAATTGAAACAGGGGGTTGAAACAGGACTGAGAAGATCTGAAGTCAGTAGGCTTTTCACTCCTGGGATAGTAGTTTTGTCTCCACTATGACTGACAGATTGACAGATTGACTGCTTACCTGTGCACAGTACTGGGACTTGGCTACAGCAACCAGGAGTTTCAGCACAGGCTGAGATTGGGAAACCAGGGGAGTTACTGCGTGGATAACAGCAGTGAATGTGGAAAGAGGCTTCAGACCTGAAGTGAAGAGATACATGTTCAGTAAAGACAAAATTGCCCTGGTTAGTACAGATTAAAGAACTCTGGAGATGGAAAAATAATCTGCACTTAATGCAAACCTTGCCATGTTTTTTTAGGCCATCTCCTTTCGTCTTGGATACTAGGATACCAGATGCTTCAGAGGAGATCACGCTTCCCTTTAACTCCCACACCTCTGAAATCCCTGACTCCAACACAGTTACTGCCTTTTCTTACTCACTATTTCCACAGATGTCCTGCAATCTCTTTCTTTCATCCAGTTTGTCCCACAGATAATATTGACATCTAGTTTGTTCCACCAAATGTCTTTTTTGACGTGGGCTCTGTTTTGCTGCCTGGCTCTGGATGCTTGATGTTTTCTACAGATTATCTCCACAACTTCCAGAAGCTTGTTCTGTTTCCTCAGTTCCATTACAGCCTCTGTCAGATTTTTGCTCTTTCTGGGTCGATCCCCATCCACATGCATCTTCAATTACCTCCTGAGCTGATAATTCTGCTTGTATCCTTGCCTTCCATTCTGGTATTTCTGTCTCGCTATGATTTCCTTTTCTGCCTGAAATAACAGATCCTACTGGTGTCTACCCTTCATTACTGCTCTCAATCTCATCTAAATTCATCGGTGTGGGGTCACAGTCATTTTTCATCAGAATTCCCACAGAAACCTTCTTCTCCCTTTTTAACATGGTAACTGTGAATTTTTAGCAGGTGAGCAGTACAGATCCACGCAAGTGGGATGGCACAGGCTGAGCCAAAAGTAGCAGCAGTCTGGTAAGCAGGATCATTTCAGCCTGCAGGCACATTCCCCTGCAGAACTCATTGTTTAAGCTCTGCTTCAGGAAAAAGCCACGAACCTAAGCCCTACTCATTCCTTCTAGTGGGATCCATATGAAGACACATAGTATGGAGAATAAATCCATACCAACTATGCACTCCAATAACAAGTGTCATGGGTAAATTACCACTTTTCCAATTTGCCAAGCACAAATAAACGAAGAAAGCAAAAAGCTATTCCTCTTATGTCCCCTTGGGCCATGAATGGGTCAGCAACTCAGGCATTAATTACTGGCAACTAAAAAGTATGAAGGGACATAGATTTTTTTAAAACAATCTTTGCAAGCGAGAGACACATGATGCATGTTGATGAGTCAGAGAAATTCCAGTCTACAGTGGGCAAGGAAGATTGAGACAGGATAAACGAAAGGCATCATTAACTAGAAATGAATGGTAAGTCACTTGGCACATGCTACTCAAAGATCAAATTCCGAATTTCCACTAGAAATTCCAAATACCACTAGATTATAGCAAGGATTCACTCACCGAGATTAGCATAGTAGTAAGGAAAATCTCCCAGATATGAGGAATACTGTGGCAGTACAAATAACCCTCCAGGATGTTTGTTCCATATTAAGCTGTTACGTGATATGTGCTTAAATATTCTGTCCTGAATAATCTGGAAAACAAGAGAGGTGATGATTTTTAAATAGACTGCAACAGTCACTGGTAGAAGCTTCAGGCACTCCAGCTGACTGGAATCATCACCCATTTTGCAAAAAGCTGAGGCACACAAATTACGAGACATTCCTGCTTAATCTCTCTTAAAATGACACAGAACCTGCACACTTTGACACCACTTCAGCAGCTCAGGCTTTGTGCAATAGGTTTCAAAGCACCTCATTAGTCTCTCTGGACATGGGGACCTTGCAATTCATTGCATTTTGTATTTCAAGTCAAATATTTTGTCTATTAGAGTATCTTAGCAGTTGTAAGCCCGATTAGTTCATTGTCAGTTTTACTACCCAGAATTCACAGAAGATAATTATTTGAGGATGGCATTACAAAGCTAGGTATTATTTTGAGATAATGAGAGCATTCAAAACCACAAAGACTTTCAGCAAATCAGGCTGCACTAATTATTCATTTTTGCTTAATTATAAAGGGATATTAGCATTCAGATACATCACTGATTCCACGTCTCAGTTCTGTAACAGTTCCTTCTTGGATGAAACAGGAAAAGATMTTTTGGCAACTACTGTCTGTCTCTGTAGAGGGCCACAAACATAGATTCCTAGGTTTTTAAGGTCAGAACAGATTGCTAGGTCATCTACTTTATCGTCTAGAATACCACAAGCCACAAAAAAAGATACAAGGCTGTACAATTAATATGTATTTATAAACCTAATTACAGTTACTTCACATCAGATGCCTGTATGCAAGAACCATAGAGGTTCTTACACCAGTGGGAGCTTTTTCAGACTTGCTGCAAAGGCATAACAACATTCAGTGCTGGGAAGCTGTAACTGGACAAATTCAGCCTCCAAATAAGATGTAACTTTCTAAGTGCAATCCGCTGTTGGGCCACACGTTCTTACAGATTTTGCCTTCCCTCAGAGCATCAGAGGTTGGCAGGTCTGGAGACGGGACATTGCAAAGGGCCAGGGAGTGGTGAAGAAAGAGTTTTCCCCTAAGTTGGCTAAGCAGGATTGCCTTGCCTTCTTCTGCAGCTCATCTTCTGCGATCCCCTAAGGAGATTTCACTTAACTGGCAGTTTATGCATTGCACAGGGCTCAAGTGCCAAGACCACGTTGGTTCTCCTAACCTAATGTCTCTGGCCTTAACATAGGCATATCTGGGTGAAACTATGGCTCTGAAGTTGGACTAAATCTGATCCCTCATCATTCATTCTGGCCTTAAAATCTATGGAACTAAAGAAGGTATATACCCACAGCACAGGAAAACCAAAAGCAAGCAAAAAGACCCAACACAAGCCAAACAAAAGGAGCTGCTGGAGTCTAAACAAGCTAAAATCTCTGTAAGCAGCTGAGTTCAGGGACATTTCGTCAACACAGAACATGAATATGTGTTGCCACAAGCAGTGGTTTTCCTGGGATTTTTGATTGCCATGACAAAAAAACATTAAAACACCAGTTACATTGTGCTAGACAATCCACTGCTGGTGGTGATATATGTACTGCTAAACTGGTGCAAATGTTAGGTGTTTGCATGCTTGTCTGAATTTTGCCTACAGCCAATTACCATAGCTAATATGCAGTAAGTTGCTCACATGCATAAATTAATTTAACTTTTTTTTTGGTCTTGGAATAACAGACTTAGGACTGTATTTCCATCACTGACAAGAGCGTATTTGAATATTTCTGTTTGGAAAGTTAGGTGTATCAGTTGTCAGATCTCCTGCATGGTAGTGGGGAGAGGAAAAAAAAGACGATGACTGCTGTTTCTCCATCTGCAAGTTATGCCACTAAACAAAGACAGAACCTAGAAAGTACATATTTTCGAGTGTTTACCACAAAGCCTAAATATTACAGCTCCTTCCTCCTGCTTTCTCAGAACTGGGGCATAATCAGATAAGGAGAAGTCTGCGAATTTACATGGTCAGGAGTTTTTCACAGACGGTGGAGTTTTCCACTGCACTGGTAGCCAACAAGGCTGCAGGGGAAACACATGGCTCACATTCAAGGCTGCCTCAGCGCACCCGGAGCGAGCACAGCTCTAACATGGAGCAGGCCCCTGGTGCCATGCAGCACATGCAGCCTTTGGTGCATGTCAGGCACACAAATCTCACCAGCACGGTTCCGCACCAGGCTGGGGAGCTGGCCTTGGTGATCTATCACAGTTAACAAACGGAAGATTAATTTATCACACTCCTGGTCTACATAAGAAACCTAGCTGCCTGTCATGATAGAGGGGAGAAAAGACAACTTGGCAGAAAGAGAACAGAAAAGTATAAAAAAAGATAACATGGAGGACCAATCAATTAAAATGCAGTGTATAGCGTTGCACATACTGCAAAGACAGACAGCAGCTACGTGGTCTCTCCAATGATAAGGCATGACAGGAAGTTTAATCAGAGGAGGAGGGGGTTAGGATCTCTGGTGAGATCTCCCTTTTCTTTTCGGAATTCATTAATAGTCCAATATTTTTGTGTCCCTCATCCTCACACTTCAAAAATTCACATATTGCCCTAATCATTGCTGCTTCTCAACATGCCCCGGCCAAGCATCAAACATTTCTTGTCTGTACTTTGTGCTGTCCCTCCCCCCTCCTTTTCCCAAGCAGAGGACTGAGCACGCTGCACAGGGATTTAAGGATGTTTTGGGTTTGTTTTCAGAGACCAAGCTGAAAAAGTGCAGATACACTGGAGCACACGTCTGAATGGTGTTTGCAGCAGTCCACCGCTGTGCTGCCAGCGCTCCCACTCACCAGCCTGCAGCAGACTCTCATGAACACAGTTTCCTAACTCACACCATGTCCACGGCACTGGGCAGTTCCTCTGTGTCTGCAATACGGGGTTGCTGGCCAAATGATTCAAACCTCTCATTCTGGGCTATGAGCTGTTTGGCTTAGGCCACCAAATGCTGTGAGAAGATCAAGGACCTTAAAATGTGACTTAATGTTTTCAGAGGTGTCCAGGATAAAAGGCAGAGGAGAGCTGCAATGTCCTTGCAGACACCTGAGTTGGTGAAGACTTTTTCTGTACTGATATCCTCACACGTGGACGTGTACCGGCACTGCAGTTAGCAGGCAAGTGATTATTCTGATGATATCTAGCATTGTCAGAGCACTCTGACACAACAGTGTTACAACAGAAGATGGATAACATCCACCAGAAAAAAATAATCCTGCTAGGAATTTACTTCCAGGCATCAGATTTTAAGAAGAGGATATACTGCTTGCAGATTTTGGAAACCAAAAATCACTCTCAACTGTTTTATTCCTTTCCTAAGGAAAGTTAACTCAGGACTTTACTTAGGCAAGTTGAAATGTGAAACGAGTATCTGTTCATAAGAACAGAATCCCTCTTAGCTGTCTCAAAAATTTCTGAGAGTCCTGAATTAAAAAATAAACAAAAAACCCCTCAAACCAAAACCACCCTCGCAAACAAATGAAAAAACCCAGAACATAACTTCAACACCAGGCATACATTATTYGGTTTCATTAAATTAAACCTTCCAGGAAGATTTTTGTTTTCACTTTAGCTTTTCCCCTCCGAGCGGAAACTCCAGTTTGCTGGTTGCCCAGCTGCTTCAGCTTTATTATGGCTTTTGCTGTCCTCTGGGCACCTGCAGCCACATGGGCCAACGTGTCCCAGGGCAGCGCTAAAGACACATCTGTGAGCATTGGAGCTTGATGCAATGGACACCAAGGCCATGGGGGCTGCAGGTTACGTCCCCTCGAGACCAGCCMCAGCATGGGCAGGAGAGGGGCAGCGAGGAGAGCCGTGCGCCCCTCTCCTTTTAGCAATCCCTAACGATAACAAGGTGCATGTAGGGAAGGGGCACATGAGGCACCCTGATTGTCCTTAAGGGTACTTCTGTAAGGGTAAATTAGACTGCGAGCACTGGCACGTGGTCTTCCAGCTTTGTTAGTCCCCYGGCGTGGGCTGTGATAATTATCGCTATCTCATCAGTGCTTATGGGGAGTTTGAGGATGCAGAGCAGTTCCCAACAGGCAGCACAGATGAAGACATGCTCTTCCGGGGGGAGGAGAGCGTTGCGAGGATAGCTATGCCAGGGGCTCCAAAAATGTTCCCTGGCTGGTTTTCTTCACTGGCTTAGAAAAACCTAAGGGACTGTCTTGCAGCAGCTGGAGGTAGATCAGCCACGGGCAACCTGTACTGCAGGAAACAGCACTCATTTGCAGTTTTCAGGGGAAAGCAGGCACAGCGGGAAACGTGGAGCTTTACAAGTGTGCACAAAGACAGATGCAATTGCAGAAGCATTAGCATAAGACGAATACGTTTGCACCTACAAAGTGAGCCACTTTCAGTGGTAAAAGTGTGTCAAAAATTTATGTGCAAAATTGCGAAACAATTAGAAGAGAAACCTGCTTTTGAAATTGTAGCCTGGGCCCTACTTCTAAAGAGCCTTTCATCTCTTCTCTGTCTCTGAATTCAGAAAGCATTCTCTCCACATTTAAGATCATCTGTCTCCCTGTTTAATAGCAGTCTAATTATGATTATTTATTAATATTTTATATGGATGATCAGTCCTTTCCCTTATCCTGTGTGTGAAGGTAAGACACAGTGATTTACAAGCTCCCCCTTTTCCTTCAGCCAGACCAATAGCCCCATCACAAGGCATCAAAATGTTAAGGAATGGTCAAGGAAGAACTTTATAGTAATATTTTTTCCAAAATGAATTCCAGAAAGGTTTCTTAAAGAAACACATTCACTACCAATGACAAGGATAGCGATTCATAAGCCATAAAGCCTTGTGAAGGCAAGATCACACATGACAACTTTTCCATGTGTTGGGTAGCTCCCATTTTTCACTGTGTCAGTTTTCTAATGTGGATTCCGATAATGAAGAAAGTATTTCCTTAGGGGAGAAAACTTATCAAGATGCTGATCTTTTTTCCCAGTGACCAATTGCATGTCATGAAAACCAAGGTCTGACGCCGGCTGAGGACAGGAGCAGCTGCACAGGTACGGAAACCTCGCTGCTCAGCAAGGTCCCAGACAATTTTTACTCACCTCTAGTGTAGTCAATACAATCTTCTCAACTGAAGAAAAATAAGCCTCCCACAAGAACTGTGTCTGCTGTCTAAGTGCTAGGATTTTATCCTGATGGATAGACCTGATTGTAGAAGGAATCTGTAATACAAGATGTAATATAGTCAGAAGCTTCAGAAAACAACGCAATCTCATCAAATTAATATGCTGTTGACAAGCCCTCTCCTCTATTAGCAAGCTGCACAGCTTCAGCGCTCCTGTCCGACAGAGATGCGTGTGTCAACAGTTAAAGCCTTGATGTTAAATGAATGAGACACAACCCTTTATAACCTTTGGTAGTGAATATATGAATTTTTTTTTATCTGCTTTCTTTTAGTTTTTCGTTATTTTGTGGTAACAAAAGCTCCTTCTCCCCAGCGCTGTGGCGTGGCACAGTAAGGAGCTCCTCCCTACACCCCTCATGCACAAAGCTTTTCAAGCTACTTTTAACAAACTAGTACCTGCAGGTCTTGAGAGTCCAACAATAATCCCCACTCTCAAAGTATATTAAAGGGATCTGGAATTGCATTTACCACAGCATGGCAACACTAAGTGCCCTAAGGAAAACACAGCAACATCTTAAGCAAGACTTACTTTTTGGGAGCCTGTGGATCAAATTGCATTTTACTAATTACTGTGGGTGGAAAGAATAACGTCTCCCACACCACCTGTTATTCACAAGGGAAAACACTGCTGCTATTTTTCCCCTCTTCATTAAATCAACATGTTAATTCTGGTATAAGTTGCCTTACAAATAAACCCAAATTGTCCTGCTGCAATGCTTTGACATTAAAAAAATAACTGATCACTGGATCAGAAGGGGAGGGCTTCACTTCTACGTCTTTCCCCATCCCCACGCCCCTCTTCCACACTGGAGGGAAACTAATGTACGTACGTGTCATTCTTTAGCTTAGGACCTTGACCAAGGCCTCCAGTACACCACTTTGACAATGCAAATTGACATTATCAAGGGAATTTAACTGCAATTTGCTTCAATTACAAGGGCTACTCACAGCATCAGAAAGGCATCTAAGATACGTTGCTGATTTGTGTTCATTTTTTCTAGGAATGAAGAGTTGTGCTTTTGTGCCTACTTTTTTGTGATTTCAAATTAGGCCACCTTGTTCTCAGACACTAATTTCTCATAAATCTTTTACCTAAGTAGTTAGTTGTAAAAGCATATACCTGGGCTGTGTGTTGCTTTTTGCACATCCCAGCTCATTCTGAAGTTTACCTGCATCCCACCACATCCTGCCCTTTCCTGACCAGAACACACTTCACTTATTCCTAAAATAGAGAGGTGGCAGTGATCATTATTTGCTTTCACATGCTCCTGAATCAAGTGATTTCACATGAAACATTTTCCTGAAGAAAATTTGAGATTTTAAGAATTTATATGTAAAAAATTTCCACAAGAATCAGTAAATTCTTTACTGCATTGTTTGCATCCAGGTCTGGACACTGTGTCCAACAGGACCATGGCTCCACAGGGTGCAGTATCAGATGGGACAATCTCTGTTCTCTAAGACTTTTGTCTCTTAGACCTTAATCTTAGAGACACTGCTAACTATAATACAGAATTTGAGCTTATAAGAGAGTTAGCACTACAGCAAGGTGGAACAGAAGAAAATGGTCAGACTGTCAAAGATGGTACTTTACGTTCCTTTGCCATAGGCCCGTTAGGTAAAATATAGGTCTTTAGGTAAAATATTCCTTGCAAAACTACAATGAAAGATAGAAGCTAAAAACATGTATTAGTACATGTTTTTCTAACTGATCACGTCACTATTCCAGAATGGTAAATAACTGCATCAAATTTCATCTTTTGAGGTGAATATTCTTTTTTTTCATTGCTTTTCCAGTAAGTTCCAATAAGTAGAGAGATAATGAACATTACCTGTACTGGCTGTACGCGGATGTGTATTAATCACACCTGGGATCATTATCAACAGCAAACACATGATCAAAGCTGCTTCGCAGTGGTGATACGGCATTTTTTCTATAAACTCATTCATTTCATTGCATTATGYGCAACTTTGCGTGTGTGTGCATATGTGTGTGAGCAAGAAATAAAATCAATACTAATTCCCAACTGGGCCTTTTGAAAGGGAAGGCTGCTCTGGCTGTGAAGGTTACTGCCAGAAGTTACGATTTTACAGACCACACCATGCTTGTGAGTGCCTGCAAACACAGTGCCAAGGTTAAAAAAAAGCCTCGGTGCCTGCTCTGTTACAACAGCTGGAAAGAAAAATTAGAGCTCCCATTTTAACTGCATTTGCCTATTAGTTATTAATCTACTTGTCCAGAAAGACAGGTGGGGAAAATGATGTATTAATACTAATCTGGCAGGATTACACTGGAATTACTAGAACTGGATGACGTCTTAATAAAGGTCATTTCAGTAATAAGTAGGGGGAAGGGAAAAACCACCCTGCACAAATAAATGCAGAAAGGCTGGATTAAGCTCTCCCAGCGCTATGATGTGGAGAATATGCAAATAAAAACATCCGAGCTGCTCTCAAACAGGAAATGAAAAACTGTAACATAACAAAAACATTTCCCAGAGCAGACATTCAGGCCCTCTGCCAGCTCTTTAAAAATGCTGTTAATAACGGTGCAGTAGCTGTTCAATATGGAAGCAGCTGCGAAGAGAACGAATGGCATGTTACCGGAAAGCATGAAGATCAGCAAATTATTATTATTTAAAGAGAGAAATAATTTTGCTCAGAAAAATGTGCTGTCCACAGAAGCAAAAATCAAATGGCCCTTTTATATTTGCAGCTTGTATCACATTAAGGAGCATAGGCAGCACTTTGCAAGGCTTGCAAGGCCAGCTCTTCACAAATATTTACTTCTTCAGACAAGTAAATAGGCATCTAACGAGATTTTCAAAGGTACTTCATTTTTGGGGTGCCAAGACACCTGTACCTTTGAAGGCTTCTCTCCATGGATGACAATAGCTTGCCACTTTGGAAATGAGTTAAATTCAACCATTAAAAAAAAAAAAACCTTAGTGGTTACTTAGTGGCTATTCCAGATCTTGTGGATCTCAGCTTCATGCTGAGCAATGGCGTTTTATCAAATGCTACTTCAGGGAAACCAATTTTTCAAGAACTTTTCCTAACATCAACTTCTCCACATACTTTACAGAATGTATTCAGACTACAAAACCCACTAGGGAAACAGAAAAAAAAAAATCAGTGAATTTAAAACCAAAGTAGATGCTGAAGGTAGCAGGGAATTTCTAACTTCTCAACCCGCTTTTGTTCCATGAGCTCAAGGAGATTAACAATAAGTGACATGAACACTGCTTCAGAAAGCAATGTTACATGGTCCAGACATCAGAAAAGGGACAGATTCTGCTTCCCACAAAACTGTTAGGTGGTAACTCCTACCTGAGAAAATACCTGCTTTCCTGATGAGTCCCTTCAGTACTTGCCAGCCAGACACACAGCGCAGGTGGGACCCCTGAGGAAAAACTATTTCTGAAGGACTAGAGCAGAACCTGCCTTCAGATGTTTTCTCTCTCATCACAGCACCCGGTCCAGGACAGCTCTGCCTCAGAGAGGCATCCAGGTGCTCCATACCAGAAGGAATTTCATGCTCTTAGGAAAAATAAAAGACTCTCCTGCATTTAAGAATGTGGCCTGGTGGCTGCAATGACCTTCAGGTCAAAAAATGAATGATGTCATATTAAATGAGTTCATAGCCAGTGTGACACAGACAATCCCTTCATGATAAGAATTCTTTTACAGCCCTGACCTTTTGGATTCATCTTCCCCATCCATTTAGATGGCGGCAGCAATAATCAACTGATCCGTTGAAGGCCGCGGTCTTTTTCTTACCTGTAATAACAATCTCTCATCGCCTATGACGGCAGCTTGGTTCCAATCAATCACTTCCGAGAACGGCAACTCCCACCCGTTGCTGAGCATAACCGGGACGCAGGCAGCCTGCACGCATACAGAGGCATTGCAGCCGTTAGCGGGTACCCGACCATTAAGGCAAGCTTTGAAGTTTGCACCAACACCATTACTGTCATTTTCTGCACAAGCTCTGAGCCAGCTCTCGTGAAGGTGGTCAGGAGAGGCAACGTGGCAAAGAACGCCAGAAGCTAGAGACCACAGKAGGGCAGCCCAAATTTTTATGGTTTTCCATTTTGCGCTTATTCATGTTCACTGAAAGGTGGGGTTTGCAGGCAGAGTGACATTTGAAATCTGGTGCTTACGCTGCCAGATGAGGGCAGAACTGTTAAAATGCTGCAGATGTAACACTGGAGAATTTAATACAAAACGATGGCTTCCCTCGCTGCTTTGTGAACCATTCAGCAGGGAGCTAACTCCCTCAATTTTTATAATATGTTGCAAGACAACCCTACAGAAAATATGGATCACATTTAATTCCAGAGCACTTTTTCCACAAAGGGAGAGTGAAATCCCTATCCTGTTTGATATCAAGTCTCCAAACAGAGGCAACTGCCCAAACACAACTCCTCTGTCATCACCTGTCTACAAAAATAAGAATTTCTTTCTGTCTTAAAACAAACAAAAAGCATACACATTTAGTATCTATTTCGTACCAGTATGATCTGTCTAAATTATTTAATCTGTTATGCGTTGCGCAAGTTCCTCTGCACAGATGGCAAGTTTGCGAATACTCAGTAAATAGAGCAGTATTTCTGTAAATAAATGATCACCACTACATTCTGGTCAGCCGGATCACAACATAAGATCCAAACCAAAAGCCTCCTGATGTGATGTAAGAACCTATTACCAGAGGATCTGCATCGAGCCTGTGCTCTGGTTCAGTTTCTTTTGGATCAAGCCAAGCTTAAGTGCTCATGAATTTGGTCCAGACTGGCGTCAATCCCTCCTATACCTCCCAAAAGATGGTATAAAGGGGAACCTTTCAGACTGCTGTACCTTCCTTGGTAACATGTATTACACACAGGATCTTAGACTGGTCAAGTCTCTGCATTATAGCAGTGCTTATAATGTGTAAAGAACTGCGATCTTCTGTAAGGACATGACATTAGTGCATGAAAAAAGCCAACCAGAAAACACTTAGCAATGTGTTTTCATGTTTAAAACATTCCACTAATGTGGATTACATCTTTCAACATGCCCTGGACCCAGACAGAAACTGGGAATTCATCATAATCGGTGAATACTGCTGCTAGCCTGCTAGGACAATCCTCAGTGTCTGCATTTTATCATCATCGACCTGGAACCTCCCAGTTCTGTACAGTGAGGTACGCTCCCTGGTTTCTTTTCCTGAGATGATGTATCTAACAGAAGCTGCATGACTTGTGGCCCAGATGAGAGAAGAGCTGAGCAGTGCTCTTCAGGAGGATCTGAAGTGACTTGTCATCCCAAATAAGCCAGTCGCACTTCTTCCTCCGAAGAGGCTGGAGAGGGAACAGCACTTTGCAGGCTATAAATCTTCTCCTGAGTAGGAGCAAAGAGGTAAGTGACAGTCCAGAACTTGGATCTCAAACGTGACAGCAGGTATGGGGTTCAGTGGTTAAACCTAAGTGTCCAGCGCATTTGGGATGCTCTAGGGTATCCAAGAAATCCATCAAAGGCTGGCAGACATGACACAGAATCTACTGGAGACCTTCTGGAGAAGCAGCARAAAGCCAGAAGGGTACCCAGGGCTCTGAGCAACCTGATCTAGTTGAAGATGTCCCTGCCCATGGCAGGGTGGTTGGACTAGATGACCTTTAAAAGGTCCCTTCCAACCCAAACTATTCTATGATTCTATTCCATGATTCTATGATTCTACCCCTGGGCTTCTAAAATGACATTATACACCTACACTTAGGTACCTAAATCCTGCTCTGCACTGCGGTAAACAATACTCTTTAATAGCGGCTGGGATATTTTGTGGTTGATGAAGGAAAGTGATGTGATGCTATTCATTAACATTGCTATTCAATTACTGCCAATGCTGGGACACTTCCCAAATGGCAAAAGGACACCCAGAGGCAGGACCCTGTAAGGTGTCCTCATTTGCCATCTCACCGACACCAAAAAGCGCCTCAGCCTCCCCTTCCCTCCACTCCAGCCCCCATGGAAATCCAAATGCCAATCCTAGAGGGGAGCTGCAGCATCTCCCAAGATGCTCTGTATGGCTCACTGAAGATCCAGGACCCCAGGGCTGAACTGATGCTTGCCAAAAAAAAAGGTCACGCCGGCTGCAGCCGGAGTAGGTCAGTGTCAGGCTTGATCACTGTGCTACCAAGCCCCGCTGCCACGGTGACTCAGGAGCCCCTTTGCATTGCCCTCTGCTGCTGGCCAACAGCAAAAAAGGGAGACCGTTAACCAAAGTGTTTTTAAAAGGTGAAGGGGATTCATGTGCTGTCCCAGACACGCTGTGAGCTCCCTGAGATCAGCCTATATCAACCTTCATGTGAAGCTTCCATCTGAGGCTTTACAACCTCCAGGCCACCTTCTGCATGTTCAGCAAGCACCATCTCAAGACAGGCAATGCATAAGCAGGTCTGTTTTGGCTAAGTGAAAACAAAAAGCTATTTTTACTGCCCTGGAGCTTACTTGTAGAGGCCAGTGTCTCCCACAGGGAGTCTCACAGCTTGATAAAATACTGCTCTAAACCATCCAAACTCTCAGCCTCACCACATCCAGGGAAACCCTGGAGGTAACGCAATTCAACCTTCAGATGAGCTCAGTGCTCAGCCCCTCCTGGGAAGAAGCTGCCAATTGCTCCAAAAGTATGAATAGAGGCTTTTGCAAAGTGGATTACTGTCCACTAGGGAAACAAAACACATTTCCCTCCTCCCCACCTCTTTGCTATTGCACACTGAATTGCAGCCAGTGTAGCCAATGCTTTAAACTGCAGCTCTTACCTGCAAGGCTTCCAGAAACCTGAAAGAGCCAAGCCTGCGGCCACGGGGAACCAGACAGAAAGTGGCATTGTGCAGCATTTCACGGTAATCATACCTAACAAGAACAGGGGAGAAAAGAGAAAATTCAATTAGCAGTGAGTCCTAGAGTAACTGGGCGTGAAAATGCAAACAGCTGTTGAGACACATCTGGATAAAATCATCCCCGACCAAGACCGCTCACCACCAGGTTAATTAGCTCCCTCCATGCACGCCTGTGTCAGCCATCTCCCCGGCTCCTTTTTGTTCATCCTCAGGAGCAACCACCATGGGAGAGAGCTAGGAAGAGTGGTAATGAAATTGAGAAGGAAGGAAATAATTTTGCCATTTCTACATAAACAGGCGTTCATGAGTTCTAACAACAAACTTATATTAAATATTTTGATACCCAAAGCATTGTTGTGGCACTTCTGTGATCCTGATTTCTATTCAGATTTAGTCAAAGTCATGCACAGCTGTGTTCATTTCTGTGCAAGAGGTTTGTACAAAGCAAAAAATATTCAAACTATGCCAAAGAAATCTTCCCTTATCAAGCAGGCACTAAAAAAGGGACGGGGGGTGTGTGTGTGTGTGGGGGGGTGTTACAATGACTCACTTAGTGGTTATTGTCAAGTGTGGTGAGAGGGATAAACTGCCAAATTTTGGCAATTAACCACATAGCTGCAATGACCCCTGCTCCTCCGAATTAAAACTTTAAGTGCTTATAGACACTCCTGGGTTTTTTTCTGATTCCGTCAATCACCTCAAAACCATTCACCAAAAACACACATCAAATCCTAACAATTTCCCGCCTGTTATTAGCTAATTGTACTTCTAGCAAACCCATGGAACTGTGAATGGCATTGACCTCGTCTGAGACAAAAGGATCCAGATTAAACACCCTCCATTCTCCAGAGTGTCCTGGACTCTGCAGACAGATATTATTTTGACAGTAACTTGTGGCACTGAAATTTTTTAACACTAATAATCTAATTTAACCGTAGCCTGCAGGCAGAGCAATTTTTTTTTGTATGCGTGTATATGTGTATGTATATAAATATGTATATGATTATATTTTATATATAAAAAAGTCCGGATCTACGTTCGTATTCTCACACAGGCCAGACAGATGGGAGTAAGCCAATTTTCAATTATAAGCTCTGTCTTTAGGAAGAGACATCTTGCAAAGGCCCATTTGCTTAAACAAGCGTGTATAGCTAATTTGCACAAGAAAAGGTCACTGTGAATGGATTAAGATTATCTCCACTGAGAGTAAAATAAAAACCCTCATTGCATTAATTAAAACTACAAAACAGACTTCAAAGTACATTTTTTTTTAAAATCGGATCTCAACTTTCGTTAAAATACATATATACATATTCCATCTGAGTGGCAGCAATTCCTTTTTCTCCATGTGGGATATTGATTGGCAGCCATGTCCCAGCTCACCAGCCAGCAGTGACACAGTACATGGGGGAAAATATTAGGAAACTGGAATACCAAAAAAATAAAAAAAGTTGCCATTTTTAAGCATTCCTTTTTTACATATTGAGAGGCCTGAAGCTCATCACTTTCACTGTATATTGTGTGACAGAAAATGTTAATAAATACCAAAAATAGAATACCCCGTAGGGCTAGAATACACCAGTCGGAAGTCCCCCATCATTAGCTAGCTAAAAATGTAAAATCTTGTTAATACCCTGGAATGCAACAATATCCACAACACGTCGATGGCAGAACCAGAACACAAAGAAAAGCAGAGAACGAGGCCAGCGCAAGTGAGTCCTCCATATGCCAGCGATGTCTTATATTTGGCACCTTTTCTTTCATATCTAATTTGCTCATATTAGGATAGATTTACAAAGGAAAAAAAAAGAAAAGGATTTTGTTGACCATTTCCCACCTGGAAACCAGTTAGTGTCTTGCTCCCATTTGTGTGTTTTAAAGCCTAACGTGTGATTTATTGCTGAGCTCTGGAATAGCATGGTTCATGGTTATCAAGCAATTTATCTACATCATACGTACACAGAGAGCCTCATCCTAACCTTGATGTATGGGCACAAAATTTCCACTCGCTTCAGGGAGATCCCGCAAATACAACAGGAGCAGACCCAGAGTAAAGCAATATCCATCGAGAGCTGCTGCAGTGAATGAATTGCACCAGAGATTCTCCTCATGAACAAATTTCTCTGCAATTTCAACCCAAATGTTTTAAGGTGACTCGACACAATCTTTGAGCGCAGTGCTAAGGGACTGATTTCCAGTTTAATCCCCCTCAGCGACCACTCCAGGATCAAGTATCTATTTGAAATCCTTAAACACAAGGTGCTAATTTTACTCCTACTAGTTCACGGGTAGCACGCAAAGCAACGGGGGCACCCTGCCTTAGCTGAAAGACAGAAGATAGCCCAGTATGTTTAAATACGAATTTGGAAATGCCTTTCACCCAACACCTGTAGCCAGCCACAAATACATAAACATCTCTGTCAAGCTGCAAGCACAGCTTTGTAATTTGAAGCATCGCTTGCGGAGGTAATCATTTACATGTACCAAATAGTACTTCAGAGTTTCCAGCAGGGACCATTTCATGTTTTTCTCAGACTGCCAGGCAGCATTCGGAGGAGACCTTGGCCACAAAAATGTCACCTGGTGAATGAAGCTCCAGCCCACAGGCCATGGGGATGACAGAAGGCGTCAGGGCAACCCTCAGTTTCAGACTCCTTCCCATTCAGCCCTGTAGGAACCACGCATGCAGCAGGAGGTTTGAGCTGGTGTTTTGGTGGGGAGGGAAAATCACTTATGTATGGTCGGCATATTTTTCCACATAGGAAGCATACATGTCTCACCTGAAAGCATCCCTGCACTTCCCTTAACTCTGACTTGAAATGCTTTCAGTGAAGTCAGTGAGATAATCTCTATGATTAAAGGTAGGTATCTGAGTTAAATCTTTGCTGGACTTGAAATTTCTCCTTCACTTGTCCAGGAGAGAAATCGGAGCTGGCGCAGACATCCAGGAACGCCCTCTCAGCTACAGCAGGACACCTGTACATTACATACCGATCTGGCATCTGTTGCAAATACCAGTATCGCATCAACGGCAGGCTTGATCTCCCCACCATCTTCACTGACTAATCTCAACAAGACCTCAGGGAGGCAATGAAGTATTATAACCCTGCTTGCAATGGCGGAGTGGCCTTAAGTTACAGTGAAAACAGTCAAGTGTTTAGAAGAGGTTCTTCCAGAGCCTCCTCTTCTTCTTCTCCCCTGGCAATGGGGGTTTATCTGTTTTCAGAATTACTTATTTCCATTAGCTGGTAATGTCTGAAGATGGCAGGGAGATCTGTTACGGTCTTCCAGCTCGCATTGCTGTGGTTTCTGCAAACCTGGAGCTGCCAGCTTGTGGGGACAGCTCTGCATTACCTGCCTATCCAGACGCTCTGGTTTTACGCATCTACGGAGGTTTTTCAGGCTCCACTTGCAGCTGAGGAATCGGAGCGAAGACCGGCACCGCAGGGCATTGCATGGGTGGCCAGCTGGGCACTTCTTCCTTACTTGTGCTGCTTTGGTGTTGCACTCCTTCTGGCGCTTTCCTTTCCTCTCCTGCTGGCAGTTAATGTTCCCGAGCATTTACTGTAGGAAAGCTTTGAGAGGAGTCTTCTGCTTTGCTCAGAGGGCATTTATTTCCAGAAAGCTCCTCGTTTCCATGTCAGAAGACTGCCGGGGAGAGGGGGCACATGTTTATTGCTCATATTCCTGTATTCCTTCATTCTGCATGCTTGCATGGAGGTAACATTTTACTGCCAATTTTAGGGTCGGCTTGGCCCGGGCCTCAGCTGCATCATTCGAACATGTTAAAATCCAAAATGCATATGCCTTTAAAATGACAGTTGGGGCTTTAAAACTAAAATAGCTACAGATTTAACCCAAAGCTGGCATCCCTCTGTAAGTATCAGCAGTGTGTTTTATTAACTTTCAGGCTTCTTTCTGTAATGATTAAGTGCACCTTGTTCACAGCTAATATCTTTTTAGGCAGCATAAACAAATAGCTCTACTTGTAATCAATTCTAATTTATTCACACTCTAATTGAAATATCCCCTCCCTGCTACCACCCATAGCTGAGAAAACATGTTCGGCCCCATCTATCATGCAGGTGTAAACACTGAAACGCCGTGTGGGCAATTATCCGAAGGAGAAACACTGCTCAGCCAAATGCACTTACCATTTTAACTTCTTGATCCAACACATTGCTTCTGTCTTTCCCTATCCCCCCCCTTTTTTTTCCTTCTGATGTGCCGACCTTGTCAATCAGCACCTGGATTAGAGGGCTGCTTGGGATTCCTTGTTCACCATTATCCCAAGGAGCCTGGGCAGGCTGCAGAGGCTCTGCAGTGACTAATCAGCCATGCCATACATTCCTTCTTACAGCTTAAGCATTTCCCTATGTCACTACACTTAAGAGATTATAAACTAGCCTAGGAAACATTTTCACTACCAGTTTTAATATAAACTATTTTTTTCTAAAGCCACATCATCATCACTATTGATTGAAGAGAGGTCTAACAAGATGTTGGCTGTTTAGACCAGCAGATATGTCCAGCTACCCAGATGTAATGATTATCATACTTTATCCAGCTATATGTCACCTGTCATGGAGGAATCACAAAGCAGTGTACATATTTTCTTATCTATCCTCTGAACACTGATATAGGATACCATCACCATTCCCATTTCACAGATGGAAAACCTGAGATACAGATGACTGGTGGCTTCTCCAGCAGCTAGACAGACCTTGGGAATGCTAACCCCAGCATCCTCACCTGCCTCCCTCCTCTTCAGTGACACAGCACTGACCAAAAACAAGCCATATGTTATGGCTATCAGAATTCAGATGGAAATACAGGAGCAGAACCCAAACCAAACACAATGGGTTTAACCCAGCAGTACGTATTTTAACAGTGACACACACAATCCATCTTTTGGAAGATGCTGGAGCTCATCTTTGGCAGGGAGCATCAGCACATACTGCTGTAGATGTCAGATGGGATTAGAGCTGTTTTTTTCTTTCCCGAGCCAAAAATTGCGATGGCACTTAACCAACTATGTCCAGGGCTCCCTCCCTGAATCTGCAAGCCCACAAATGCACGCTGCATCTTCCAAAAGTCTCTGCATCATTTCAAGTGCTACAACAAAGACAAATATTAAACACCTACAACGCAAGGCTAAATGTCGGAGTGTTTCCCAGTCTTCCAGTGTATTCAGTTTCAGCTATTAACCAATGGGCCAGTTTTCCGTGTGTGAATGCTTAATGCAGATGGCTCTGCACTACTGGCTGGAGAGCCTGAAAAGAAACCCACTCTGTCACACGGAGCATCTTGTTGCTCGGTTTCCATTAAGGTATGTTGGCTTTTAAATAAACTGTCAAGTAAAACTTGGCATTGAAAACACCAAGTGAGTAACTGTCTTTGTAGCAAAGCTGACAGCTCAGCTGTGTGTCAGATAGATAGCTGCCCAAGACTGAGCTCGAAAGGCTAACGCATCCTACTTGGAAGGGTGCTGTCGCCGCGAACTGCTTGCTTTCGGATTTATGGCTGCGCAATGCTTTGGGGTGATCTTAATGCCGGTTAACAGGCTACTGGCTGGCAGTTCATCTCCCTCTCTGCAAGCACTGGTTCTGGAATTAGAAAGTTTGGAGGTGCAAAAACATAATTGGAAAACTTTTTTTTTTTCCCTGCTTAAAGGGCTAATTGATTTCACAGGTGTTTAATTATCATTTGCTGTGAGATAATACCTTGTAGTGCCATAAAAAATGGATTTAATTTTCGAGTGCTTGCAAAACCATTGCCAAAGCCAAGTTAGAGCTAAAGCTAGATAATTATTCTATAAATCAAACACACTGCCTCCTTTCTTTGAAATTTTTAATACTTGGCTATAATGATATCTGACGACCTTGAAACTAACATAAAAAGGATTTTCTTGCCAAGTGCTGAAAGGCAGCCATTGGAGTATTTCTTTCAGCCTGGTTCATTACCGCAGCCGCTGCTGCCATGCTGCCCTGGCTGCAGGATTCCAAGGGATGCTACGGTGTAAGTACAGCAGCAGCATGCGTGAACAGTGACTTCGGCACACTGGTAACGGCCGAGTATGGGTATGAGCATGAATCCAATCTGAAAATGCTGCTAAATTAATGAAAATCCTGCACGATTCTTCTAGGCCCGGCAATGGAAATGAAACTCTGCAAACTTCAGCAACTAATGTCAAGGTACAACTGTTTTCTCCTTTCCATGCCAGCATCTTCTTTTAGTTCAGAAGGTTGGATTAACAAAGAAAAACAGGGAAGTAGAGTTTTCACTGTAATGTACTGCTAAAGGAACTTTTTTACAGTTAAGATGGACAGTACTGAAATTTAAATAATCTTTAAAGTCTTCAGTGACATCACAGTTGGATTCAGTTCACTTCGATATTATGCACAGAAACATTTGGATACACAAGCCATTAAAGTCAATGTACATTCTAACAAATAAAAATGCTGTAATGATTTTTGTCTAAATATCACACAGAATGGCCTGTAAATCTATATGGTGCATGCAAAGCACGCACAACATTTGGACTGCCAAATACTACCCAACTGGCTCCCAGTGTGGCRGTTACACCACTTAGAACAAGTAATCTTACACAGTAGCAAATGTGGTTTCACCAACATCATTTGATGTTTAAAGATAACTGCTTATTTAACAAGTGTGCCAGAGAGGGTTCGTAAGTAGCGTGTCAGAGGCAAACCTTGCCAAAGTGCCTCTCTAGGCAGCGTTAATGCCCCAGTTACCAGCAACCTGCTAATAGCATCGTGTAGGGCTTATTCTAAAACCAAACGCTGGCTCCTAGGCTTTAAAGTCCTCTAGGAGTGCCTGTTTCACAGCAGCACCTCACTGTGCTGGCAGCAAGAAAACTCACAACATGTCTGAGTACGAAAAGTCCATGAGGAAGCAAACGCACCACTCACTTGTATCTTCTGAGGAATGTAAATGCAGCACCACGTATTGTGAATTCAATACCCTCTAGGTCGGTGGGAAAGCGTTGAAGATGCTGATGCTCACACGCGTAGATGCATGCATAGGAACACACACGCACACAGCCACGGGGTAAGATTTTACGTGGACCCATCTCCCCCACCATCCCCTCTGAAGTGACATAAACGTATATGAATCCTCTTTGCCTGAAACGTGACTGTCTGGCGCTTATTGCCCATCAAGCTGCTGGACCCTTATAAGGTAAAGATAAGACTAACCTGTTAAGATGATCCAGTGGTTCAGGCAGGCTCCTTCTAACAGCATTCTTATAAGAATAAATTACGCCAACACTTTGCATCATTATGCTACCTCTACCTTACCATTTTCTGGAGATCACAAACTAGTTTTTGAATATTTTAATACAAAGAACCTCAACCTGCCGGCAGAAGAACAAAGCAGCATCTCCATTTCACTGATGGGGAAACCGCCACGCGGCCTGAACTTGGGCTTCATCTACTCAGCCTTGTCCCCCAGTACTCTGCATAGAAAAATGCAGGAGTAAGTTGAAAGTAATATCTAACTCATGACAGTGTGCTTTGGTGTTTCAACAGAGAACTAACATCCTGGGCTGCATCACAAGAAGCGTGACCAGCAGGTGGAGGGAGGCGATGCTCCCCCTCTACTCCGCTCTGGTGAGACCCCACCTGGAGTACTGCATCCAGCTATGGGGCCCCCAGCACAAGAAAGACGCAGACCTGTTGGAGCGGGTCCAGAGGAGGGCCACAAGAATGGTCAGAGAGCTGGAACACCTCTCCTATGAAGAAAGGCTGAGAGAGTTGGGGTTGTTCAGCCTGGAGAAGAGAAGGCTCTGGGGAGACCTTATTGTGGCCTTTCAATATATAAAGGGGGCTTATAAGAAAGATGGAAAGAGACTTTTTACCAGGGCCTGTACTGACAGGACAAAGGTAACACTTTTAAACTAAAAGAGGGTAGATTTAGATTGGACATAAAGAAGAATTTTTTTACAATGAGGGTGGTGAGACACTGGAACAGGTTGCCCAGAGAAGTTGTGGATGCCCCGTCCCTGGAAGTGTTCAAGGCCAGGTTGGACGGGGCTTTGAGCAACCTGATTTAGTGGAAAATGTCCCTGCCCATGGCAGGGTGGTTGGACTAGATGATCTTTAAAGGTCCCTCCCAACCCAAACCATTCTGTGATTCTATGATTCCAATTTTTAAAATTGGGGATATTATATTCTGTCCTTCACAGAGTGACTTTGTTCGGACTTTAGCCTTCTCCTAGCAGTGAAGCAGTGTCAAACACTTGTCCTAAATAGCCCCATCTGGTCCCATTAACTGACCTCATATGCTGTGACAGTCCAGCTGTGAACATCTTTGGGGTAATTTCCCACTGCAAAGCCAGTTTTCTTATTGATTTACTCTCTAACTTAAAAAAAAAAAAAAAGCCCACTACTGGAATTTCAGTTATTAAAGCATCAGTTTGGATTAAAGACCCAAACAAAGAAAAATCCATACTGCATTTTCTGAACAAAGAAACAAATTTTAGCTCATCTGCCACCCACTCTGATTTTGAGATTACAGGACATACCTGAAAGCCTCAGAGTGTGGAGAAATAAAAGACTTATTGTGAGCTCTCTTACCTGTCAACACCTGCCGGCTCTGAAGCCGATGATTCCCTCCTGCCTGTCAAAAAAAAAAAAGGCCTCCAAATCTTTCTTAATTATTTTTAAATAGCTCTTTATTGAAAACTTGAGGTTAAAAAATGCTGAAGAGAATCAGTTTTCTAGAGTTTCATGCTTCAGTATGTGTGACTACTGAATGCTTTAACTAACCTAGAAAGAGAAATGGTTGATTACAAGCCCGGGATGGTAAAATATGAATAAAATCAGTGCTCTGTACCCGTTTATGCCACAGTCCAATAACTGGACCCAGCAGAGTCCAGACGACTCTGGCGTAAAGAACACCGTCCTCTCCATTAAGCTGCCTGTAGGACTGGGACTTCAGCAGGATAGCAGAGAAAGTACAAACCCTTGAAGATTGAATTAGAAGGGGTTATCGTTTCTATTCTTGCTTTGAATGTCTGGCTGAGCTCTTTACCAAACGATTTAGAATGGTCCTTATGAAGCTTATCATTTTCTATTCAGCTCCACAGATTTTCCCATTACGGCTATCGAGCTCCTAAGTGGCTTGTTGGCATCTTTTAAAAGTTATAGTCCTCCAGACGCAACATCTAAAAATGGAAAGCAAAGATGATGTGCAATACTGGCTCTAATTATGCAGGAGTTCCTTTCTATGAATGACTGGATTTGTTTCCAAAAAAAAAAGAGGGACTTTACACAGGAACTGCTGGCAGAGCCCCATGTTGTCTAGGCATGCTGACCCAAAATGTGACCATGCTTGGAGGAAAAATTAGTTCAGCAAATCCATGGAACAACTTTGAATGAAATAGAGAAGTGATTTATTTTTACTCATAAGAAGTCAGCTGCAGCTTCATCCCCAGGATTGGTAACACCACAACATATCTAGATACTTCAATATTTTGGCTGTTTTTAGTTCTCATATTTGCCTTCATCTCAGGATCTCAAAGTATTTTCTTTCTCCTTTCTATAAATGAGACAAAGCTACCTCAAAAATAGGAGTAGGACACAAAGTAGGGGGGAAAAAAAAGAACCCTAATTCCGTGTATTTTGATTTTGTAGCACTGAACTTTAGGGTGAAATTCCAGCACTGTTACAGTCCAGGGCAGGTTTCCACTGACTGACAGTGGGTGCTGATCTTCTGGACTTAATGAGGACTAACTTCTGTAATAAAGCAGTGCAGGAGTGTGAACTGTGGAAGGGCAGGAAACTCTGCAAATTTTTTCCCTATTGCAGTCAACAGTGAGTATTAACATAATTTTAATTTTCTAAGAGAGAGGAGATAGCAGGAAGAAATATAAAAATGCACTGATAATTGTTTTTCAGCGATGCCTCCCATTTCCATCCTCAGTTTTGTTAACGTAAAGCTAAATCAGGCCATCCCATATGCAGTTTGAGAACTAGGAGTGTGCTTCACAGAGTGGCCAGGTAAAACGGGATCTGTCACTCCGCAGATCTGCTCCTTCTCTGTGCTCGCTCACTTCTGCTGACTACAGTAAAATCAAAGTTTTCTATTATTTGCTCTTCTCAGCAAAAAAGGCAGCTAGAACAAGAGCACGGCTCCTCTGCATCTCTGCATCACCAAGACCCCTTCAGAGCTGGACTCTCCTATCCTCCTGAGCCAGAAGAAAACATGAGCCACACGCCATTAAGTGTAAGTTTAGAATTGCAGCTGGCTTTTGTTAGGCGGTTTTTACCTTTTATAGGGTTGTTTAGGCAACTCCAGTGGTCTTCAGTTGACCTTACACCAGATCAGGGTGATTATATTCCATTCAGTAGGGCTGGAGAGAGTCTTACCCACTTTCAACAGGACAAGGGGTAATGCTTTCAAACTGAAAGAAGGTAGGTTTAGACTGAATATAAGGAAGACACTTTTTACGTTGAGGGTGGTGAGACACTGGAACAGGTTGCCCAGAGAAGTTGTGGACATCTTCCATCATTGGAAGTGTTCAAGGCCAGGTTGGACGGGGCTTTGAGCAACCTGATTTAGATGTCCCCGCCCACAGCAGGGGGGTTGGACTAGATGACCTTTGAAGGTCTCTTCCAACCCAAACCTTTCTATGGTTCTACAATTGCCCATGCTGGCACATGGGACTTTTAGGTCCCAGCCTGGGCATGCAAAATCGCTGTCTAAAAAACTCCACAAGCACATTTGCATCCATGCATACTTACATGTACACACTTCTACACTATTTACTTTGTGTAGTAGTAAAGTAGTAAAGGACTTTCTTCTGGAAACCATTGATGCATGTGCATACCCTTCTTCTCTTGCCTGACCCTGCCCTGACACACAAAGAACCTCACACATGATTTTTGCAAAATCACTTTTTCAAAAATCAAGGCCCATTTTGAGAACAAAATTAGAGGAATAACCAACCAAAGCAAATTGAAAACCTCGTTTTGAAGGAGAGCTCTTCTTCAAGCGAGTCTTTTGAAAACCAGTCTGCAAACCTAAGTGCCAAACGCTATCTAAACCAGACCATATCACAATTCTAAGCGTCGCTTTTCATTTTGCTCCTAAGAGTCCCAGGGAAACTACATACCTGCTGATGGTGAATGCCTGACTGCTTGCATCTGTAGCCCTAATGCATCACCGCAGTGCCAGGCATCTGAGCTACGTCGGGACCAATCCTAAGAGATGCAGACAGTGTTTCTCGGTTCCTATTGACGCCCACTCCCGCTCCTGGCGCTCAGCACCGCACAAAATCATCTGTTTCGCTTTTTTAGCATTCCTGCCCCGCTGGGCAGTGTCTGCCTGAACGTGCTAAGTCTGTTTGCAAGCTAATACATTATTTACACAAACTATTCAGGCATAGCAGCAAGGATATAAAACATTTATCAACAAAGGGACCAGTTTGTCATTTTAAAATAATTATGTTTCTTTAAAGAAACCAACAAATTCAGTTGTCTCAGAATTATTTATTAGATTGCGCAGCCTCGAAAGGACTCTCTCTTTTGGAGGGAGGAGTCTCCACTCCAATAAAGCCTTAACCATGAGAAATTTTATACCTCAGCAAGGAAATCTCAAGCTCACAGGTTTCGTAGCCAGAACCCTAATGAGAAGCACAGGTCAGGTTAGGTGTATGGTGGCACCTTCTCCTGTGATCTGCCAGACACTGAAACACCTCGAATGAACTGTGGGGTTGCAGGGCAGGGAACTCCCAAGTGTATTTGCAATTCTGCTCCGCTGTGAGTAGCTGGAGCACACCTACACCACACTTACACCTGGAAGCAGGTCTACCAGCCCCAGCCCTGGTGCGATACAGCCAGGCATCTCCTCCAGCCCCGGTGGGAAGTGTGCAGGGCCAGCCTGGCCCTGCCTGGCAAAAAAGCCTTTTACTCTCTACCTGCTCCCTGCCATGCACTGCCTTTTTATACCTCCTCCAGCAATTCAGGCGCAAGGACAAACGGAAAGGGGAAGGCAAGTGCTCAGATCGGAGACAGACCTGTGATCTGGTGCGCTTTGCAGATTGCCAAGAAAAACATGACCGTCCAGACAAAAGGGTTTATAAGGGGATGCCAGCAGTGATCAGATTAGTTGGAGGAACAACAGCTCTTCGGCCAAGTGCTAACAGCCAACAGATGGAGGCGAATGATGTTGACTGTAAGAGAGGCCATGTGATGACGCAGTGCAACATGCAACATGGACTGCTTTTTTATACAGGTGTGTTAATTTTGATATTAGTTTTAAAATATTCAGTATTTTTTTGAACCTTCCAGTGATAAGTACAGAGCAGGTACAAAGACATCTGTAAAGGACGCTTCTGTATCAGGGTAACTTCAGCTTCCTACCTCTTATAAACCATAACTGCAGCACCCTGCGCTGGCAGAACAGGCTGCACAGTTCCCAGCTGAGTCTGGGTTTTGTGTGCCGTGTCCCCAAGGGGTATAAATGAGACCGCGAGCTCTCTCTGCAAACTTCCGAGCAGCTGTTCTCCCCCAGCTCCCTCTCTCAGACTCCAGATGGGCTGTGATACAGGCATTTTCCTACAGCAGTGCCTCAAATCACGTGTTAGATGCGTCAGCAATTTCTGCCGACATCGGAGGTTAAAAAGGTACAGACGTGGAGCAGGTTTTTTGGAGCATCCTCATGCAGTGCAGACATCTTTTACATGCTGTTTAAGAGACTATAAAACGCAGTACACCAAAATCCTCTGTAATGCTTGGCATCCGAAACAAGACTTTTTACCTTAGAAAGGAGCAATTCTGTAAAGGATTAGAGGGTCACCGTGGACAAGCAGCTCAAGGCTGTTACAGAAGAGCAAATGAATCCTTAGACATATCAACCACGTTGTACACACAGAGAAGAAATTGTCCTTGTGTACCTGGAGTTGGTGAGGCAGATACCAGAAAACATCCAGTGCTAATACCTTCATATTTTAGAAAGATGCTGAATAACTGAAGACAGAGAAAAGGGACAGAAAAATTATTTAAGGGACTGTAGTAAATACACTTCTGAGAGAGACTTAAAGACCTCAGCTTGTTCAGCTTATCAGAGAGAAGAGGAAGAAGCGGCTTGATTACAGCACGTAAGTGGCTCTACAGGGAGAAAAAGAAAAGGAACCGAGAGTTCTTCAACCTGCTGAAAAAGGGCCCAACAAGAATCAAGAGATGGAAGTTAAAAGTGAAACAAACATCAACAGAAATCTGTACTAACACCCTGGCACCGAAGGTATTTTAACCACTGAACCAAACTGCCACGAGAGATGGTGGCTCCTCCATTAAGTGATCTCTTGAAATCGGAAGCGAGTGCTTTGCCGGAGGATATGCTGTAACTCATCCCGGTTTACTGGATGCATCGCAGGGGTAAAGCGGGTGACACAGAATGGGCTGCAGTGCACAGGAGATCAGACGGAGTAATCTCCTGGTCCATCTGGCCTTCCATTTTCTGTAAAAGCTACTAGTATCTGGTACTTTCTGATCGTCCTGAGCACAAAACCTCTACCTCCAGTATTGCAACCTCCATCATGCAAACTTCATCCAATTAGATTAGTACTGAAATGCATGGGGACACAAAAAGGGACAGCATCTTCTGATAAGCAACCCACAGCACTACTTAGATCGCTTTACTAGAGTTACAATAAATTCTGTAAGACTAAACAACAACAGACTACACTTGATAACAAATAACCTTCAGGATTTTTGCTACTTCAGACCAACACATTCAACTTACTCAAGAATTATTTATCTGATGAACAGGACAGTTTAAAAGGTATCTATTGATTGTACAGAGATTGTACAGAGATCAGTATTATATTTCTATAGATCTCAATTGGTTTCACTCCTATAAAACTCTTCATAAGACTTTTCCACAGGGATGATCATCCTGATCGAAGTACCAAGTGAAAAGGTTCACTCTTTGATTATCATTTTGGTAAACTTAATAGAGGCATCCATAAATTAGCAGGGAAGAAGGAGGGAAAAAACCCAAACCAACAAATGATTATGCCTAGGTGGAAATTTTAAAATTATCTTTTTTAATGGATTACTGAAACCCTCCTGAGTTCATCTGCAGATACTGGAAACATGAATGGATAAAACTGGAAGCCTAGGAATTAGCAAAGTCATTACCACAATCGCATTTTCCTTATGTGGAATATTTTGCTTTTTCCTCCCTCCACCTTTCAAAGGCTTATGATCTCTGTCTAGTAATGCAGCCAGTTTTTCCATGAAACGTACCAAGTCCTCTATAATTTAGTTGGGAACATCAGTGTTTATTATCTTCTGCAGTGAGCAGTCCTGTTTAAAACTAGCTTCTCATCACGCATTAATATTCTGGTATGGGAGGTTTGCAGAAACGGAGAAAGAATGAGAAATAAATTTGAAGGCAGCTCCTTGCCTGTTTTATCATCCCCCAGGTTAGTCTGCGTTCAGAGGGGAGAAAGGTCTGAGCGCTGCAGCCACACATCACAAATACAGTTTTCTTGGTTTATACCTTCCTCTGCTTTGGGTTTTCTCGCTCTGCTGAGTAAATACATCTTCTGCAGAAATCCAACCAGGCGAGGAGACATGTGGTTTGTGCCTTGCCCACACCTCGGCATCTCGAGCTGGCTCCGGTTTCCACAGGTGTCTCCCAGCTCCGCTCAGCCAGCACTGAGAGCAGCCTTGGACCTCGCCTCGCTCACAGCATCTCTCACTCCCTTCTCCCTTTTCGGCCTGACAGGTTCGGCATGGTTCTGCGGCGACCTTTTCCGTGGAGTTTTGAAGGATAATGTAATTGCTGCCTCAGCAGATTCCCCAAGAAATTTATGAGAGAGCTTTCAGCTCCAGTTTTGTGAGGAATTTGGAAAAAATTAAGCCTTTAAAGTGACACATGACCTTACTGTCTGTCCCAGCGCTGCCACAAATGTCAAAAGCCTCAGCAAACACTGCTTGAATGAGAGATTCGACAAAAGCCCCATAGAGAAGTTATGGCAGATGATGTTAACCCGCCACTCTGTGAATTTTATCATAGCCGGTAATTTTTGGGTCTCTCCTCAACTCCCAAACTCCTGACAAATGTGCAAATTCATTTTGCCCAAGGACACCAGCACACAGTTACTGAATCACTGCGCATTTAGACGAATGCTGCAGGGAAATGTCCGTGTACATCCACTGTAGCTGTTTATATTCATCACAGCTGCAAACCAGCAGTCTCTTAGCCTCAGGTCTCAATGCACCTACACTCTTATTCACTTGCAGGAACATAACTAGCCTGCACGTGCTATATGTGGAGGGAAGGCAGCTTCAGCTGGACCGGAAGATACRCTGCTCCACAGCATCCCAGATGCGGTGGTGCAGTGCTGCTTCCCCAGTAATTCAAACCAGATCCCACTAAAAGCTGGTACCTGTCTCATCCAATTTAATTTCCAAGCAGTGGAGAACTCGGTAACCCCTGCCGCACAGGAGAGGAAAGAAGTGCCGAGGTCAGAAGGGAGCAGGCTCAGGAGACAGACAGATGCTGCATGGGAACAGGAGCTCCCTGCCTGAAAAGGGAGAGCTGGGCTCTGGGGATAACCGGGACTGAAAGGCCAAGCGCCCAGCAGAGACATCCTCGCGGGCTGGCTGGGACCCGGTAGTGGCTGGGTTCCCAAAAGACAGGACAGCAGCCTGCAGGCATGATCCTGCCATGCGAGGCTCTTACCCACACACTGCCCTCAGGGTCCAGCCCAGATGCTCTCATAAATTGGTGCATCAAGGTCACCACAGCCAGGTTTTTGCACATTCCGGTCTGCAACAGCCCTGCTAAAAGCTGTGCTCTCTTCCCGAAGGCATGCGGCTGCTGACAGCAGTCCTGGGCCAAGGACACATGGCGCCTGTGCCCAGGCGGCCCTGTGGGCTGCTTCGGTGCCTTCTGCCTGGGGACACAGTGCAGCAGCGAGCGTCCTCTGTAACCTCAGCCCCCGAGCTTCAGCCTCTGGAGTTTGAAAAATCTAGCTGTAGTTTTCACACATTGACAGCAACAAGGCTTACTTTGCTCTGTCCGCTGCTTAGAAAAACACACCAAGGTCAAAGAAAGAACATGACTTGAAGGCTCTTCCCTGCAGCATCAGGGTCTCAGTGCCTAACAGAGGTTACGCCAGCAGGAAAAATGCTTCTGCCTCTGACGTCTGTATCATGACCCCGAACAGCCAGTACTGGGTGAGTTTTGTGCTTAGCCTGAGGAGTGTTTGTAAAATGATCGATGACGCACGCAAATGGGCTCTTGTTTGTCTTACTGTACATTGCAAATATTGCTTTTAACAATGAGGTTTTTGCCAAACGGTTCTGAACACACCCAAACTGAGACCCAGAGATAAAACTGCAAAAGCAAAGTAATGTGACCACTGGCTGTCTTCCAGGAGGGACTGATCAATGTCTTCTGATTTGGGCTTAGCCTCCAGGACTGTTTTGGCAGAGGTGAAAAATAAATGCAAGTAATGTCACCAACTCACCTCTGCTGCTCTTAGGATCAGCCCGGATTGCAGGGAGCTGTTGCACTGCTTTTAAGCTGAAAATCCTTTCCCACTCAGCTTTTGGAGCAACTCTAGTTCTTAAAATTTGAATTCCTTCAATTTCCAAACAAGATTTAATCAGAGCTTGTTTCTGAGGGGGTCTAAGTCAATAACGAATACACGAGTGCAGGTTTTGGTAGCAGAATCTCCAATTACTTTTACCAATCAGTTAAAGTAAATTGGTGGTTACTGTATGATTGTACCATGTCCCCAAACCAAGCAAAACTGAATTCACACCTCTCTGAAAATTAGGCACAAAAGGCTTGTAAGAGGAAGGTAAGCAAGCTATTCCCCATCCGAGCCCTCTCCTGAGGTCAGGTGGATGATGTTGGCCAGATTCTGCTCTCAGTTACTCTGGTGTGAATCTCAGTGGAGTTGCTCTGGATTTACACCGACGTAGCTGAGAAAAAAACCTGCCCTGTCAGTTTTCCTTCTTCAGTGACCATTCTTCTAAATCTTGGGCCCCATCTTAGATCTGCTTCTTCTTACGAGTTGCCTGACTTCACCACGATGCCAGCTGGCATCTCTCTGCTGATCTGCCAGTGTTTAGCTCAGAGGATTTCCAGACGGCTTCATGGATACTTTTAGTTGTCAGAAAAAAATGCAGCTCAAGAGGTACCTCGCCTATTCTGAGTGCAGTCATTCGACTAACAGGTCCAAATGGCTCTGCCTGTGCCCCCAAAAGAAAAACAGCAGCCCCACAGAAATTGGAGTTTAATGTTCTGCATTTAAAGCTGAGGGTTTTTTAATCTTTGGCACCCGTGAAAGGCTGTTCTTCACAAAACTGAGTGATAAAACCCTGCAAGAAACACTCATCCCCAAACTATCTGTGTGGCTTTTGCACACATCTGTTTCTCTCCTGTCCTCAAGAGATGTCTAAAATCTAATTAACCAATTAATTTGCAAATATATTCTAATTTATTCAATGCAGATTTTCTTAGTGTTAAATTATCTGACAGCAAACCATACGCTGTACACAGGAACAGGACTTCATTAAAATACCAAAGGTTACACAAATGGAATAAAAATTTTATTTGTACTACAGTCAGCACATACTTATATCCCCTAATGAGAAAATGTGTTTGTATTTCCCTATTTCTAATTTGTTTTTGCATGTTTGGTGTAAACCTGCGGTTAATACATTTGCAACACCAAACTACTACACCTAGTGTGGAAACATGAATATCCTGAGAGGTTTCCACATCCGTTTAACTTGCAACAGAATTTAAATATACAAATAATCCACCATCAGCGCTGGTAAAACTCTTTTCTCGGCCCAAGCGATGCCACAGCTCATTTGTTATTGAGAATTTTATCTGTGTCCCAGCGCTCCTCCTACCTCCCTCCGCAGGTAGCACCGTTGGCTGGGAAATCTCAAGTTCTAATTGACAACACTTGCGCAAAGCGAGTCTAAAGGAAAAAGCTGATGCCTTGTTCTTGATTGCTGCATTGAACTGCTTGCCTTTCCCCCACCCCCAACTCAATAGTTGTGTGGGTACAAAATACGACAGCCAGTTTCAATTCTGCCAGCTGCTGGAGAGACTGTATCATTCACCATCGCGTGGCATCAGTCACAGCTCCACTCGACCTTCTCAAAAGCACAGGAGATGCGCTGTTGTGCTCATTAAAAACCACCCAACAACAACAACAAACACAAAAAAACCCCTTCCCTAGTTACTAACTCTCCAAGTATTTTATTAAACAGCATTAGCACAAACAAAAATACTTTGCCTGTATACACTGGGTACACAATTACTTCTTGAAGACATTAATACCAAACAGTTCTTTTCTTCGCTTGACAAGCAACTCAGTATTTTTATTATAGTTCATTACACTCCAGTTGCACCATGGTCAATTAAGACCAAGTTACAGTTCTTCTAGGTGTATGTATGCATAAGGGACTACTCCTATACTGAAAGGCGCTCTAACTGTATCTGTAATGTATTAAAAAATAAGGGACTTTCTCCACATCACACAACGGATCAGTGGCTGAGCTAGGAACGGCAGCCAGATCTCTCGGCACTGCAAACCCCGGGCTGTCAAGATGCACCCAAGCCTGTTTTCATGCCACCACGGCTACGTGTTCACAGCAGGCTCCATAAATCAAGCGCTGCTCGCAGCTGTGGGTGCCGGAGCGGCAGGAATCCATCAGCGGCAGCGCCGAGCCCGCGGGAAAGGGGCTGGGGGCTGCGGGCGGCACGGCACCTCCCGTGGGGTTTGACAGCCGAGTGGGATGGTCTCAGCGGGAATCAAGAGTGCTGGCAGCACTCTTCTTAATTAAAGGAGTAGGACCAGCCAGCTATTCTGGGTGTGGGTGAATTAGGTTGGAAGACCAGTAAAGCAGGGGGAGAGTGAAGAAACCCCTACCTCTCAGGGCACACTATCAATTTTAAAATTACACTTTCCACGTTTTTCTCTACTTAGTTTTAGCAGCAATATTTAAGGCAAGTATAAGGAGGCAGAAGTGCCCTACCTGCCCCCACCTCCTTATATATAAGTTTTAAAGTGTTTACTTTGAGCATGGACTGACCTGGAAGAGTGGATGACCTGCAAAGCGACCGACTCTGCAGGTGACTAGATGTATAGCTAGATGTATAGCAACTGTCAGAAGGGCAAGAAAAATATGAAAGCAATGGGATGAAGGAGGAGGAAAAGACCATTAGAGCTCAGTGGTAGGATATGAATGGCAYTGCTCAGGCAGCCCCGAATGCTCCCACAAGAGAATCTGGTCTGGGTCCAAAGATGGCTAATGAGAGGGAGCAGAAACAGTTTCCCAAAAAGAAAGCAAGTGTTTAAGTTCAGGGAGGAGACTGGAGCCAGACCGATGGGGAATGCAAAAGAACGAGCAATACAAAGCAGGGAGACTTGGCACTCCCATTTGTTTTTAGCCGTACAATAAGAACAGCCAATAAAAAGAAGATGGATTTAAAGCACTACAAGATTTTAATTTTTTTTAAGCCACAGTTTATAATTAAGACATGGAGCTAATTGTCTCTAAATATAATTGAGGCCAGGAATTTCTAGGAGATGAGAGAAAGGACGAGCAATAGATAATGTGACTATCACAGTTATGTTATATTCCACATAAAATGAACAAGGGATGCATAAACTCTGCATGTCTCTACACACTCTCCGGTGTACCCTGGACCGGAGGTGAGGGAGAAGCTGAACCTTGGGGAAGTTATTTTATAATCATCCCTTAGGGACTGTAATATCTTCCTCACGCATCAGTACCGACCACAGCCAGAGGCTGGAGGAGACTGCCCACAGATGCCAGCTGGCAAGGGAAGAGCTCCTTCAGGAGAACAGCTTCAGGAGAAGCAGAGGGAGTCTCTCCCATGCCTGCAGGAGAAGGAGGGATATGGAGGAGAACGGACAGAAAACAAGTTGTAGGGGACTGAGGAGCAGAGACAGGGTCTGAAACTAGTTTTAACTCCTTTTCCTATTTGTTTCCTTTACAGCTGTAGGTGAAGCATGCAGAAAGCAAACACCCAGGTACAGGGCCAGGAGCACAAGGGGCGGCTTTGGCAGTGAGGTGAACTGTTTGAGTTTCCTATCGCGGCCCATTACATCAGGAGGACCTGTCTGCATGGCTCAACATGGCCAATTATTCCTCCAAAAAGCTTTCAAATTCATTTATTTTTGCTCATATGCAAACCGAAGAATTAAGCAGTGCAGCTATTCATTTGCTTGCTGCAGTGGTCACTGACAGAGCTACCTACAACCACTGAGGACTGAAAATGAAGCTCTTGCGACTTCACAAATAAACCACAAAAATCTCCTCATAAATGCTCTCAATTATTTCTAGTCTTTGACTTGAAACCCCACCCGTTCGAGCTCCTGCTGAATGAACTGTGAAATGCAGACTGTCGCACACCAGTGGCTCGATGAGTCGGGGGGAGCATTTGGTTCATGTTGGTTGCCTTGTGGGTCAATGTGGTTGTCAATGTACATGGGTGCAATCTTGTTCCCTTACGGAGAAGTGATCAAATTAATTAAATGGATTAACTGATTTAATTGATTTGATTAAATATCTGAGAATCTTTCCTGCTTGTGCTGCTCCTGATCCTTCTTCCATCCTCAGCCTGTGGTTGAAGGACCAGGTTGAAGGAACCCTTGAATAACAACAAGAGATTGCCTCCTTTCCCCCACTTTGAAGCCTCCTTGTCCTATAAGCTGTACATATTTACATACTTGCCTATAATGTACCACTTCAAAACTGTGCAATCAGACAACACTTCTCTGGTTTAGTTATTAATAAACTACGGATTCATCCACCGCTGACCAAAGATGCAAAGGTTGTGAAACATGAAAAAGGTTGATCAAAACCAGCTCCTGTTTTAGCAACAGCTTAAGCTATTAAGATATACTCAGTATCATCTGCCTTAATGTCAACCACACTAAATTACTGTCCCAATACAGAGGATTGCAGGAGCAGAGTACAATTTCTTCTACATTTTTCATATAAAGCAGATGACACTTTTTACCTTGCTCGAGCAGGGTCTACCACTGACAGTACATTTCATATGCATACAGCTTTTGGGTCGCCTCTGAAATGGCAGCATATGCCCTCAGATCTTCCCAACAAGCTTTCGCTTATTTAAGACTCGCTCAATATTTTCATTTTAGCTGTTGGGAGAGGAAAATAAGGTGGGGAAAAGTCTGAAATTGTCACACCACCAAAGGGCATTGCCTATAATCACACAGATGTGATTTAAAGCCAAGTGACAGTCTATAATTGAATTGTCTGGGGCTGTTTATTTACTGAATTCAGACATACTGCAGGGGGGTCAAAAGAGCGCAGGTCTTTACTTATTCATAGGGAAAGCAGAAGTGCGGCCCTGGCGCTCCAGGTACCTCTGGTATTGAGGAACCCCCTACATGTGTTGTGCTTTTACATCAGCTTCAGCAGAGCAGCAGCAAAACATCGCCATGTTGAGTGGAGGGGAAGATGTGCCCATCGGCATGGGACTTCCCACCTGAGGAGAGGACGCAATTCCTCGCAGAAAACTGCTTAACTTTCTCTAGACGAGGGCTTCACCAGGCTGAGAGGGCAGAGACATTTCCCAAGCCCTCGCCTCCACACCCTCCTTTTCTCCTGGGCCTGTCTCGTGTGGGTCTCGAGACGGCCTTCTGGAAGCAGGCACAGCTTCTTCTTTAGCATACTTAAGAGGTATCGTCAGATTAAAAACAAATAGCCGTGACAAAGCATCCAGATGAACCCATCCTGCTATCCCAGCTGCAGCATTCGCGCCAGCCCAGGCTCCCAGCAACACAGTCCTGTTTGCAACAGCCTCCAAACCCAAGCGGATGAATGAATGCATGCGGTGGAAGCAAAGGACTGCTAACGCCTTCGCTGCAGGGAGCTGGTGCTCCAGCCCTGACCCCAGGCTCTCTGTCAGGGCCATCAAGAATGATTTGGACATCTGTCCATGGAAAAATAGGAAATAAAGGTCTGAGGCCACCAACGCATTTAACACTGAAGAGCTAGCACAGTCTGTTAATCTGCACCACCACCACAATGTGTTAATCATCAGCCCCTGCCAGCTAAGGTCTCTGCTTCTCAGGAGTCACAGAATAAAAGAAACATGATGGTTACCACACATTTTTCCCAGCGAGCCTGCAGCCTGATACTTTGGATATTTCTACAATACTTATACGCAAAACTGCAGACATACAGAAATGCTTCTGCAAATCTACTGGAATGGCTTTCGCATGCTTTGCCATGTGGGCTTTTAAGGACACCCCGTTGTCTGCCCTGTTTGCCCTACCAATGAGCCTACAGCATGCAGGTGTTAGGAGGAACAAGAACATCTCCTCTCGTACCAACTAGAGTAGTAGGTAGGAAGAATCGACCCCCAAACGCACTCAGATCCAACCTACTCCCTTCGACTCAAACTGGTCTTGGGTCCGTTCGTGGCTGAGGAGCCCCATCCCCTCCCGGCATGGCAGATGCACTGCACCATTCGCTAGGAAAGAAGATGGGAGTGACACTGTGGTTTAGGCAGAATAGCCTGGGTAAGTCCCTGCCACTAACAACAAGGTTTTCAGAGCCTTTGACAACACTATCCATACATTTCTGTGCGCTTTAGCCAACTCTAAAATGATCTGATCACGTACTGGACACTCCCCAGTGCTGATCTAATGAGTGCTTTGAAACACCGTATTTTAACTATAGTGTTTCTGTTGCCATTTTTTCAGTTAAGGACACTTTACCTTTGCCCAGTATGGATATTTTGACTCATTGTACTAACCTGGGGCCATCCAGCTGACATTTCCTGGTGAAATGAAGGGTGTAGAATTAATGGGGGGACCACCTCTGGGACTTTTGGTATGGCATTCACTAGTCCGATTCTCTGCTCCCTCAGTAAAGCCCTAAGGAGGGGAAGGAAAATGCCAGGTTCTAAGTGGATGAAGCCTGAGTGTTACGGACTTGCTGTTCACGCTGTGGCAAAACTATGGCTGTGAGTGAGAAAAAATAATTAGGTCCCAAATCTGCATTTAAAACATTTTTGCAGGATTTTGCTCTTCAAGTGGAAAACTGTTCCCACACAGTCTATTTTTAGGTATTTTATATTAAAGAGATCAGAAAAAGTCTTCATGTTTCAAGTTCTCGGTGGGAAGTTTTTACAGTAAAGATACTTGGAACCAGGGTAATGGTGACAGAAGAGGGGAATGAGTGAAGACTGTTGTCCCTGGAAATACAAACATATGGCTGGAGCCAGTGCAGGGGCGGTGAGGGGCATGCTCAGCTCGGTCACTCCAGCAGCCAGGGTGCACCCTCATTAGCCACAGCTCATTTGCGCCTTATGATTACTTGCAGAATAATTTCATGTATTTTGGGATAATAAACTACCCAAAGTATTGCTTATCAGTTTCATTCACACAGTGTAAGTCCCAGCACCAATCCTTTTGACCCAGCTTCACTGAGACAAGCATCGTACTTTCAAGCCAAAGTCCAGAGCAGGGTCGGGGACGTCCCCACACGTGGGAGAGGATGCTCGTGTCCCTCCGGCACTGCAAGGAGGGGAAGAGCAGAGGGTGAGGAGAAGAGGACAAGGCTGCAGAGAGTGAGGAGGCTTGAGTGGAGAAAGAGATGAAGAGGGCTTTTTTTGCCTTTGAGATTAAAAACAAGGCAGGAGCCACTCCACCGCTTTGTGAAGCTAGCAGAAGGATTTTCTGCATCAGTCCCTTGGTAGCAGATGCTTGTTTTTTGGTTTTTTTTTTTTTTTTTAATCGCTTTTGAACAGACTGCAAGGTCACGTTCCAGCAGAGCCTCGGTGCTCTGGATTGAGTTCTCAGGCCGATGCCCAAAACTCTTGAGGTTTTGGTTTCTTACAAGCATGTTTTGTGAATCCCCCTGAGTGCAGCCTTGCACATCCACTGCACGCATCTCTGGGTGGAAATTATCTGTCTGCACCAGAAGCAGCTTCTGCATCATCCGCTGCATGTTTCCCCTTTCACACAGAAGGAAAATCTCACCCTAATTCCTTCCAACCCGCCCAAAAATGTCTTTAACCCTTCAGATTCACATCCTGCATGTTCCTACACACCAACGTGCAGAAAATCCTCCCCTCAAAGACATGCTCTTCAGTGCCTGGCTGACTGCAATTTGCTTGCGACTGGATGGCTCTTTGGAGACACATGTGACATTTCATGCTGTTGGAGAGAAAAAAATTGCCCAAAAAAGGCTGCTTGAACAACAACTTCTTGCCTTTTTGCTCGGCACCAATTAAAAAGCATTTAAGAATACCGGGAAGGAAAATTTTAGTGATGGAGAGGCTGCCTTGGGCCTCTCCCTCCTTGGCAAGATGCTGAGCAGCAGGCAGCAGCGTTGAACCACACAGCATCCCTTCGTCCAGGTTGGGGGGTGACGAGCTCCCGTGATAACTACTGAGACGCAACGCCTCCCAACGCCATGCAAATCCAGGCGTGAGGGACTCGCTTCCATGCACCCGGCCAGGGAACGCCAGAATATCATCTGATACTCGCCTATTTGCTTAACACAATGGGATTTAAAGGACTAATCCTGAGAACCACTTGCAACACTTACCAAAACCAGTGTTTCCAATTACATTAAGAATTAGGGAGAGCACAAGCAAGGTTGAAAGCTATGTGTTTGCTTAATTCCCGTTAAAATAAATACAAGAATGGTGCCTATGTGCTCCTGCATATGTGTCCTGGAGTGTTTGCTCAGCTCTGGGACATGCCCACTGAGAGCACTGGAAAGAGGTTGGATCCCTCTAGATCCCCAGGGAGAATGAAGCCATCGTGAGCATTTGCAGTATGGCCCTGAGCCACCTCTCACCCTGCTGCCGTCACTCACCTCATCGCCACGTCTGCCTCAAACCCAGAATTCAGGTATTTTACCACACAAAGAGGTGCGGGAGAGATGGTGTGAACGAACATGGTGCTCAGAAATGAACCRAAGCAGCAATTTATTTCACACTGACATGGTCCACTGCAAGTAACGGGGAAACTTCTTATTTATTTGGACTTTGGGAGATAAGTAAATTGGCCACCAAGGATGCCATGGAAGGTGGATCACACGTCCTGTTTCAGGCAGGCACCCCCAAATTAGCTCATCTGACGGTGCCTGACGGCCATGAGCAGTGGTATGGGGCAGTCCCGCAGGAGCAGGAGTCTTGTGCGCCCCCAGCCATGGCCATTTCACGTCACTAGGGGGGTAGATGGGACAGACAGCAGCCAAAATCATCACCTTGAGCTGGTCCAGGGAGACTTTTGGACAAGCATCCGCCTGGGTGAGAGGTGGTCCGTGCACCTCCTGCAGCCCTTTGGCCCGGGGCAGCGCTGGGGAAGGACATGGCACTAACCCAGCCAGAGCTTCCACGCTGGCCTCCCTTCTCAGAAAGGAAACACAAAGCCTGAAACCCTTTAAATAAGAATTTAACATCATCCCTTATAATAAAGAGATACAAATAATAAATTTTTGACATCATCTGGTTAGGACATCGCATCTTGTCCAATTTCAGATTGAGTGCTGCTAATTATTTAGGCTCCAGAGCTTCCAGATTAACATAGGAGCATGCAGTCACTGCTGCACGCCAGCAGCTCTCTCTGCGATCCCAGGGAGCCGCCTCGCAAGCGCACCGCCAACTGTCTGGCTCCAGGCTCCAGGCAATAACCAGCAGCAGACACGAGGCATGTCGTTGCATTCATGCAATGCTTATGGTTATTCTAGGAGTAAATAAGAGGCTCTGTCATGTCACCAATCGTTTGAAGCGGCTCCCGATGATTTGAGCAGTTTTCCCTATAAAGACGAGGACATTGTGCAACTCAAGAGCAGAAGTAACGAATGTCTGATGGACCAAAGCAAATCCCGACCCAAGCTAGTCTTTAAACCAGACAATTTCTGAAAGGTTATTTGGCAGGGTTTGCTGTGTGTTCAGAGACCTGGGCTTTATTCTACCATGCTGATGAACTCCGCTTTTGAACTTTCTGTGCTTTAAGCCATTGCCCATTACCACTCATAATGCTATGGATTTTCAAACACTGCCAGAAAATAAACCTGTATTTCAAGCAGGTCACTGGAAAACAGAAAGCAAGGGGGAAGGAAGGTTGTGGGAACAGAAGTCGCGCTCCTTGGCTAAGCCCTGTTAGGGGCTGGATGARTATCTACCTGGTTTGGCACCCTGTTAGCCAACGACCTGCGCTGCACGGCAACGTCCCCCTGTAAAACAGCTGAACCATGAGCGCTCATCCAAAGCATTGGGGCGACAGAGCAGGATTTGGTTCCTGCAGTGCAGGGAGTGGAGACTGAACACGAGGGAGGTGTAATGACACATCCCTTTAGGGACTACCATCAACTGTAGCCCCAAGTCAACTGTAGCCCCAAGTCAACCAAGAGCTTTTGACCAGCTTTAGGTGATGGGCTGCAGCCCAGAAACGTTCCCTAGGTTTCACGTGGGCAGGTTTTGGCTCGCTGCTTAAACCGCTTTCCTTCCCATCACTTCTGTGATGGCAGCACCTGAACCACTCAGCTTGGGAGGGCAAAAATGTGCAACGGGGAGCAGAGACTCCAAAGGAGTCATTTTTCTTTCAGAAATATGCTTCTCTCTTGTTTTGTATCAAGCTTGAAAACAGCATCTCAGTAGGCTTCTGCTTACTCCAATAGAGGTTAATAAATTACTCTGCTTGAAAAATGTCCATATGTTTCAGACAGTGAGCTTCTGCTCGGAAGTTTCTTTAAAATCTGTTTTCACACTGACAGAGTAAAACCAACTGTTTTTCAACTTTTTTTCTCCCCCATGGCAACACCTCTCAGACACCAAATAAGCACCCAAAACCAACCACGGGTGCAAGTTCACTTTGGGTGAACCCCTTGGGGCAGCAGGCGCGTTTCCACCATGGCAGCGTGCCCGGCAGAAGGATGCCGGAGCACTCCGGGCGCTTTGTCCCATCCCAGCCGCCTGCCCCTGGCACGGCCATCCGCCTTCTCCSGCCATGCTTCGGATACGGTTACAGAGATGAACGTCCCTGGGCTGACGAGAAGAAAATCTGCCTTATATTCACAAAAATGTGTTCCGCAGTCGAAAGAAAAGTTGCTTTAAATTGAGGAGAATGTCTTTGTTAAAGCTGATTATGAAAAAAACCCTTCACTGCTTTATTGTCAGCAGGCACTGCCCACTCCTTGAAATCAACTTTTTTAGTGGAAACATTTGATTTAGCATTTTTTGATGCAAAATCAAATTGTCATTATATTTGGTTTTAATATTTTAAGTGGTGGGAAAAGTCTGGATTCTGTTTAAAAAGGCTTTTGATTTAAAAATGAATTGAAGTTTAAAAGAAAAGCAAGAGCTTAAAATCCAAATGGGGCCAATTCTCCTTCCTTCATTTCCTGTTTTCTTCCGTTTGAATTTTATCTCTGCCTCAGACTCTTCCCATATTTTTCATGATTTCATAACCATATTTTCCCATTAAAAGTAAGTTTCCTGTTACTGGAAGAACATCCTCAAAATCACAAGAGAGCAACTTACTGCCAAACACTACTGGAAAAATAATTATCCTGACTATGCAAGGCACTGTCACACGCAGTCAAGGTGAAACTCCTTCCCATTAAAAGGTCCAACACAAGATTTAGAGAATTCACCTACTTAATAAAATAGAAAAAATATTTTTGCTACTTTTCCTCCTAATCTTACAGTTATCCTAGCTTGTTGTACTGCACCTTTGTAAAATACCATGAGGCTTCAACTGCATGCCCCTAGAAGTTGTCATTTCTGAAACTGAGGAGCCAGAGTCCTTTAAGAGAATTATATGCTGAATATAATGCGCAAAGCCTGTGACTTATGTGCAAACCATCATGGACCAAACAGGAGATACTGCTGCTAATAATCTGTAAATAAAGGGAAAGTGGCTTTTTCGATTTCCCAATTAAGCAAGATAATACTTTCATCAATTATATTTTTATGTGACATATTCCCAATATGGATATAATAAATGGTATTATGCCTCTTGGTTAACAGCTCAAAGAAAATCCATTTAATTGTCCCTGCCCTTGCAGAAAGTAACACCCATCGTCTGTAAACCATTCCCTAACTCGTACACACGACTGGTGTGTTTCTGCGAGCCCAGCTCAGCTTCACATACCATTACTCACTAATTAGCAACTTCTAAATCCCAATCTGATGCCACTCGTCCGCTCAGAGAACATTCTTCCCTCCAAAGCAAAGGCAGGATTATCCCAGCCCCACGGAAGTCCCCGGGGAAGGTGGTCCCTTTGCGGTCCCTGTGCCAACGGCCCCGGGATTGCTGACCTACATGCATGAGGCTCCTGTGAACAGGAGTTGCGGGGTCTTGGCCGGATTCCCGCTGGGAAAGCTCCAGCACAGGGCGGAGAGGCAGGTGGGAGGGGAGTGGTGAGGTTCACCCTTTGGGGGCAGTTGATGGCGGTTTGGTAAAACAGGGCAGAAAACTCGAAGCGCTGCTGCTGAAGGGCTGCAGTGGGATCCAGGCACCTCACGCATAGTAACTAAATAAATGCAGGTGATGAATGGAAAGGCAAGTAAAAAATCCTGCCCCAACTCAACCAAAAACCTGAGCTGCAGGGCAGATAAACAGAAGTGAAGAAGATCCTGCCCTGCCAGCCCCTCTCAAGGGYGGAAGAGGAGAAAGGTGTCTCCACTTGTGGCTACAACCTCAGACCAGGCCTTCTCATCATCCTCCACTCCGTTTCAGGGCATTATAGCAGAAACACGTTCTTCACGTATTTTTCCCAGAGCCGTTTGTCTCCCTGCCACCCATTCTGTTCTGTATAAGCAACATGGTTTACGGACTCAGCGCTTAGCAGCTATTTGTAGAGCTCCCCATATGTCATGAAACACTTTAACCCTAAATTTCATCCTGCATATCCCTATTTCATTTAGGTTGCTGCTTTGCATCAAAGCACACAGTGGCAGGCAGCTGCAACCTCATCCATCTCCCCCACTTGGGCTCTGAGCACACTGGCTGAACATGCTTGTGGGTTTGATGACTACACCTTTATTTTAGTGCAGGATGAAGCGACTGAATATCCCAGTTAGACCCCAAATCCTTGAGAAAAATCTCTTAAATTTTTCAGAAGTCAGGTGTTTATGTACCCTGGCCAGGAGAGCTGCTGAGCTTTTGGATGCTCCACCAAATGGCTGCATGTTGGGCCAACAGCAGCAAGGCATCTCAGTCCACATCCCACCACAGGCTGAGTGTCCCGAGGGAGCAGGAGGTCACCGGCGGCCAGCTCGTAAGCCCTATAAAACCTCCACTGAAAGGCCGTGGATGCTACTGAGGATCCCCCAGTCTGCTTTCAGACCTCACAGTTGCCATCTCATCAGCTACAAACCCATGAAACACGATGAGACAAAATCTTGGTAGCTTCTCCATTCTTCTCCAACGGTGATGTCTGAAGACCAAATGCGATGGGAGCTGGGACCGCGCTGGAGGCTGTGCTGTTTGACCGCGGACACCTCCTCAAGAACAACACCACTGCCTGCTGCTTAAATCCCAGTGGGCAACTATTTTCCTCCATGTGGAATATACTGTGCCAGGCTTACGGAAAATAAGCTAACATGTACCTGTTTCTAGATTTTAATTTCAATCGGTTAGGCGGTTGAAGGAGAGACAACAGCTCAGAAGCAGAGCCAAGACACAGAGTCACCAGCAACTTCTATTCCTCAAAGCTTTGTAAAGTGGTAAAAAAAGAAAAAAAAAATCTATTATTTCCAAGGCAGGTTGCTTCCCCTAATTAGTGAGTCAGCTCTGCTAATAAAGATTACAACAGGGCATGAAAGCAGTGCTGAAGATGGGAGTATTTATGCAGGTCAGTGGGGGTTTTCCTAAACATTTTGATTACAACTTTAACTGCACTAAAACACATGCAAAAACCCTATCATTAAATTTAAACAGCCTGATGATATGCGGTACCAGACTATGAGAACTGCAAATAAATTGCTGTAATCTGCCATACTGTCACTTACTCCTGCTCCTCAGCAGCCATAATTGACTAATAGGATAATAAGGTGGCAGCTACGAATCTGAAGGCTCGACTCCGTTGTTTTAAACGCCCTTGAGGAGAAAATACTCTAAGTCAAGAAGACAAAGTGGCCTGATCACAATCATCTCCCTTGATTCAACATATTTAAATGCTCATCTGGACTCCTGGATTACTTAGTGTAAAATGTCATGCCATCCTGGTCTGTCCTGCAGGGTGACAAATGTCCAAGCAATGCCCTTGTTCCAGAAAGCCCCAGCATCTCCCACCACCCTTAGCTGCGCAAGCTGTGAAGCCACAGCAAGAAGCACTCTCTTGGGCCAAAGAGCTCAGCCGAGAGCCTGGCTCTGCTGCAACCTGGGGAAATGCCCTTTTATGCCGCCGGAGGCCACCTTCACCTGACTTTGGGACCAGCAGCTACAAGGGGTACCGGGGAGCAGCCTCATACTGATTTCAGCAAGCGGATCGTCGCCGTGTGAAAATGGTCCTGGTGAGCTAGGACGTGGTGTATCGATGACTGGGGCAGATTAGGAGGATCCACTCTTCAGTGCTGTTTACAGAAGAGTATTCGAGGGGCTAAGAGCAAACAAGGCATTTTCCAAGGCGTGCAGAGGCCAATATGGATTAGAGAAATTGCCTTTCTGTTATCACAGCACTCCAACCCATCCTGTAGTTGTCCTACGGCTGGAGTCAAAGCTCACACACAGACCTCCTACTATGTGTGTGTACGCATGCAGGAAAGCTGGACCATGGGAAACATCCTTACCAGCACTCAAATCCTGAGAGACAAAACCCTGGGGCAAGATAAGCCGACGTGATACAGCCACATGGGTACCAGAGCAACCCTTCACACCAGCAAAGTCTTTCAGAGAGCTGAACTGCTCCCTGGTGTAAATGAAAAGCCAGTGATGAGAAATGAATAAGCAAACTGACCTCCAGGGTGGATCAGCATCTGTACTTCTGTAGTCAAACGTGCTCCTCAATGCAGCTCGGTGCAGGAGAGAAGGCTGGAATTGGTGCCAGCCCTCCATCTCCCACAGCTTCCAGCCTGCGTCCCAGACAAGCACTTTATTGCTTTTTCCCCTGCCCTTTGCCTTTCTCAGACACCAACAACTTGTTCTTCCTCTTCCTTATCAGGAATAAAAAGGAGCAGTGGGGCTGCTCTGCCGTGCTTCCCACAGCAGGGCTCCCCAGCCGCCAGCCAGCGCAGTGCTGTGGGGTGGCCACTGCCACCGCTTCATTTCACCCTGAACCTGCATCACTTTGACTGTCCTTAGCCCAGGTAAGAAAACCACAACGGAAAACTCTCCAGTCATTTCACAATGATTTGTTTTTAAAATCTGGGGGATTGCTGCCAGTTTTGGGAATCAGTCTCACAGACCCCCATCGCCTCCCACCCCTTGCCCTCAGCAGCCACAGGGCTCCTGCTGCGACCGAGAGCATCACTTCTCCATGGAGAGCATTCAGCTTGCTCCAGCTCCTTCAGGCAGAGCATGTTTTCCAGAACTGCCGGAGAAGAGGAGAGCCCTGCTCCATCAGGGCATCCCCAGTCCATCAAAGAGAGAAAGATGCAGGGTCTGCACAGGGATGGACTTTCAGAAAAAGTAAAAAGGCATGGCAAGCCTCAAAGCAGCAACATGGGTCCAGGATCAACAGGGAGAGAGACAAACCCTCACGACAGAAAAAAACAGCCAGAAATAGGATTCCAGAATCAGAGACGGGATTGGTCTGGAAGCACCCAGGGCTAAAAATCAGGATTAGGAACTACTGAAGGGTTTTTTTTGTCTTTTTCTTTTAAGGACTTAGTTCCCTTGATGTAAGAATAAGGATTAACCCTTAATTTGAGCCAGCGCCTTTAACCCTACCTAATGACAAAGCTGGAAAGGACTGCTTACAGTCTGTTTACAGCACGCCATGTTAAAGCAATTAAGGGTCCTTACAAATGAAATACTCCTGAACAGTATGCCATTAGGTCCATTTGAGCATGCAGTGTCAGCAAGCAARACAGTATCTTTGACTCAGTGCTCTAAGAAAGTTTGAGCCTGGGTAATAACTTTTCTTTAATAATGCAAATTACAGAAAATAATGAGAACATTTGCATGCTTCCTTGACAAAGAGGTGCATTTCAAAGTCTCAGGGAGCAGCCTAGGCAGTAAGAAATATTCTTGTTCTCATGTGTCAAACTGCTTTGCTTTTCCTCTTTCCTGCTGACCGAAGGGTTTCATGCTGGAAATGCTAATCACGCTCGCGTTTGCCATAGCTCACCCTCTTGTTCTTATTGTCTATAGAAACCTGCAATTCAACCAAATCACCGTCAACCGCGGTATTCACTACAGCACATCTATATGCCCACACATGCTTTACCCAGGAACTCCTCCGCACATCCACATGCATGAATCATCGCAGAATTCAAGGCGACGGCAAAGGCTGAAACCTCCTAAGTGTTAAACTAAAGAAGATGAATCCTCTCGTTTTTCTCTCTGCTGCCAAGTTCTTAGCTTTATGCTCCCATCCAATCATCAGATTAAAAAGCTTGGTTTCCACAAACTTTGAAATTGAGCTTATTTGAGCATCAGAAGATTAGAAGCCAAGGGTGCCTTCTGCTGAGGCACAGGCACTGCCTGGACAAGCTAAACAGTCATTAAGAAAACTTGAAAACAAAGAAGCAAAATATTTTCCAAGGCCTCAACAGGAATGTAAAACAACTGCAATAATAATATGCAAGTAAAAGATTCAGGAGCCCTAAACCAGTCCAAGAATACTGCTCTGGGCTAGCACAAGCCATTTGAGAGAAAGCCCTTTCAACTGGCATATATGGAAAATCAAGGTGCAAGATGCAAAGTCGTACTATACGATAAAATCTGGCATAAGGTTTCCTAGTACCATAACCCACACACCACGTCCACATACCACAAAGGTCTCACCCAGTGCACATTCAAATTTGCTCAAAAAATTTCCAACAGGCTAACTTTGACTGGCACTGACCCCGGGAGAGCAACTCGTACGCCTAAATACAGATGTCTGCTAGCTTTTCAGGTGTCCCAGGGTCTTCTGCCCCGCCGCCAGCTGCTGCTCCAAAAAGGTGCAGATGTCCATCRTGTCCCAAACCACATCTGCCAGGCCTGGGCAGATGCCTTGGATGCATCTCGGCTGCTTGGGATGCCCGGATCCCTCTCCTGGGGTCCTCACAGTGCTGATGACGAAGCAAGACTGCGCTGGAACCTTCAAACCCAGCTGGTGCTATGCTTTGGCTGTCCGGAGGGTAACGGCTCAGCCGTGACTGACACACGATACCCTCACTGAAACAGCACAGGGGCTCTGAGAAATCTTTCCTTTCAATTATATTTGTGGAAACCAGAATGATGTTGGGATGCTGAATGCCAGAAGAAAATATAAATTTGGGATYGTTTTCAAGCCACAACACCCCACCACTGTCTCAGGGTTTACAAGCCAGGTAGTTCATTCACACTTACACTACCTACACACAACAAGATCTCTAAAAAATTACTGTTTGTTCTTAAACAATCTTGCTGTATTTTTCCCTGTGACTCTTCTGATAAGCTAGGATGTGAAGCTTCTTGAAAATGCTGTTGAAAACCTTAAAATTTCATTTGTAAACTGAAAAGAAGCAACAACGAGTAAAAAATAAAGACTCCAGTTTTTCCATTTCACCTGTGCTATTTATTTACAATAGAAAGCTCTGCATTACCTGCTAACTCTGGCTGTTATCGCAGGGCAGAAAAAATGAATGAATAGCACTTTCTAGACCTAAGATAACAACAGCGATCAGCTCAGAAGGCAGTGCGGGARATGACTTCTAGGGAAAGTCCTGATTCGCTTTGTTACACGGGGGGAAGAACCACTGAAAACCTAAAACTCTTATTATGTTTTCCACAATCTACACAAAACTTTATGATGGATAATAAGGTCTTCAAAATGATCCTAAAACATCTTTTGAATGAAAGGTCACTTGCCTGTATATAAAGCTATCTGAATGCATTTATGCTCATGTAATATGCACTCTCCCACTACAGAGGAAAGGTTGCATTCAGGGAAAGCACTTATCAAGATTAAATTTACATTTTCTGAGATTGTCAAAAAGTGCTTTTCATGAAGAACAACTGCAGAAGCTGCGCTCACATTTAGAAACGCTGCAAAAAGCACTTTCTGAAATAGGCTTTACCAGTCCTGAACCTGACGGAGCTAGAAAATCCACAAAGAGGCAGATTTACTGTTTTTAAAGAAATGTGTTGGTGGCTCTGAGATTAAAAACAATATCAAAATTAATTCAGAATATAACTTAAATGAGAGAAAGGTTCATAGACTGAACTGCATGCCTAGCTACGTCTCTGACTCAGGACCTTTATATGCATGTATATATACATCAGCATGCACAAAACACCTTTACTGTATTTATGTAGGTCTCAACCCAGTAAAAATACATTTCATATACGTGAGCTCGCACTTTTACATTAGAAATGTGTGCACGTTATACACTGGGGACACACATGCAAAAAATTCCTGAGATTGCAGGAAAAAGAGTTCCCAAGTTATATGAACCACAGTTTTCTCTTAACACAAAAGACCAAAAAATAAACGAATTCCCGTAAGGCTCAGCAGCCATCTCTGCTGTTTCAAGAATCTGCACTTTGAACTAGAACCAAACCCTGCGAAGCCTGATAAACCAACAGCCCCAAACGATTTAATGCATTAACAGCTCTGCTCCGCTCTCCTTCAGCGCGCACATCTGAGATGAGGGTTACGTTCTCATTTTGGATAGAGGCGAAATTTATACCTATAGCAGCACTCATCAACAAAAAAAATACACTCTCAAGTTTAGCGAGTGAAGTTGGATTTTGCAGACGACATTAGCAAAGTCATTTGCCAAATGGGTTGTGGCAACTCGTAATTCCTGACCACATGAAGAGAGTTATTGGACAAATTAATCCTTCCTGGTCTGTGCTCTGAAATATCAACAATTTGTCTGAGTTACAGTCTGTGCTGAACCTTTTCCGGTGTCTTATGAGAAATGAGTCTGGTATGTTTAGTCCAGTTGCCAGAGAGCTAATATTTCCGCACCACAAAAATGATAACCTCGGTTATTGTTCCCCTCACTGGCAATTCTCAGCAGAGACCTCAAAGACTGAATATGCCTCAAAACAGAAATGACTGAATGCTGGAAACAGCCTATTTTCAGTCAGGAGGGACTGAAGCAGGGAGCATTGCCGTTGCCATCGATAGACCCAAGATTTCGCTTCATCCAAGAGGAGGAAGCCCACACTCAAGTCAAAAGAAAGACTTAAGGAGTTTGGTATATTACTGCTACCTGTTCTGGGACTACATCTGCTTCCTAGAGATGTCAGTAATTATCTATTATTGCAAAGAAGAAGCTAAAAGACCTGACTTAAAAGCATTCTCATTTTGATTAATTTTTGCCACTTGTAGGCAGTTACTCATTAAACATTTAGACTTGAAATAGGTAATATGGGGAGATTACTATCACATTTGCAGAGGCCCAGCAAGCAAAGAGCTGCTTCATTTTAAATTGCTACATTTTTTGGCTAGAAATCATTTCAAAAAGTGTAAAAAATCAGTGTGCTAGATCACCAGCATCTTAGTTCACTGAGATGGTTTTATTCCTTTCCTCTGATTTCTGAATGCATTGAAGATGTTCTCCTGTGTCACTTTAAGAACTATATCACTTCAGTGCCAAAACCAACAGTAATAAACAAAAAGACCAAGCTAGTGTATTTGTTTCTATGCATATGCATGTATATATATATCAAGCAAGACTACAGCACAGCATTCTCATCAGACAGCTCCCTTTAGCTCTAAAAAAATTATTCCCCAAACACTCTTTCTTGGCCAAATTTCATTTACCTTGATGAATATTCCATAATGGTTTTTTTTTTCCTTTCCTTTCAAGGCAGAAAAGAATCAAAGTAATTAAGGAACAAGAATAGCCTCCTCCAGACTTGCAATAAAAGCTGATCACTCCCACAAACTTTCCTACCTGCAAACAGCATGCTGCTCTTTCCAGCCCACATGAAACTCTACCTTCATCTTCAGCAAGAAACCAACACTGACCTCCAGTAATAGTTGGTGGATTGTAACTCTTGAAAGCAATGGAAAAGGAAAGGAGAGCATTACTAAGGGAGAAGATGAAACCTACTGTGCCCAGTGACGGTGGCTCAGGGCTGGAAGCGTGATTTGTTGGAGTACGACCGCTGGGGCTGCTTCCACAGCCCCGAGACTGTATCACAGCAGCATCACCTTTTAGATAGGCTGCCTGTGAACTTGCAASAACTATCTCCTGAGCACTTCTACTGCTCAGCCACTAACATGGGTAGAAAGTATTTAAGATCGACCATGTTGTTGTGCCGCTATGAGCTATTTAATACATTGTCTTGCTGAAATCTGGCAGGGGTATTCTGTGCAAAGGATGATAACATCCGCTTCTTTCCACGGTGGTCTGACATCTCAAGATGATAAATTTGACCTCCCCTCTCCCCTTCCTTCTCCTTCCTTGAAGAGCCAGCATGCCACAGAAACCAAGGCTGACCAGCTCAGGATTATTCTGCTATTCATCAAATACAACCTTTATCAGCAGCCAAAGYGAAAGGAAATTCAGGAGGGACAGAAGTGGTATTTTCATAAAAGTTGCTCATCTGGTGAGCACATACAAAAACAAAAAAGCAAAAGAGCAAAAAAGCAGCACTTGTGGGACAGTGCTGTATCCTTCCTCCAGGCTTACGATTACGCACCATGGAACCAATTCAAAATCATACCAAGATGATGTTTGGTGCCAAACACTGACTACTAGAGACCCACTCATCACTCCAAAACTGCTTGCACACATGACCCTCTTGGAGTATAGTCTATCCGGTATTATTATCATCTTGCCTCTGCATAAAAACACAAAATTAAGGTTCCCAGTATCCTGTATGAGCCTGAAAACATAGTTAGTAATTCCACGAAGAATTATCTCAATTAACATTCATAACTATGGAATAGGAGAAATGTAAAGATTGAGCCCAACCAATTTAACTGCTCTACTGTCTGCAACGCTGCATGGAACTGAGAAGTCAGACCCTAAACCTCTGCCATCAAATCAAAACAAAAATTCCTTCCCTGTTATGGAAATAATGGTTGATTTATAGCTGGAGAAAATAAAGTTGGCAGGTTTAGTAACTCCTCCAAGGTCGCAGAGAGTCAGTGGCTGGTCAGGAACCAGCTGGTGGAACCCAAACCTCGCCCTGCTTTGAGTCAATGATGGGTTCACCTACTCTGGTGAGCACACGCAGGGCTAGAAAGGCTGTTCTCTCAAAGCCAGCTAGTCATATCATATTCTCCCCTGAGAAAAACAAAAAATACATGTTTTGGACAATTTCTGATGAGGACAAACTCCTCTCTGCAAGCTCACTGTGACAACAGCAAAAGAGCAAAAATGGGGGAAAAAAAGCCCTCCCCAAACCCAGTATTAAATATTAAGGTTGGTACACTTAATCCTGGGATGATTGAAAGCATATATGCGTGGGCGTACGATGCTTTCCAAAAAAACTTCGGAAAAACTCTTAGCAAAGGGTGCTTCCCTTATCTCTTATTTGTGCCAGTCCCAAAGAACGAGACAGACAATAATAGCTGCCTCCCTGCAAACAAGTGCTGCCAGGAGTGCTGGAAACAGCCAGTGATGAGAGGTTAATTTTTTATTAATTAGAGCACAAAGCATCCTGGCTTGTCCCTYGTTAGGGCATCTCCAGGCAGTTTGGCTTGGCTAAGCGGAGAGCCGAGGGAGGTGGCAGGCACCCTGCGACAAGGCTGTCGTGGAGAAAGCTGATTGCTCCCGCTCCAGGAAAGCTTCTTCAACCAGGACACGGCAAGTTTGATCACCGGCTGGATAAAGGTGATTCCAGTGCATTGTTGGCTTTGGTTGTCTGACAAGGCTCCTGAAATCTGAGCCTGCAGCAACAAAACCCATCCATTTTAGCCAGGCTGTTTTTTTTAAATAGTTGGGGAGGGAGAGAGCGCCAGGGAAGGCAGGCAGGGAAAATCATCAGGAAAGCAAGCAGAAGAAGAAAAGAGAGTGAGAGTGGATATTACAGATTCATATATTTAACTATAACCCTACTACATCTGATACGTCAGAGCACAGGGTCTCAATCTGAAGATTAAAAATAGCTTAGACAGTGGAATGTACCTTGTACAGGGCAGGCATGTCTTGAAATATATAGCACCGTCACCAAACTTTTTTTTTTTTTTTCCTTTTTGCAAAACAGACTGACAGCATTGAAAACTTAACCCCTCTAGATCATCCCCAAATCCTGGGAAGTCAGCTGAACATCTCCAGATGTGACTGAGAAGAGAAAGAACATACAGGGCCTGCAAAAACATCGCTATGTATACTTTCCCTATGATACGCTGCAGATAAGGAAGGCTGCTTCCCCCAGGACAAGCTGTGGGGAGGTGTCTGTCCATCCCCATGTGCACACTCATGCGCTGGAGTTTCCTCTTTTTTCATTTCTTCTTCTCATTTTTCATTTCTTGTTCGCCTGGGAAGACAGCTCAGACAGTGTCTGGCCTTACCCAGAGATAAACCTCCCTGTTCTTGTCAAAAGCGGTGCTGGATGAATGGCAGCACAGGCAACGTGGCATTTTAACTCTTCCTCTTAAAAATGAATTAAAGAATGGCAGCATAGCATTAGGGCTGGCACAGGTTATGYACAACTCACCGACAATATCCACATCTTTCCAAATCACCTGGTATTTTATTTAAGTGTCAGCCGATACACTCTTACTTGCAATTCCTAACAGGAGAATATCAAATGATACTTGCAACATGGTAACACATCACATCAAAGTAAGGAAAGTTTAAAAATTAAAATTAATCACCAATTTTAAATTGACTCCTTGGTAAGCTCAATGTTGCTGCCTACTGCCATTTCTGCCAGGCACAGGCGGCTTCGTTCCTCAGCCACCCTTTTTAAATACCGTGTTTTGGATTCAGCTGCATTGCATCTGCCTGAAGATCAAAACATGCTTTTCAAAAAATTACAAAACCCTGAATTAAGTAAATAAATGCATAAGCTGAGGTTGGAAGTATCTAGGAAATAGACCCTAGAGTGAAGTTAACAAGCAGCAGAATTAGGAATAAAGCTGATCTCTAGATTCAGATTTCTTTTAAATTGGAAGTATTTTCAAAGTTGTGAAGAAGCTGAGCCACTGGGATGCAAAACCAAGTATCTATTTCTTTAAATGACTTTAAAAGGTAACTTTATACATCAGAGCCCATGACTGTTCAAGTATTTTCAGAAAATTTGCTGAAAACTCATTAGTATGCCTTTTATATGCTATCCTGTAGCCCAATACGGAGGCAATAGCCATAGGTACCACATTTGCATTTTTATGCAGACATTTACATGAATAAATKAAGTGGTTTGTATGTCTGGATTCCCATTTAGACACAAATCCCTGTTTCCGAGAGCACATTTTCATGAGCATGCTGAAAACAGAGCCCTTAAACAATGTCTTGCTGCAGCAGCTTTCCCCCAATGTGTCAGTGAGCTTGCAATTTTAAACTCATTTTTCCCCTGTATCTCCAGAGCTGTGCAAGACCCTTTGAGTATTTTAAATCCCTACGAGCATGCCTGTTTACCCACGGCAACACTACAGCTTACAGCAAATTCATTCCCTTGCAAATGATCCTCTTGGCACCACGTTTTGGAATTTGCTCCGTCATTTCCAGAGAAGGTAGAGCAAGCCCTACAGAAGCATCTAGGCATGTGCATCCTGCACCTTTCTAGGTCATTGGAAATCCAAACAATTTTAAAAAATGGAAATGGGGAAAAGAAAATGGACCATGGGAAAAAAAAGTAATTAACCAAAATATTCAGACTCCCCTCCTGCAGGAAGGCTCACTATAGCCGCAGCTTCTCCCAGACAGATGGTGATGAGGAGTTGCCAGTGACTTCATGCCCTAATCAGTCTCTGGAGAAGCCTGCTCCAGCAGTGAGAGACATGGGCTCTGGTCCTGGGTCTGCTCTGAATTTCCTGTGGGACTGGGCGAGTTATTTAAAACTTGTAGTGCTTCAGTGTTTCATTAATTCATCAGTGGGTCAAATCACAGTTTAACACCAGTTCCAATTTCTAAAAGGAATGTATTCGGTTCAGAAGTCAGTCATACGCGCTCTACTTGCTGTGAGACAAAAGGAAAAAGAAATCCTGCATGCCATTATTTAAAAAAAAAAATCCAAACCGTCCCTTGTTGCAGCACTGCCTTTCGCTAAATCCTGTGAAATGCTATGACGAGCTATTTGTTTCCATCCCCAAAGAATTCCCATTAAAAACTCTGCAGCTCGGTTGCAAAGCCTTTATTTCAAGCCTTTGGAAAGCTGGATTTTCTGAAGGACACTGCAACCTTCACTCCCCGCGAGCCCTGCAGTACACATGCACCTGGGAAGCATGGCCGGGAGACCACAGGGCTGGAGCCCGTGAAAGCCAAGCATGGCTTGGAATAAAACCCCGAACTCCACAACTCCCTTAGCGCACATGTGTTTTTCTCTTCAAGTCGAATCCCCTGCTCGCCATCTCTGAGACTAAAGCTAAAAAAACCTATAAAGTGTCTAAGTTATTCCATTTTTTTTTAAAGGCTCAGACATTAAACTATTTGGCGAACAACTGTTTTTAGATGTGAGAACAGCAGATGAATCATTATTTTTATCAAGTTCTGTATTTAAGGCAAAAATCCCCTATCGGAAAAGACGACTGTGGAGAGTCTGGCTTTGCAGATACAGCAGCAGAGGGTAATACTGCTACTCTGCCATGAAAAGATACCACAAAATACTTAGACTCATACCCTGAAGTCCCTCTCTGTAATAGMTCCTTACCTGAAGACAGTGCTCAAGGCGTGCTGGACCACTCTGAATCTAGGATTGAACACCGTGCTGCCCAGGTATCAAGTAAAAACCTGCTGGAGCACCTCCCAGCCCCACCAACCCTCCTTTCTCCTTGCAGCCACCACTGCAGAGCACCCACCAAAAGGTCCTGCTCTACCACTGGAGCTTCAAGGCCTGGGTTTCCCCCCATAAAATAAGCCAAGGGTGAAGTCTCCAAGATTGTTCATTGTCTAAGGCCTTATTTTTTCCCCAAGGAGACTGGTAGGGTGCTACACCTCCAGCCTGGCCCGCCTGCAGCTCATCATTAGCTTTTTCTTTTTTTCTTCCTCCCACTGTGCTCTGAGCTGGATGGAGGCTAATTGAAAAAACAGCCCAAATATTGCTTGCACGGCTATCATCAAAATGTCACACCTCCTCTGTCAGGTATGGCAGGTGATGAAGGACACGCTGCCAATGGTCCTCGCAGGTTCCAATGCTGTGACGGCAGCCACAGACGGGAGCATGTCTCAGAAGCGATGAAGCAAGCATTTTCAATCTTGTTAGTTCAGTCATATTAAGCTTAACGAAAATGAAAAACACGCCTTTTGTCCGTCAAGACAAAGGTGTCGGACCAGCTGAGGCTGCTGTCTCAGCTTTTTTAGTTATTCTTGTTAGTGCGTGTGTACAGTAAGTCTGGACTCCTTTCTTTACACCCTCAGTGTCCACATACGGTACCTGAACTACCTTTTTCCTGTCTTTAAAATGGGTGGAGGAGCCTGCCCGCACCTTACTGGGCCATGATGCAATTCAGCTGCTGTTTGCAACATGCAATGAATTTCTGGAAGAACGCAGCGCTTTCATTAACTGCTCGGTAACTGAAAGCCTAACAACTCAAAAGCTGTTTTCCTGCTTGGCTCTTCTGTGGAGTGGAAATTTCTGTAACAAAGGTAAAATCATCAACCACACCAGGAGCTACTGTAACGTAGAGACTTGTGCTCTGGCTTTTCGAGTCTGTAATTCCAGTGGGCCTTGCACGGGGTGCCAGGACAAAATCAGCATGGCAGGGAGAGAGACCTAGAAATGCAGAGAAGAGCCTGTGACCATGCAGCCACCACCTTCCAGCCTGCTTCATGCCTGGTCTATCCAAAAAGGCTGAGGCTCTTATTTCCCTGCAAAGTACCTGGAAGAAGCATCAGAGCTGCGGGCTCCTGCGTGTGCACCTGCCTGGGGCAGCAGGGACATGGATTTCCCGGCCTGAGGAGTCCACATGAGCAGCTCATGTTTTACCCCAAAGACTGGACGGCGTGTATCACCTGGCTAAAGACCACAGTCTGTAAAAGGTTGCACAGCACTACATTGCTAACACAAAAAATACTGATGCTACTGAACGTGCCAATAGTGTGTTGACGTGCTGGAAAACAACTAAGGCTGCCGAAACGCTCCGACGGAGGAGGATGGGGTTTGTAGGTCCAGTAACGCCAAGCACTTTTAAACCCTTACTTAAAAAATACCCTCACTCTCACAGTAAAGAAAGTGCCTTCAGATATTTGGCATTAGCCACCAGGAGGCAGGCAAATCTAAACAAGTTCACGTAGACACAAAATTAAACCTGACAGCCATACAGCTCCTCAGCAAGCAAAAATATGACCAAAGGGAAGYGGTGAAACGGTCCCCCGTTTGTAAGGCCAAGCTTAATAGTAAGCAAAAATCCTTCCCAAAGGAAGGTATTAAGAACCAATGGAAACCGATGACACGGCCTGTCACCATGGGGGGCATCACATGCTTTGCCTGGTGCCTCTGCTCCTCGGGCGATTTGTGGCCGGTGGCCCTTGGATCCTGCGTGAACTTGCCGAGCAAAGCCCCAGCGGCGGAGGGCACACCGGCTCCGCTGTCCCAGCCCGGCCTGGAAAGCAGAGGAGGAAAGAGCCAACCTGCCCCTTGTCCTCCAGGACCTCCTGCAAAAGGGGGTTACTGCTAAGGGCTGACCTGCAAGCATGAAYGCCCAAAAAATCCTTTAAAATGTCTGTATGTAATTAGGAAAATGCCATGAACTACGGTGCATAAATCACAGGTACCTCTATAGACTGCGAGAAGGCATTTCAAGGTAGCTGAATTATCTTGACACAAAGGAGTTATTTATACATAAATTACAGTAACTTCGCCCATGCTAACGAGGCTGTCATCCCCCCCTGTGATTTACTGTGATCTTGTAATGGAAAAGCTTCATTTCCCTGACACCGGAGTGGTAATGGGACTGGTAATTCCCAGAGGTGGTGGCGAACCCCAGGTKCGTTTGCAGGTCAGGGGGGTCCCACCAGCCGCCCCAACCCGGGGAGGCCGCCCCACGCGCCTGCATCAGCCACCGACCAGCCGGCCGCTCGGGCGGTCACAGCCGGAGAATGCCTGCCCTCGCCTAGCAACCGGCTCGGAGGAAATGGCATCAATATACGAGTAATTAAAACGAGGGAGACCGGGTTTAAAGCTGAAAGCTGAGCAGGAAAATTAAAACGYGGCTGAAGTGAATTCTTTCATAATAAACGCATGAAGAATTAGGCTCGTTAGGGCATTTGCTGTAATAAACAAGGCGCTTTTTTATCCGCCCTCTAGATCGGCCATGACCCACAGGCTGTCTCCCACCAGGTTTCCTCTGGCCACCACCGGGCTCCCCATGGCGGCAGCCCCCAAGCTAAGCATGGGGAGGGATGGTGAGGTGTCCCCAGCGCAGGGCACAGCGTGGCTATGATGCAGAGGTGCGACCACAGCTCCAGGCCTGACGGGGGGCTTTCCAGTAGGCACCCTTCCTTTCATCCCTGCAAAACGCTCCGGCTTTCTTTTCCAGACCCGGCTCCCACTCAGACATGAATCTGCACGAACGCGACCTTGCTCCTTCTGCTTTTTTCCCCCTGTTTATGAGGCGGTAAAAAGATATTTATCTCAATTTCAAAGCAGCAGTCATCCTGTGCGAGCCTAAAATTTCCAACGTGGCAGTGTGCTGGCCCTTGGTGAAGGGTACAAACCCAGCCAAAATGATGGGAGTCAGAGTGAAGTCTGCATTTATGCTAAGCTGGAACTCAAACTTGCTTAATTAAAATACCTGATGGGGAAGTACTGGGACCAAGTAACAGCAATTAGTCAAAGTACTGAGTCTTCTCCAGCTGGASCTTGACACAGAGCAAAACTTGGCCGAAGGTTCGCAATAAACCAATTGTGCACTTGCAGTTAAAGACCAGCCTCACACCTGCCCAGCCTGGGTTGCCCTTTTGCCGACACTCTGCCCCTATACACCCCACGTAGCACAGAGAGACACGGATCGGGGCGAGCCCCGATCCATCCCATGCTGCTGGATGGGCTCTGACGGCAGCAGCCCTTTTGGGAGACGAGGCTGCGGCATCTGCGGCCACCACGCTGCTTGGCCAGCAGCCCTGCCCGGGCGAAGGCCGCCCATCCAGCAGCAACACAAGGAGGATAAAAACAAAAGAAGAATTTTCTCTAAGCTGCAAAAATAATCATCCATGGAAACTCTTCAGTTTCCAATGCTTCCCCATATTTAATACACAAAATAGTTTGCTGCTACATTGGCAATTAAAAAGGTCCCTTAAATCCCTGTAAGAAAGGAAAATGCTCCCTCACGCTCAGCGGGGCTGTCCTGCTGAAGAAGATAATCCGTTTAGGAACGACTGTAACCATTCTTGGAGAGAAAACAGAAATCTCCTTGAGAGACTTCCACCTCATTCTCAAACCTCCCAAGTTTTAGCAACAAGGCTGCTACCCCCCTTCTTCATCGCAGGACCTGGGAGTCCTGCTTTAACACAAAGAAAAAGGAGAGGGAAACGGCAAAGGGAAAAGAAACCCCTCTCAGTTTCAAGAGAACTATTAATTTTCATTTTCTGTGAATGAGTGTAAAAGAAATCAGGCAAATTACTTTACACCTTTTTATTTCTTCAAACTGTAACTAGGTGGTGTAAATGCTAAGGCCAGCTACTAACAACAAACATGGACAAGAAAAAAGGAGTAATTTTCCCCGGGAGGAGTGGCTGCTTTTCTAGTGGTACTTAGGAAACCATTCTTGACCTGAAGCTCACCAGGGTATTTCTTGGCTGGCAAGGCTGCTGCAAAGTGAACTGGAATAATGCTAAATGAGTGGGAATCCCTTTGGTTGCATTGCTAACAGAAGCTAAAAGAAAATTATCTATTTACACCTTCATGCAACATCCTCTCAAATCATCTGAGCACAAAGGTAATCAGCACTTGCCAGCGATTGCTGCATTGCATGGCTCATGGCAACCTCACGTTGGCCTCATGGGTTATATCATACGCTTCAGAGAAAAAATAATTACCACCGCAAGCCTAAACAAGTTGAATAAATAGGAGATCTGACCAAGCGGCTGCAGTGTTGTCCAGCAGGTTTATGAAAACAGAATAATTGCTACTGCTGTACCTTGAAGGCATATAAAAAGAGGACAAAAATGTACAGAGGTAATTTGATGCAAGACATTTCGTACACAAAGCAGAGTGACGATGAGCGATTCAAGAAGCAAACACCTCTAGCCAGTAGACTAGCTGCAAACCACCCATCTTCCTATTTTGCTGATTCTCTGACTTCTCGAAAGAACTGGCTCTCCAAAGCATAAATTGTAGTTGACTGGTGGGAAGCCAATGTGAATATTGGGACCTAACACTTATCTTTCTGATGCATGTATGGCCACAGAGACGAGAACTCCCATCCCACAGCACTGAAGTGCTTGGGAGAAAAGAATTAATGGGGAAATAATGCAAAGAGGTGGGTCAGGTAAGAGATAAGCAGAGCACAGCACACATTTCACGTAGGCAGGGTAGGCACAGGACAGGGCAGGAGCTCCAGACTGCTCGGCTCCTTTCCAGCTCTGCCCTTCCAGCTCACTTTGGGGTGGCAAAAAGCCCATTGGTTGTCTTCTCCATGGGCTAGCTTCCACACCCATAAAATGGAAACAGGGGTACCTATCTCCTTTGTAAAACTCTTTTGAGATTTATAACTAAAAAGTATTCTGTAAGGTTTTTACTATGCCATGCATATGTGACACAYGCGTAGTTTACAAAGGATTTTCTGAAATGAACTGTTCCTGTTGTTATTAATACACTCCATGCAGGGTGAGGAGCGACTAATTAGATTACAGCCTTTCAGAAAAGGACCTGGTGATTACAGTGAATCATAAACAGAGTGTAAGCCACAATGTATCCTCCTGTTTGAAAAAAAACCCAACAAAAAGAAAAAACCCAAACGCCGCCCAGGCTGGAAAACAGAGACGGGAGCACAGGCTGCAAGACACATGAAGTCATCTTTCCACTGCTGTCAACAGCTCGCGTGGCCCCAGTTGACAGAGCAGAGGTGACGCGCCTCCAGAAATATGTAGGGCAATCAAGTTTCGAGAGAAAGCCCAAGTGAGGCCACGTTGTACACCAGGGGAATGGGAAAAGTCCTTGAACCAGAGAGCCTTGCTGTTACACACTGCCAGGCTGGCTGTGGGTCATGCCACTGAGGCAGCCAAGAGGATGTGGTTGAGATTAGCCAGCCCAGTCTGCTGCACAACTGATACGGAGGACATCTGGCCACCCCGTCGGTGAACAGCCGGGGAAACACCTGAAGCTACAGGTGTCAGCCCACCCAAGACAGCCCCCATGGCTCTGGAAATAAAGCTGTGTGCTGGGGATGGCATGCTCCTGCTGGGCACCACTGCAGCTGCGACGCCGAGGAGGAGGAACCGTGAAAGGCAAGGCCATGAGCTCTCTCCTACCCCTCCACATCTCCCACTTGGCGTTAGCATGGATCCTGTTTCCAGCAGGTTAACAGAGTGGCCTTTAAGGCTCTGCAGGTAAAACACTCCAGGTCAAAACACTTTCCTCCACTTCTAGGAGACCTGCTGTCTAAAGCAGTGAAGAGAAGATGCAGTTCCCTCTCCTCCTCCTCCTCCTCCTCCCTTCTCCAACTCGGTCCGTGCTTTGGTCTCCTTCCTCCCCTGCTCCCAGCAGTATTTCCTTGGGCTCAGCTGGAAGGGTTGTAAATAGAAGCGGGTCAGGATGTGCAAGCTATTCAATATTTGCAGCGAAAGAGGTCAGGTACCCAGGGAACCAAAAAGCCCATTTTCCTCCTGGACAAGAAGCATTAGCACTTTCTTAACAAGACTGTGCCCAGTTAAATTTAGCGACTCGGCACACACGTTGCACAAGGTCACGCTGGCTTTTTCAGAAGCCTATCTAGCTTTGAGATCATCGCACCTCTTTTTTTTTTGTATATTTGTGATAAACCAATTTGTCATTCATGCTTGAACATCTATCCTCTGAGTCATGTCTAGGCACAAGGGTTTTTTAAGACCGGCGTCTGGGGACATGAACAAAAAGGCCATTAATGGCAGTGGAGGCTAGGGACAGTCAGAGGTTTAATTCACCCAGTCTATGAAAGTGATTTGTTTTCAGGTTATTGGTGATGATGGTGGATATCAGACTCACATTGCAAATATGAAGAAAGAAAAAAATCAGACACTAAAGAACCAGGCTAAAAACAAAGCTGCAAATGAATAACTGTGGAAAACATTACTGAAAAATATTATATATCCTCTTTCCTAGAACGGATAAACCCGTGAAAAAGAGGCCAGGTCTGGAGACTAGTTCTCCTACAGTCTCTTTTTCTCATTTCCCCATTGTTTCTTAATACTTCATATTCACCAAGTGCAATATTAGATTATGACTGGCATTTCTCTTATGTGGCTGATATTAGAGAGGGGCCCACGCAAGAGCCAGCTGGAAGGAAGAAGGGAAAACATTTCCCAAAATTTTTCATTAAAAAAGTATCTGCTATGAAATCCACATCTGGATTTTGCTGCTGAGACTTATCTCTATCTTACTTATTTCAATCTCTTTATTATTTTTGCATATCTATTATTGAGTTTTCCTTATGCATATACCATTATGTATACGCGGGTTCCCAGATAATCTTGCAGCCAATAAAATCCTTTTCCATCTAAAATCAAATTATGGTCCCCAGCCATCTCCAGCCCTGCTCTGGGTATAATGCCTACCCAGTTTTCAAGTCATCGGTTAAGTTGGATACTACATTACATTCTGCTTAGGTCTTCTAAGTGGGATGATGCCTTTCTACATATTGTTAAGCAGATAACCCATTTCTTAGAGGTTGTGTCATTTTACTAACGAGTAAAAAGAATTAAAACATGTTTGTATACAAGTTTAACTAATTTTCTTCCCAAATTTTAAGGTCTTTTATGTTAGGTTACATAACCTAACACTTTAGAATGGAAGGTACTATATGAACGTTTACTCGTACATATAAGAATAATATGTATACATATACACTTATATATAAACATATTATTTATGTGGGCATATGGATCTCAAATAAAATGAGTGAGTTTCAGTACTATAGTTTAAACAATATTACCAGTTATTTGTGGATTTTTTCCCCTGAATTCTCCATGAGACTCACAGTGATTGAAAACAACCGCACTACCAAGGTCTCCTTGTTAATGGATGTGTCAAAATCCCAGAGGTAAAAGTAGTGACTGCAGCTCTGCACATTACACTGCATTTCTCATCCATTTCACAGCACAGAGCTGAAGTTATTTTTTAAGCCATATGGTTTCACTATACTTGCAACCTACAGCTAACACTATACTTCTAAGTGCATGAGTAGGCATTTACATACACAGACAGAATACAAAACTCAATCTCCCAGTACTCATTTACATATATATCTTTGTACACACATGTGAGATTTATGTCTAATGGATGCTTAAGAAGCCCCTTCTGATCCTGGAGATATTGCCACCTCCAGTAATATGCTCCATGTTTGAGTGGAGGCAGGTATCTCTCCATTCCCTACTCCTTCCACATACTACTGGAAGGCATAAACTGGTCTATATAAGCATTACATATTTATAATATATGGCACATTTATACCCAGAGAAGTACTCCCCATGCATCCATTTTGAGCAGCCTGTGCATAGATTGCTGCATACATCACTGGTGCAATCTCGTAAATCAGTCACCCCTAAATTGAATCTCCACTGCCACAAGCGTATCTTGTATGAAGATGTTATAACTCAGCAACAGTACAATAACCACCTCTCATGACCTACTAAAAATTGCATACCCCCATTTGTGACCCTACTGCCTTAAAAGTCGATGGCACACAAAGTTGCTGCACTCAGTTGTACGTTTGTGTTTGGAGATGAGCAGCCAAGGTGTAACTGGTAGCTAACCAAACCTAGCATACACTCAGACACAACCAGCACCAGCATCTCCCTGGGTCATCTTCCATCACATGAGGAACAAAACCCGTGGACGCCTCCAGCCGTCTCAGCCAGGGAGCTGAGCTGGGGGCTGCCCTCGCTACTCACTGATACGGCTGCTGCCTCCATCCCTGCTCCCGCATGCTGCCTGCCGGTTATGCCCGGCGCTTGATGAAAAGGAAATGAAGCTTTGAAGGCACTAAGGATACCATCAGGAGAGAGCCAAGCCAGGCTCCTCGGCTGGTCCACATCACACACTGCCCAGTGCACTTCTATTAGTTCTATGAGAGCCAGGGACAAACATAAAGATAAATAAATAATGAGAGCTGGTGAGATGCTACCTTTTATTCAGATTGTTCATTCACGAGGATAAAGTATCATTGCCTTTACGGACCAGCTCAGCTCTCCTGAGTTACAGCAATACAACCAACAAGAAAAATTACGAGGGGACCCTACCCAAGACTAAGTGCTACGCAGACAGGGAACGGACGGGTTTTAGTTTGGTTGGGCATTTGTCTTCAGCAGGCCAGAGAGCACAGTCATGCCGCACCGATGTATACAGAGAATATATGCTGAGGAGGAGAATTACAAGGCTGTAAAACACATCATAGGGTCCAGCTGGCATCGCATAAACCAGGAGAATGGAGCTCAAAGGGTTTGCGATGCCAAAGGAAAGCTGTGAAGTGTTTACCACTGGGTTCAATGTCACTGTCATTTCTCTTTGAACAGTCCTGTTATTCAGATGCTGCAACATGGGCCATTTTTACATTTCATGGTTTTTGTGAAAGGGTTATTCCTATTTCGCCACCTTTTCTTGAAYTGCATCGACATGAATTTCAGTATTAATTCCCACCCATTACCTGATCTGCAGGTGGTTATGCACATAAATATTTGTGCGTGCCAATCAAGGGAATTATTCAAATATATAAAGACAAGCAGAAAGGTAACAGCAAACAGGATAATACCAAATAACAAAAGATGCATCCTGTTCAATATTTTTTAAAAAACGAATACATGATAAAAGATACAGTGTCAGAAACATTGTGGAGATTATTAATAAAGCATGATGCTGCATGATGTTTTATTTTTTACTGTTAATTACCTGACTTAATTAAGGGAATAAGTTAATTAAATAAATGAGTGGCACACACAAAACAAAATATAAAAAACCCCATGTACTCGTGTTCATATTTTGCCTCCAATGTCATCCACAAAGCTACTGCCCTGCGAGTCCTCGTCGAACACCTTGAGACTAATTTGCCTATAAAGCCAAGGAGACTTATTTTCCCCATGAGAAAGAGTAATTTCATTCTGGAAGCAATGTGCTACACAAGCAAACCCAGGACCAGGCGATGGAGAGGCTGCGTGTGCGTATGAGGGGTGGGAGCACGGATGCTGCAGAGGTCAAGGAGATGGGGTGGCCACCACTGCTCCCATCCGAACGCCTAATCCCCAGCAAGACATAGCTGGAGACCCTATGTCAGCAGACAACCCGCATCTCTTGACAAGCATGCCAGCATTTCAAACAATTACTCCCCAGTGCCTAGAGCCCAGCAACAGAATCTGGGCCAGAAAACATATTTATTGTGTTTTTAAAACATGCACGGATGTGAGGAGACACTGCGAAGAGAGACGGGGGAGAGGTTTTCTTTCTTCCACCCATCACTCCAAAAATAATGCGAAGAGCTGAAGAACTGCAAGAATGAGGAGGGAGGAAGCGGTGCTGCCGGCAAGCCCTGCGGGCACGGCACAGGCAGGCAGTGTACGGGCAGCATACAGGCAGCTGTCTGCCTCAGCTGAGCACAGCCCCGCGGGGTGAAAGGCTCTGAGCAGCCTGGGATATACCGGCCTGGGGTGGGTGAGTGGGTAAATCCTGTTTAGGGAAGCAACCTTTTCCATGCCTAGCATGGGGCTCTGAAATTAGGCCCTTTTTTTTTTGGAAAGGAGTAATTCTAGCTGACTCCATGGGAGTGATTTCTGTTACAAATGAAAGGCTGAGGAAGGAGGGAAAAGGCTTAACATGTATATTAAATTTAAATACAGACATTTGACATTTGGAAAAAATTAATCTGCAGTATTTAACCACAGAGCTGTACAAATTGGTGCTTTCTGTTTACATAGGAGGCTTATGCAGTCAATTCTCATAGTTCAGTGGATATTGTATTTTAGCTTTTAACTCTATTAAGCTTATTTTTCTGTGACAGAGCAGAGGGGTCCAGGGAGTACGGTGTAGATTACACTAGGAGCAGATATCCTACGAACACGTCTGGAATGGTTTAACGAACTCTTAAATTGACAGCCAGGATATGATAGCTTTCGCGGAGAAAGGGCTGGAAAGAAAAAAAAGGAAACAAAAAAGGGCGTTTTAAGAATGTTTTTGCGCCTCCCAGATGGCGAGCTGTTGCAGAGCTGTTGGCTAAACCAGGGTTGCTTCACAAGCGAAGGACTCCGGGAGCCGCACGCCCTCTCGTCCTACCGGCCCCTCGCCAGTCCCCACACCATCAGGACCTCCAGAGTCCCCTCTGTGCCGCCCAGCACACAGCCCGGGCAGGGGCCAGATCCTGCCCCCGACCCACAGCCCTGCGCTGGCCCTGCTGGAGCCCAGCCCCACCAGCAGGAGCGAGCGGCTTCCGTCCACTGCTTCAGATTAAAAAAAAAAGAAAGAAAAGTGGTATCTCTTAACAAACAAGAAACAAAACCCAATTTCGCCTTCCTCACTCTGTAACCGAAGGCAGATTATCCATATGCTGGCGGAAACAGAAAGGCAGCTGCATGCCCTGCATCTCCCAAACAACTGCACAGGGTGTCATTTATCGCCAGTCCTGCACGATGATCAATCAAGCCCTGTTTTAGCTGCTCATAAATTTACCTCTGTAGATAACGTACCGTGTAAGAGAGAGAGGGAGGGAGGGAAGGAGAGGGAGAGAAAGCAAGACAACAACAACGCCACTTATCCCCAAGGCAATCTTAACAGCTTTTGGCAATCTGATACAAATTGGATTTTAAAACCTCAACAATCATCTAACAAAATTTGAGATGGCAACATATAAGGGTATTAATGTGCCAAAGAATCATGTCTCTTCTCCTTTTCTTTAAGTAAATAAAAGTTGGAAAGCTAACATCTAAAAACCCCAAACTCGTCCCGTGAAACAGTCGTTTCAAGGAGGTGCTCTGTAATACCCTGCAAACAACCAGGCTTGCACAGTACTGATGTCAAGTTGTCAGATGCACAAATCTCCACCATCAGTCAGGCTGATTAATATTTGAATAAAGCCCCTATCTGTACGTACACAGGAAAATATGTGCAAATGAGATACAGCAACATAAGGGAGATTAAGAATCCAGTACAACATGAGATTAAAGATCTTGCTTCTGCCTGGGGTCTGAGGTCAACATCACTCACTCTTCCTGAGACGCAAAAGCGCCTCTCTCAACTCTACACTAAGGGCCCTCCAACGCTTTTTGGTCGACTTCAGTTGCAGGACATAACACAGGTCCCTTGGTCTGGTGGTGGGTGCGTTTGGATTTCTTTTGGCTTGGACCCAACGCAAGCCAAATATCAGACAGAGATGAGATGCTCAAGTGCCCTCCTGCCGGGAAATGCAAGGTCTGGAGGAAGATGCCAAGGAGCCTGGGGCAGGGCTGTGCATCCCAGCGCCTCTGCGGGGAGACTGCACCGGTCAGTGGTGCTTGAGGGGCAGTGGGACATGCTGTTCAGACCCGGTACCTCCATAATGTGGCTTCATGGTCTCAATGTAGATGGGGCTCTCGTCTCAAAGAGCACATGTGGTGCTTCCTCACAGCTGCCTGCAAAACGCTGAGAGGCTGCCAGCACGTGTGCCAGCCCCGCTATAGGTGGCGATGGAGTGAGACACCCCAAAATGGCCTGGAGCCATCCAGTAGCCAACAGCTGGCACCAGCTCTGGGTCACTGGCAAGCCCCACGTCTGCCAGGAAAGTGCTTCTATTGATTGACCTTTCTAATCCTGCTGCATCTCATACACACCACAGTGGATTGAGCCAAAGTGCTAAAGTTAGGCTTGGGAGTCCCTGCTCCTCAAAACCCTTATCCCTCTGACACAGCTCATCATCTAAAAAAGAGTTTTTCTCAGTCAACTGGATCTGCTCTGAGTGCCTCTCTCTGAAAGAAGGCCAAGAGCAGGGATTCAGGGGAGACGAGGCCAAATACCCTGCCCTTCGTGCCAAAAAACATCAGCTACTGGTATTAGGAGCCATTGCCAGCTGTTCACAGGACAAGAGCTGAGGCTCATCAGCCCAGATGAGTGGATCTGGACATGTAGCAACGACAGCTAGGAGCAGCTTGGTGGCACAAAACCAGGCAGTAGCAGCCCTGTGGAGAGAGCCACAGCAAACGCCGAGGCGGGCAGCGCGGCTGAAGCTGGGGCGCCACGTGCGGGTCCTGCTGGGGCACGGCAGTGGTACGCCAGCATTGTGGCTTCCCTTTCCCTCCCTGCCTGTTCAGGCAAAGTGCAGGCATGCCTGTTTGTAACAGAAAGGGTCTTAAAACAACAAAAAAACCCCAGACAGCTCTGCTTTTCTGCCGTTTTGTTAATGACATGCTGGCCTCCAGTCAATACAATAAGATCCAAAGGAGGATACAAAGGTCACGTTACGAGAACACAAATCCCCCGACTTCAAAGAGAAATGCAAAAACACTGGCAGATTATGGTTTAAGATTGCCTGTAGGTTTCCCGGTGACACATACCGCTCACGTCCTGGTGTGGACCTGGCCCCTGCACACGAGTCAGCATTGCAGCTCTGCTCTGCAGCTCCCCTGTGCCACTCTTCCAATGCTCCATAAAGATATATTTTTTTTCCTTCTGTGGTTTTTTTTAATGTAATTGCTTTCATTTACTGGCATATGCTGGACATCTGACATGCAAGAACCTTTCTAGACCAAGAAGAAACCATCATGCCTGCTTCCTGACATGAACAAGCTCATTTAAAACAAAATATGCACTTGAGGCAGGGCATCCTGTGCTGAAAGGCTGAGGCATAGCAATCACTTCCTCCCTGAAAAAAAGCAGCGAAGATTAAAACCACTCTGACACCCAACTGCCTGACAAGGACCCTGTTTGTTTCAACACACGAACAATCAGACACACATGCATTCGTGCCTACTGCATCTGCAAACCGTGTTACAGCCACGCTTGGCGAATAAAGAACAATCAAAACCAGGTCATTATCAGCAGGGATAATGGCTGCATATAGCTAATCATACAGAAAAAAGTAAATTTTCAATTATTTTGCATGCAAATTATTTATCATGCTCCATTGCAGTGCCTTTTCTTCCATGCAACTTTGACGAGAAATGGATGCAAAGCAAAATTTCGAAAGCACTGAAATGTCTGGCAAGCCACCTTAATCCCATTGACTTCAATAAGACCTAAGTCAATTCCATCACGTCTAAATACACCTAAAATACCTTTTATGTAGTCCTAAAACTGTAAAGTGGAAGCACAGTCCCACGGTCTGAACACAGGCTGTTAGTCCTGAACTGGCCCTGATGGTAACTCTGCAGAAGGGCTTTAGCAATTCGTTTCTCTGCCTGTAGTTTTTGCCTGTGTGCAGAGGATAATAATAACAGGGTTTTACCAAGTATAAAGGGGTTCTGTTGAGATTAACATTTAAGAAGCACAGCACGATCTAAGTGTTACGTTTGATTAGGAGCAAGGCTCAAACTCTGACACAGAGAATATCTAAGAAAATGAGGATGTATAAAAATCACCATATGAAAAGCAGCTCTGTAACAGAGGAGCTGTTCTACCCGGCCCTGCAGGACCATCCCAATTGGAAACCTTCAAGCTATGATTTGGCATTTCTGCATTAAGATTTTCTCCTCCTCTCTCTCTCTCTTCATTTTTTTTCATGTGATTAACAGCTTTATTAATTTAACAGCTCCTTACTTAAGAGGATTCCACCAGCTTACTGGTAGGATTCTGGATAGACAGTGAAGACTGTACTGTATACAGGAAGGCAATATAAGCTCATCCCAATGTAACAACTTCACACAGTACTACAAAGACACACAATAAAAGTATTCTTCCTAAACTAATCAAACCATTAAAACGTCAGCCTCAGCCTAGATGCATGATGTATTGTGTTCAACTGGCGGGGAGTCAATTCGAATGGCATCTCCCTGAATCTCCCTGATTTATTGATTCTGACCGCCGTGCTTCCCCCCGTACCCCTCCTTGGTTTTCAGCGCTGCCTGCCCGTGTAAAGCCTGAGCGAGCAGATACCCTGGCGCACCGCCAGGCACCGGAGCACAAAGCAGAAGCTTCTCAAACCCTTCCCCTGCGAGGCACTCGTGAACACTAATAATAATAGTTGCAAAAAAAAAAAAAACAAACCCAAAATAATCCACCTCAGGATGCTGCATGCTTTCGTGTGCTGTGCAGCGTTTGCTCTGAGCCAACCAGTCAACAAACCAACCCATAAAGAAATACAACAAAAAAAAAGAAGAAAGAAAAACGTATATAACACGCGGCAAAGTGGGAATGGGCCAGGGTGTGCTAGGAAAGCAGCACATACCACAAGTCGGATACAGACTGATTACTCAGCAAGCAGGAAGCCGGTGTCATGATCTGACTCACATTTCTGAAGTCACTCTGTGATGACTACAGTATCCACAGCCAGAGATGGCTCAGATTGCTCCTGAAGAGGTAATGCCAAAACTATGAACAGCTAGTTTACAAGTTCATGGGAATTGTGTGACTTTTTTCTACTTGAAAAACATTCAATCTAACTCAGACGGCAACCTTCTTACCCCCTCTGAAAAATGCTGGTCTCCTCCAGAGCCAGCTCCAAGGACACTACACCCAATGCCACGCAGAGGTTGGTTGCTACAAGCCTTGTGAATGCTTTTCTTGGCAATTGCGTTCACACAATACAAAGATTTTGTATTTTCTTCAAAGCAAGGATTTCATAAAAACTTTACTTTTTTTTTTAGGTATTAATGATATTTTTAAACAAAAGAAAACCATGCCTCTTCCCTGCATTACATTTTTTCTGCAAAGCTGTATTACCTTCTAGCACAAGCAGTAAACCTGGCACAAGACAAGGTACCTGACAGCCCAGCTCCTGCCCCAGCCCCAGCCCCTATGTCCCCCCAGCTCCTCCTCACCCCTCAGGCAGGGCTTGCCCAGGGAGGCTGTGTGTGCAGGCAGGGCTGGTCTCACCCGTTGCCTACGACAGCCCATTTTATCCATTCTCCCCTAACACACAACTAATTCACAGCTCTCCTCCAGCCTGGTTTCAATGGTACAGACACAGGGAGTACAACCATTGTGCTTGCGAGAGCCTTCTCCCCACTTTTTAGCATTAAAAAGGAGCAAAGCTCAAGGGTAGGCTTGCCCGGTGACTCGGCTTCCTGCCCCCTTGTGCCAAAGGACTCGGCTGACGCCCGCTCTCTCTTGGGCCACAGCCCCATGTGCAATATTGCATCTGGCTGGGAGCGCAGAGCTGCTCACACGGTCCAGGGAGGTCCCTTCTGGACCACAAAGGATGTCAGCCATCGCGCCAAGAAGAAAACTCCCAAACTTCCCATTCCCCAGAGAAGCTGTGGGGAGGAAATGGCACGCCATTCTTTGACCATCAAACATGGAGGAAGGGAGCAAATGGGGCAGAGTAACACCTTCTCAATGCATACCAGAGAGGGCAGCTCATGCCAGCAGTGTCCCATGGTCTGTGCATCTCTGTTTCACCCCTTTTTYAGGGTCTGGTCTATCAGGCATCACCTTCCCCATCAGTTTTTCTCTGTACTTYGAGTCTGAGTCTCAGCATCACGGTACTCCCTTCCCTGCAGGGTGTACATCCTCACCCAAACCCCCTTAGCCCTCCAGACACGCTAGCTGGCGAGATATCCTGGACTGGTTCATTGTCCCCCTGCAGAAACTTTTTATTTCCCCTGTTCCAAAACATTTCCATGGCAATGCTCTTGCAACCAGAGCTTCCAGCCTCAGAGCAACATAAATTTATTCTGCTGACAGTGACCYTTCCCGCACCCACCGACCCCTGAATGCTCAGTCTTCTGCAGGAAGCCCTGAAATAGACTCTCACATACAGCAGTCACGTCCGATTCTCCTCCAGATTTGACTGTTTCCTTCTTGGGATAGCACTGGCCCTTAATGATCTTTTCTTTGTCCTTCCCATTCTTCTGGCATTACTCACATGCAAGCTGAAGGACACCTACAACCTCGACCACGTGAGCATCCTGCAGTCCTTGTAACAGTTTCCTCCTATGAATTTTAACCACAGTGATTTCTTACTCACGAGGAAGTGTGAATTTATAAAGAACATACCAGAATGTCTCTCTGGGGTATAATTTTGCTTATTAATTAGCTTAGGATTAGAAATAGYACCAATGAGGTTCAACTGAAACATCCCCCCCGTCCTGTAACGGGAAATCCTCCCCTGGCTGATGGCTGAAGCTACTGYTGAAGTCAGATAAGATGGTATCACACTCTTCTGCTCCTCTTGGTAGGAACTGACGTAAAGACGTGAGCCAAGGGAGCCTTTTCCCATGAGCAGCAGCACAAATATGCCACGTACTCTGAAGATGCTCGGTGAAGATGCTTATGGACTAAACTATTTATCTACTTGCAAGCAGAAAGGACTCAGGGGATGTTCCCGTTGCCCCCCATATCCCCAGGGAAAACCTTCCTTTTCCACCCTCTTCCTTGTTGGAAAAGATACAGAGTGGAAGCTGCCAGATGGGAAAACACAAGGGAAACACAAGGCATAAAACAGGATAGCACATAAGACTAATAAATGGGAGAAAGAAAACACACTTCTTCCACGGTGTGGTGTGATCTTGGCCAAATAAGCATAGCAGGATTTGTGCAGGTTCACAACCTGCTTCAATAAACAACAGACTTTGCTCCAGAAGAGAAAACGTCTTTCTAGTTGCTCTGTAGGATTTTCTGATGATCCCTTGCTGCCATTTGGCATCTCTGCATGGGACTTTCTGGGCCTGACTCACATCTCATTATACACTGTTTCCTTACGCCACCATAATTTAATCAACTCCAATAAACTTACTCATGATTTACACCACCCCCAGCAAGAAAAGAGTTGAGCCTTCCATCAGTTCCTCATTCTTAAACAAAGCTTATTTTTTAATTTGGCTAAATTGTGTTCAGCACAGTTTCTCTGTTAGAAACCTAGACATAAAGAAAGCTAACACAAAGATTATTTTTATTATAGGGAAAGAAACAGGTTGATTAAAGACATTTATAGGATGCTCTCTGCAATATGAACACTACCAACACTGCACAAGACAGACATGCACAAATCCATGTGAGAAAATATCTACATACATGCACAAAACCCTGCATCTCCACACCTAYAGAACCAGCGCAATTTCAAACTCTTCTGTACTTTTTACGGTACAATGTGACCTTAGATATCCCGTTCCCCTTTATTTTTAACCCAGGGTTCACATAAATTTGCTTTTCTCCTTCTTGTATTTAATGCTCTTTAAAAAAAAAAAAACTTAAAAAAAGAGAATTTAAAAGAAAGCATTGACCTTTCTGCAGCGTAAGGGAGAACAGCAGGAATGCTGCAACAGCACTAGCTGGCTGAGATGCTCTGCCCGCTCCGCGACATCTCTGCACCCCCACGGCGGTAACGTCCTCCCCAGCCAGGCAGGACCCTTCCCAAAGTGCCATCCCAGATTTCCCCAGGAAGGGGCCAGCTGAGCACACACTGAGCCAGGGCCCCGCCAGCGGCAGGCTCTGCAGACCCAGCAGTGTGACCTACACCTGAAGCTGGCCCAGCAGGGACTCCATGCCTCCAGTCCCTCCAGAGCACAGTTCTTCCTACCCGCGGAGGAATAAAATCCTAAAGTCTGCAAAGTATTCAGTCCCCGGAAGACCAGGTCCTCATTTCTGCTACAAATTTGACCTGACCTCTGAGAAGACAGCTACTGAGAGGTGCTGCCATGCGGCCCCCAGCGCTGCCTTCACACAGGGCAGGCAACGTCCCTGAATTAGATTTAAACTCACTTGGTTTTGTGGCAATCAGACTTGAACTTAGACCAAGAGACTGGGAACAAGCTCCCTGGTTTTCTCCCCGGCTCAGTTGTTTATGCATTTTCTGCCTCGTGCCTCCAAAAAGAGTAACCAACTTCAAGTGCACTTGCACAGGCATTATGAATAGGAGTAACGCCTTAAGCAGCTGCTACTCATTCAATTCTTCAAGGATTATGAGACTCGCTTCAGTGATCTCTGCTTTAACCTACCCATATAAACCAGCTGTGCATTAGCCCTCCCCATTTATGGTCACTGACACTTCTCGGGTAGTGTTTAGATCTAAACCCAGGTTGTATAAACAGCACAAGGCAGGCTGCATTGTGATTTCTTTCATGCACACAAGCCCCGGCTTCTTTCTTTTTTAATTTGAAAAAAGGCCCTCCATTATTTGGTCCTTATTTGCCTTTCAAATAAGAATGCAAGGCGCTTTAAATAAGGAGATCTGCACTGGAAAAGATTAAGAGGGATAATTTCAAAAGCACAAAGGCCATTTATGCACCCAAGACCCACGGTAAGGGGACAGTGGTGGGGCGAGGATGAAACCAGGAAAATTCAGGAGCTGAACTTGTGCCTTACAGCCGCTGCTGCTGGTCCTGCCTCCCTCCAGCTCGGCTGCTGTTCTCCTTCATTGCATCTGCTGAAACAGCACTTGAGAGCTGTCTGATGCGAGTATTGCAGCCTGTATTCAAACCGATGGTTAATGCCTATATGAGCCATTGTCCTCTGGTGGCGGAGCCCGATCCACTGCCAGGGACCTCCCAGAGATTCCTGTTTAGCTCGAGAAACAGAAACCAGTAGTTTGTAGCTGAAAACACTGGATTCTCTAGATATTTTGGTAATGACATTCCCAACAGTTTATCCTCTAGTCTATTCTGAAGCTTGACAATGTCCTTCAGAAGTCTCAGCTAAACAAATGTTTAACGGCATGATATGCTTCCATACTGGGACAGTGAACGTTGCCATTTATTTTTGGGTCCTTGGTTTTGGCCTAAGATTCCCTTCTTCTGTCCTATCAGTTTATGGTGTTCCAGCCCAGAAGTGTCTGCTTCTCAGGAAGGTTGGATGTGAAGTGCTCTTAAGTCTTCTCTATTATAGTCTGACATGCAAGCATTAAACAAAGACAAAAAGGTAAAAAAAACCCAAAACAGAACAAAACTCTGGAACACGCAAAAAGCTCTATTAAAAAAAAAAAAAAGAAAAACAATCTGAAAAATGGTGTCAGGTGCATGTTTCTGAAAGCCACGTGGGGCTGACGGGGCATGAAACCGCAAGCCTTATAAAGTGACTCCCAGGCTCTCACAGCTAACTGCAGGCACTTGCTGCAAGCTGAAAGGAGAGGAAGGAATTCACGTCCTGCTCTGCTTGGACAGAGCGAGCCAGCAATAACTTTATAGCAAAGAAAGCAGCCTCATCTTACACTCCTCAGGAAAAAAAAAACCAAACCAAAACAAAACAGAACATGCCTAAAATGCTTCTGCTCCTGTCTAGACTTAGGCAGCTGAAGGGATTAATCAGCTCCTTTTGCCCAAGCTGTGAACCATCCCGGCCAGCCAAGTGATGCCGGTGGTGGAAGGGGATGCAGAGCCCATGGCTCTACAGTCCCCGCAGGGGCAAGAGCCCTGTTTAAAACAGCGAGTGGTGCTGTGCGGCTCTACATCCGCTCTATTAGAGGACACCCAGCAGGCCTTCCTTCCCCACTGCTGTAACTCGGGATGAAACTATAGCAGTGCTGCTTTGGTACAAAAAACTCAAAACTGGCATTAAGAGAAGCAAGCCAGCCACCCCTCCTGACAGGGTCCATGCATGTCACTTGATCATGGCAAATCCCCCTTCCACGTAATCTTCCGAGCTGTTGGCTGCTTCTCCACGTTAAGCAGCTCCCCTACCCGCAGGGGGATGCGCCGGGAGCGGGGCAAGGAGCAGGGACGCGCTGGCCATTTCCACGCTGACCCCAAGAGGACTCCCACTCAGGACCTAAAGCATCTGAGCGGTTTAACGAGCTTAACTGCGTTTCCATTGAAATGAATTGCAAACCGGTCTCAGTAAGATAAGGCTATTGGGATTAGATTACCGAAGTGATCTTATCCATTTAACCAGCTATTAGCAATAGCTTTTCTAAACGTGTGGCCAGAAAGCAGCCAGGCCAGCCCAGGGCAGAGCAGCCTCTTCATCGGACCTCACCATCCACAGCACCAGCCCCAAAATGTCTATTTTCCTGCAGGTGCTTGTCCCCTTCCAGCACAGCAGACTCAGCGGTGAGAGCTCATCGGGGCAGAAAGAGGAAAAGTGCACATGTAAAGAAAAGCCCTTACTATAAAATCTTACCAGTAACTTTTTCAACAGGTATCAAGAGCTCTTGAGCTTGTTTTAAGATCTGGGAAGCAGTGGGCGAGGAGGAGGGTTGGTGAAGCTTGGCAGCATATTACAAAGCAGCTGTATTAAAGTCTCTTGGAGGGGTGGTTGGGGATTTTTTATGATTTTACAGCAATCCCTTGTAAACAGAAAAACTCAGAATGATTCAGAGATATCTGACTTATGAAATCGTGTTAGCTTCAGCCCATAATGGAAATTTCTGTTCAGGAAAACATCTGTGTTGATTTAGGTATCAGCGAAACCAAACATGTTCTCTAAGTAGCAGCACTCCAGTAACAAAAASCACAAAAAAGGGCAAAAAAAGCTCCCGTTACCTCGTACCGGATCTGGATCTCACATTGCACAGATGCAAATGTAGAGGAAACACCTCTGACTTCAAAGGGAACACCACGCCAGATTTACACTGGGTCCAGAGATCAGCACCTGCCCTTTTATCTCCAGCCCAATACGCGAGCAAAACATGTGAAAAAGAAAGGGGGAAGCTCCAGTCCCAGGGGCACTGAGCTGTAAGCCACTGGTGCGACTGTTGGTGGACAGGACACCGAGCAGCACAGCTAGCAGAGCCAAGCACAGTGTTGAAATGGCCGAGCTTGCAGTCCCCACCACTGCCTTTTCTCCTGACACCTGTACTCTGATGCACCTGAATTATCAGCTCCCATACACGATAAATTTTAAGCACGGCACACCAAACGTTTCAGATCCAGCCCAACCCTCCTCCCAGTCGGTAAATGTCCAACATGAAACTACACCATTCAATTAATTAAATAACCTGAAGGAAGTTTCTGAGAGACTGTCATGCATATTCAGTCAGAGCAGCAGAGGAACTTGAAAGGCTGATATTCCTGATTGTCTGGTGCTTAGGTTAACGTTCCCCAACTTTTTGCTCATTAAGAATTAGCTGTTCCCAACAAAAAGACCTTTTATAGATAGCTACAATTCAAACACCACAAATGTCAGGCTGTGAAGAGTACATTAGAAAGTTTCAGGAGTATTGGGTATTGAAGACTCAAAGCTGATTTTTAGTATCACGCATATCAAAAGGATAATACCCGCTCCTTACGCAGTGCTGGTGGGGAGGGAAACAAAGAGGGACCTGCAYAGAAGGGACGGTGCTCCCCACTGGGCTCAGCAGAAGCCATCTCCAAGTTCACGTGCTGAGAAGCCAACCTGAGCATGGCTAAAACTGTGACTTGAATCTGAAATGAAAAAAGTGTAATTAAAATGGTCTCTCTCAGCTGACAGCTGTAGACAGCCACCTTCCTGATGTGACAACTTCTGTGACAGCAACAGTCCAGAAGCCAAGAGCAAGATGGAGGAGAGCAGTATATAAAAGTAATAGTAATTACATAATGCTCTCTGTGTAAAAAAAGCTTTTTTGTGATCAATAATTAATCCTGGAAGAGGGGAGGGTTGTTATACCCACGTGCTAAACAAAGAGGTCAGATAGAGATCTGACTCTGATCTCAGCTACACTGAGGTAAACCAGTGTCTCCATTCTGGAGATTTCGGTCAGGTCAGGCCCAGTTCACAAATGTGATTAAACACCCGGAGGTCTGCACAAGGATACACAGGGATCCTGAACTGGGAGTTTCTGGCACCAATATTTAGTACATTAGATCACACTGCGTCCCTGCTTCGCAGAGCAACACAGAGTCATTTTCCGCTTCGGATGGCATGTCTCTCATTGGGTACCTGGAGGTTAACCAGCACGAGGATGGAAATATTTCCGACTACCCCCCACGAAGGATGCCGGCATCCTCACCGGTGAACCACGCCTGGACTCTGACTGCACGTGACGTTTCCCCAGGCGAGCCCAGCCATGCTGAGCAGCAGACTCCCCCAAGGGCCCCGACAATCAAATACAGAGGACATCTGCTGTGTCGTAAGACCTCCGAGTTGTGAACAAGCATAATCCTCTGCCCTCCTCCCCTTCTCCTCCTCATGTAGCAGTTACCAAACATTTTCTACATGCTGCTTTCATCACTTAAGCTATCGTACGGACCTTTTTCCATGCGTTGCTGTTTACAACAGCAGCCAAAGTGACTTTGGACTATTTGCATACTAATTTATAATTAAAAATGAAAAAATATTCCCAACAGGGTAATTTTAAATTCTGGCAATCTTTTTTCCCCTGTAAATTTAACAGGTAATGCTATAAATCCTCATTTCCTTTTACATTGATGAACATCGACAGAGCCTTGCTCTATGGAACAAGAGTGTCTGCAAATCAATTCATTTTCTGACCATGTCCCCCCAAAATAAGCATGGGGGCTGGCAGCAGGAGTGCAACGCCTCTCTTCTGCATCAGCAATCCGGTGAAAAGCTTCCCTGAGCCCGACGGCCACTGGCACGCAACGGAGAGCCCGTGGAGTTATGCATCATGTCTGGCTGGTTGCGGATCTCCAGCCAGGCTGACACTTTTACAGCTAGGTCAGCCCAGGAGGCGAAAGGGCAGGGGGAGAGGGGGCAGCGTTCAAAGCGAGCCCCCAGCGAGCCTCAGACTCCTTCCTCCAGATGCAAAGTTGCCTCCAAGATGTAAACAGAAGGAATTGCTATCGTGTCTGGCTTGGCTGGTGATTTAGACATGCTATTTGAATTCAGAGCATTGCAAAGCCATTGTCTGGCAACAGGTAAATCTTACCCACCATGGGAAAGTCCGAAAAACTGAAAAGGAGGGGGGTTTAATGTCTGCTGGAGCTGTTAATAACACAAGGGTGCTTTAAAATTCCTGACTTAACTACTCTCTTCTTGTGTTTGCATCAGAACCTCTGCAAAGACAGACACAAATTAGCTTTGACTAATTCATGAAGAAAAAAGCTAATTAGCAACCCTACAAACTTTGGATGACCTCTCTTCTCGATGCTTGCTGTTGCAGCCCATGAGCACCCATAAATTCCTTCCTCGGTGCAACGAGAAAGGATGAAGGGTAACAAAAGGGAGAATTGCAATGGCAGCTAAGGGTCAAAACACAAGCTTTGTTTCGTAGCTGTCCACCACCAGCGTAAAAAGGGAAAGAATAGTTGAAGATACAGGAACTAAGGTACTAGATATCCAGCAGCTGGCTCCTGCCCTCTCCACCCCGAGACCAGCAAACCTTTTGCACCATACCCCAGCTCCGGCAAAGACTCTGTGAAGCCCATGAAGGACTCCACCATCTGCCAATGGTTGTGTGTCGCTGTGTATCCTCTTACACCTTCCTAATCCTTGGGCTTACCCCACTGCCTCAGGTGGGTAGAGAAAAAGGAATCAAGACTAGGTAAGTAAAAGCCCAAACTCAAGATCTCCTGCCTTCCCCCTGCCAGGGCGGGGAGACGCGCCAGGTGCATTCTGCTCTGTAAAGCAGGATCCTTTCTGGTGGGACCTCAGAAAGATAAACGCTCCCAAAATGCAAGCGCTCCACCCCGCCTGATGGCCATGCAAGGTTTTTATTTTGAGAGGAGAGTTCAGCGGTTTGAGAGCAGCACCTATGAGCAGCACAAACGTTCTCATTACAAATTTAGCATAAAAGTGAAACATTTACCTTGGCATGAAAGCCTGAGCTATTCTTTCCTAAAATTTTCCCAGTAAAAGGAATTTATTTGCATTACAGGACATTTGAAGAGCTTACATTGGCAAATAACACTGACACTGTGGTATCAGATGGTGCAAACTGAGGGCTCACCGTCCATTTGGTGAATTTCAAAACATTTGGACCTGAATCAGCTCATCCCACCCCAATTTTTCCCTTCCCAATAAAACAGTATTAGCAATCCACTTTAACTCCCCATTTCCCGGCTAAATTAAAAACCAAAATCACTGAGAAGTGCGTATGTTTAGAAGGCTTCAGCTTCATGATTCCCAGTTAAAATAAATTTGAAGACATAATTAACATTGAATGCATTGATCTATCTATTTATCCAGTCAGATGATGTTTTAATATACCCAGGACAAATGGTAATTCATGTGCAAACATATTTGAATTGAAAAATGAAAGTCAACCATGAATTATTCCACTATCCATCATATTTACAAAAGCTGCTATGGCCATTTCTAGCTGGCTAAATCATAACATCGTCCCTAGAAATACCAAGCAATATATTTAATAGTTCCTTCCACCTTGTTGTGGCTTGGTTTTTATTTTTTTTTTTTTAAATGAGCTCTCTCAATTTACTCTTCATTTCTTTAAAGTTGTATGTTTGATATCTGTTTCCCCTGCAATTCCTAAGAATGCAGTTAAAATTACCACCACTGAAAAAGAAAAATAATTTTCTCTTTTTTCACCCTGTTTATTTTGTATATTCTCGGCTTCTCCATTTCTTCTGAATATCTGGCAGTTTCTTTGTTTTCTGTGTGTTGTCTTTCACATAGCAACAGAAGAAAGAGCAAGGATAAAGGGGAAAAAAACCTTCACACGGGAAAATATGAGCTACTTTTGAATCCAAAGAATTTAGTACACTCAGAAGAGCTAATTAACAAACTAAATAATCTACTTTGGAAGCAAATGCTGACGCACAAATGCAAAACAAGGAATGAGAATCTGAGGGTCATGGCGAATCACAACATAAACATGAGTCAACAAAGCAATGCTGTTACAAAAAACCCAAAATCTTGATTTTTAGGAAGAGGAGTGGCATACATAAGAAATGGGAGATAATTGCTCTGTTTATTCAGCCCTTGCGAGACCTCAGCCACATTCCTGTGTCCAGGCTCAGACAATGCATTTTAAGACAGATACAGCAGCAGACAAATTTAAAACAGCCCAACCCCTGAATAGAGGAACAAAAGTCAGAAGACATTTAAGAAATTTAACCAATGGCTTAAGGATGATAGAATCAGAAGTACGAAGTCTAAAATATGAGAGGATTACAAAGTAAAAACACAAATATTAAAGCTGAATAAAAATTGAACTTAAAATATAAAAAATAAAGTTGAAGATGACTATGTCCAATGGTGGATGGACAAAAAAATCTCAAATTGCAACAAAATACATTTTAGTTGGGTACCAAGGGAAAAATAATTCAATATTAAGGGCAGTGAAACACTGGAACAAGGCTTCCTAAATCTGCTGTGATATTAACTTCATGGAAGTTTTCAACAGCAGCTTAGACAAATGAGATCAGGGCAAGACTTTTTCTTGTCCCAGTGCCAGAAACTGGATCATTTCTTGCAAATGTGTGTCATTGCTTTACGATTCTTATGAAAATGGGAGTCCTGCTCCATGCCTGMGGCTGAGGACGGAACCGTAATACAGGTAGCAACAACCTAGGACAGAACAAATAAACAAACAAACAAACAGAAATGAATCACACCCATCCAGCACCTCTTCAGATCATGGGGAGGATAATAGTTTCACAAGAGACATTCATTGCATCTGCATGTCACTGACATTATTCCGTGCCAAAATCCTTGATGTTCATCTTCACACTGCAGAAATGTATTCCTATATTTAGCTAAACATCCAACCCTGACAAATAAATGTTTCATCAGCAATCTTGACTAACAAGGATGGAAGAGTACAGATCTCTGCTGCAGTTACATTTCTGTTCCTGAAAATTCCCCAACCACACGGCAGGGAAGCTGTGTGATGGGCCYGTGTTTGCTTTATGGACCAGAAGCAATTGCAAAAAAGTCACAGGTTCCCACCCCTTGGCTGCACTGCACTGCCAGCCAGCCGCCCTGCGCCCGCTGGCACGGGCTCGGAGCACTGCTTCAGCGGTGCCTAATATCACACTTCTTGCCACACCTGATTCCCCCATGGAGCCCGTATAAAATACCCAATTCATTATGTCCGCTCCACTCCCAGAGGTGATTGAAATAAAAAGCTGTTCTGGCAGAAAAGCTTAGGAAATGAAACATGAGAGAGATGGGGAAAGAGAAGGAGAAAAATAGAAATCAAGAATAGAAAAAAGCACTCAACCAGGTGGATGGAATGAGTCCAGAATTACTTACAGCTCCAGAGCTGAAAGAAAAAGAAAAAAACGAACACCTGGGCATATCGTGAGATTAAAAGTGTATTTAGTATGTGTGTCCCAAAAAGGGCAAGTCATAAATCTGAAACATGGGCTGAGAAAAGAAACTCTCTTTCCTATAAAGATGGAATCTCAGTATTTAAGTTCAGGAAAGAAGTATTTATTCAYAAAGATAGCTTTCTCCTTCCCTGCCAGAAGTAATGAAGATCATACTCAAAATTTACCACCTGCACATGATTACCAGTTATTTAACCACAACCAAAATATTTTTTAAAATATAAATGAAGTACACTGACGGACAGAAATGCCACTTCCAGCCAAACCTCCCCGTGAAATTCCTTCCGTAAAGCTGGGACTGCCACGGGCTATAATTAAAAAAATTGTCAATGTCTGAGGTCCCAAGTATTTTCCCACAGAAAATCCACAGAGAGATCCAAGATTTGTATGCTCTGCGGCAAACATTAACACAGGCACCAGCACTGAGAAGGTACAACTTGGGAAGAGCAAAATGGAGGCTGGTTCCCCGGTACTTCTGTGGTATTTCAGCACCTCTCATTCTGTTTCTCCTTTTTCCTCTGTTTTTCATGAAGGACGATTATTCAGGAGTACTGATCCTATGCGGTTAACTTGAACAATAAATTAGCAAACTACATGTAAAATGAATCTACTAAATCGAATCAAGTCTCTTCCTTTCCCTATCTACTGGGAGACCTTCTGGTGCAACTCATGTTGACTTACTGTAACGCTTTGCCCTTACAAAATGCCTTCTAGTTTTCAAAGGGGAAAAAAATGCACAAACACAAGGCATTCATTCTGGTGCTCCAGTCAGGCAGGTAGAAAAGTCTGGCAGAGCCAAAACACCAGGGCACTGCCTCCCATGATCTCCAACCCGAAAGCTTTTTCACATGGCTGAGCTTCAGCTCTGCAGCAAGCACTGAATAGGCGGGTTTGCGGGTCCTCCCAGGCTGCWTGCATCAGCTTGTGTGCAACCTGACACGGAGACCACTGAGCCACCCCGAGGAGCATGATGGATGCTCTTCCGCACAACCTTTCACTGAGGAGGGATTTTGTGTCAGTTTTTGGTGGTTATGTTATAAAAGGAGTTTGGAATGATTTGGTTTAGACAGTTAGATATGGGTGGTTGCAGAGGTAAATGGGCCACTCCCTCATCTAAGCCAGGAACTGAAAACACCTCTTAAAAAGAGTATAATCTGTTATTAATAAATCTTCAAAGGCCTGCTGACATGCCCAAACACACACAGAAAATGAGGTTTTGCAAATGACACAGCGTTCAAGGCTAGTGCCTGCTTACCATCCAGTCAAGAAACAATAGGGAGAGCAACAGAAGATGGCTCTTACACAAATACAGAGACACTGGAAACCTTAAAATCTGACTAGTGTCCCCTGCCCATTAGCTATCCTGCCTATTTTTTTGCTGTTTTAACACCACATTTTCCTATTTTTATGAACCTGCTTCCTGTAGCTATAGGAAAGAGCCACGCAAACAACAAGGGGAAGCTGACGACACAGGGGAAGGAGTGAAGTTGCCTAACAAATGTGAAATAAATAATCTGAAAAGCAGCGATCTCTTTCCTCTAAATTCACGTAGTTACAACAAATTCCTGTAAAAGGAACAGAGAAAAACAGATCTCACGCAAAATAATACAGGAGCTCTTTTTTTTGCTGTTGTTAGGTTGGCAGTGCTCCTTGAAAAACGTATCCCTTCCTTGATGGGGGCCTTAATCTCAGCCTTCAGAAAGAGCACTGGCGAAGTTAAAACTTGTTTAATTCAAAACCAAAACAAACTTCTCTTTCTAGCTTGCAAATATTACATCACTGAGGTAAGGGATTGGCAATACTATTAATTAACTAGTGCATTTAAGGTTCTTTAATCCTGGAGGCTACTTGCATGTAAGCTTGGCGATGGTCCTCAAGGGACAACTCATCATGGTAGCTTATTCCAAGCAGATACTGCTTGGCATATCCTTTATGCCGACTGTTATGAAACAAACTTGTACCAGAGTCCAGGACTAATACCAAGCGGTGAGGGTCACATTGGGGAGAAACAGCTTAGACTGCACGTGCTTTGGTGTTGGGACTGCTCTTTTGGAGAGGTTGTCCTCTGCTACCAGGACAAAGCACGTAACTGCAGAGTAAAGCAACTAACGGAGTTACTGTTTGACAGTAATTGGCCACTCTGCCAGGCCCACGACTGCAAAGCCTGCTATCATCATAAAAATTATGAAAAATCAAGTTGGTCCCATTCACCATGGGTGGTCCAGGGCAGAAGCTGGGTTATGGGCAAGGGAATCTATAGGTGTGACTCCACTGTTGGTAGACACCTTTAGGCACAATGATGTTGTTTAACTCATTTCCTTTTTTCTCCCAGATCTCTCAGCAGGGTTCAGGGAAAGATTCTTTATAAAGCCCTCTTTGGTGCACTGTGATCTAATCAGATACAGTTTGAATATCCCAAGATGTATTAATTACCATTGCTGCACAAGTGCAACTGAAGAAGCAAAATGTTTTTCATTTGCACAGGCTGAGTATTTGTTTAAAATGTTCTTGGTATCATTAGGATGTAATCAAAACAGAGTGCATGATAGTTATGCAGGAAATACAAAAAAAATTACCTGCTGCTTAAGTATCCAGTTTTCTAATAATGTTGCAATAACGTCTTGACAGATAATTGGCTTCCCAGTTATAATGGAATTCCTTATCTAAGTTGGTAAAATTATCTATTGGTATTTTCAAAAGACAAGGGAAGGTTGGGAAGGAAATGATAATTCTCTCCAGTATGGAGAGATTTAATCAGGAAGAGAAGTAAAGATATATCACCTGACTTCTTTTGAAAAATAAAAATAAAATGATTGAAGTAAGTTTTACAAAGGCTCCGACCCTTTTGGAAAATTATGCAAGTGCAATTTTAAATTTAAATAGATTGATTCGTAACTGCTGGGTTGTTCTTAATGACCTGTTTGAAGGTCCCTGGAGGTAGAATACCTGATTTTAATTTTACGAATAGAGGTAGGAAAAGTACAAAACATTTAAAGTTTTACTTCAAACTGTTACCAGTTGTGACCTCTCCTTTCCTGTCTACCATAAGGAATGGATAAAGGGTTACATTTTCACATACTCCATGACTGTTTTTTTTTTTTTATTTTTGGTTGTCCCAATCCCAGGGAACTATAAAGCAACTCAGTTTCCCAAATCCTGCACATACAACCTTGGAAAAGCAAAATCTTTTAAAACTTCCCAAAGTAGTCAAGAATCATAACGCTGCTTTTGAATTTAAGCAAAAGGATTTTAAGAACTATCAAATGTTCTTACACTGTGAACAACACAAAAATCTGAAAGCATTCATTCATGCAGCCTGCGCTGCTGTGGACACCCTCCCATGCAAACCCGCGTTTCCAGTCTTTGTGGCTTCAGTCCTGCAGCTACTTCTGCAGCCTTTGATTTCGGTTGGTCATTTCACACGCAGAAATGCATGATCCAAGTCACAAGCTGGACTGCAAGTTATTTTGAAGAAGATCCTAGTCTTCACAGTGTCCTGTGAATTACAATTGCCTAGGAATATAGCTAAAAGATGTTGCCCCTAACTAGCTGAAGTGAGCACCTGAGCTAGACTTAAAATTTCCCCAGGCTTTTAAAAAAAGATTTTTTCAAACCTTTGTTTTTTTAATAAATCAATACATCACTTTTTTGGTTTAGGCAAAGCACTTCTTTAAATGATAGCTCTTTTAATACTATGGTATTAATACTTTAATACCAAAGCTAAGCCATGACTTGAACACCTATCATTAAAAGTGCATCAAATTTTGCCTACCAAAAGTGTTCAGGCTTTCCTGTTTAATCTTTTCTTGAATGTTCTGCATTTTACCTCACCTGGGACATAACATTTCAGAAGCATGATTATCTCTTGACAAAATGTCTTTCTGAGGAGGCATCTCTCGGTAAGGTCTTAAGTTTTCCTAACAGTTAGCAAAGTGTGAGCAATTATAAAGCAGACACTTTAATGTGACCATTACTGCATCAAAAGAAGCGTGGCCAGCAGGTCGAGGGAGGTGATTCTGCCCCTCTGCTCTGCTCTGGTGAGACCCCACCTGCAGTACTGTGTCCAGCTCTGGAGCCCTCAGCACAAGAAAGACATGGACCTGTTGGAGCGGGTCCAGAGGAGGGCCACGAAAATGATCAGGGGGATGGAACACCTCTCCTATGAAGAAAGGCTGAGAGAGTTGGGGTTGTTCAGCCTGGAGAAGAGAAGGCTCCGGGGAGACCTGATTGCAGCCTTTCAGTACTTAAAGGGGGCTTATAAGAAAGACAGGGACAGACTTTTCGGCAGGGCCTGTTGCGACAGGACAAGGGGGAATGGTTTTAAACTAAAAGAGGATAGATTTAGACTAAATATAAGGAAGAAATTTTTTACAATGGGGGTGGTGAAACACTGGCACAGGTTGCCCAGAGAGGTGGTAGATGCCCCATCCCTGGAAACATTCAAGGTCAGGTTGGATGGGGCTCTGAGCAACTTGATCGAGTTGAAGATGTCCCTGCCCATGGCAGGGGGGTTGGACTAGATGACCTTTAAAGGTCCCTTCCAACCCAAACTATTCTGTGATTCTCTAAGAAGGGCTGGAGATGCGGGGTGGGGAGAAGACAAACCTACGCTGTTAGTACTTCTAGGTAATTCTGTACTATGAAACCAGAATAGTCAGCTAAAACCACTAGCTACTAGCACAGTATAGATGGCATCAACAGAAAACATATAATTTACTAGTTGTGAGAGTTGTGTCCTTTGCAGAAACGAAACTAAAAGAGACATGCAGAGATGGTAATTTCTAAGTAGCAGAATTTGTTTAATGCTCTTTATCATGCTTTGATAGTTATCATGCTTTGATAGAAACAGGTTCTAGCCACAAAATCTCACGTCCTATCTGGGCTCCGGTGTCAGGCTCCAAAGTGAAGTTTTACTCACTGTGCAGCTGACAACTACCTTCAAAATTCCACTTTAGATCTAAGTTTGGATAGAGGAACCAGCTGCTCTTTGTCTCTCAAGTATTCAGAGGGTTTGAATCCAAACGTCTTGTTCAGGTCTATCCTCCCCACAAGGAAGATAAGCCAAATAAGTCTCAATAGAGTACGTATTTGCAAGTGGCCTAAGAAAAAAAAAACTTAGCTATTGAGTGCTGTACAAACGTATACAACTCAGCATTTGTTCTTCTGGAGGACTTCCTTTCTGATGATTTCTGTGTACTTTATTAACACTCGAGTTTCAGAACACATATGAAGCATTATCTTAATTTTACAGATAGGAAACAGAGATATTTATTCAGATAAGGCACAGAAAGGTGAAGTGACTTGCCTGAGGTCACATCAAGGTTTCTGGCAGAGGCATGATCTTTCCAAATCTTCTGAACTCTAGGCCTCTGCTTTAAATTACAAGACTTCATCAGGTTTACAGCATCTCACCCTCCCCTCCTACCAATCATTTGCAGTGCCGAATTTGCTCTGAGCAAAACGCGTTCATTGATGAACTCTATTACTTGTTCCTAAACATTACTTATGGACTGCAACTTCAAATGAAATTCTCTGCACTGCAGTCATATTTTACCTACATGGTTATTCTAATTGAGTATTGAGCAAAGTGGCTAATTAGGAGTCTTCAAGGGACTGTTTGTTTAATTTTGTTTTGGAATGTGTGCTTGCATAAATGCCATACAAGAAAAAGTCTGGAGGCCACAATCATCTGCAATGTAAAAATATTTCGGTTTCTGTGAAGTTTTCCCTCCCCCGAGGGTTCTAATTCATCTCTACTAGTTGATAAATCAAGTCAGAAACACCCTCCCCCCCCCGCTTTGGTGTCTAGCAGAAATATGACCCTTTTCTTGTCCAGGCTTGCAGACAAGTGATGAATCAGACTTTCCCCAAGAAAATGCTGCAGCTCTTTTCCTAAGGCACATTGCTGCCTGAATAACTCAGGTTTTCCTACAGTGCGCCTGCTTTAACAGCCTTTATTTACATGAAGAGAACACAAGAGGTATGGTCTGGGTCCAATCTGGAGAAGGTTATCAAGTGCCATCCAGACAACGCCTACAGAAAACCGAGAGGTCTTTCACAGCACGCTGCTTCAGTCCCTGCACTGGTCCTGTGTGACTGCTGAGACAGTGCCAGAGGTTTCAGCTGCTTGCAGCAACCCCAGCCTATTCTCTACCATTGCCTAAGGAGCATTTAGGCACTCTGGGCACACCGAAAGTATCTGTGAAGACTGCCAAACATGACTTACCACTACCTGCAACACATACCAATACCCCTACCTCCTTAAAGTGTGAAAAGAAGTTTTAACTTGAAACATTAGTATTATTCATGATCTAAATCACAAGTATTTCAAAATATTTTCAACTCATTAGATCCCTAGGGCAAGTGGATTTCCCCACAAAACTGTTTCTTCCCCTTCAAAGTGGAACAGGGCCAATTTCTTTTCTGCCCTATACAGAAAAGACAGAAGCTGATCCAAAGAACAGAAGAGATGCAGGCTATTTAGAAATGTGAAAGTAAGTCTGCTATAACTTTAAATATATAACTGTTCCCCTGATTATCCAGGCTGTCTGTGTATCCACCGGCTTAGTCCATGCTCTTCCTTAGCATCACATTCAACACTGTGGTTACTGAAACTTTTGCTCACATTGTTAGGCACCAACATGATTGAACCAAGAACATGCAAGTTTGGTTAACGTTCAGGCAATACTGAATTAATTTGTCCTCACAGTACTCATGCAACATTTATGAACACTCCCATTTTACAGAAGAAAAGACTTCTGTAGAAAGACAAAGCGTACTGCCTCATTTGCTACAGGTCAACAACAGACCAGGTAAGAAATTTGGGGTCCGCTACTTTTTATTTCTTGTACCGTGGAGCATACAACAACCAAGTGCAATGATTCGGGTTTCCCTGCCCATGTTCATTCTCTGTAATCTTTAACTCCAGGTACAAACATGGGTCCGCTCAACTCACCAGCAGCTTTCACAGTATTATTTAATCAGGCCAGGATCTCACTTTCTCTTCTTACTTGATGAGTCACTGGTCACAGGGAAAAAGAAGCACTTTCTCACAACAAACTGAACAGCTAGTGTACAGCACGACAAGGACTCAGTCCAGCTAGAAGGGAGCTGAAATTGAAATGCAGCAGAGGGAAGACAAGAGCCTGACTGATGGTGATCTTTTATCTTCCAATTACTGTCAGTCCGGGGTTTCTTTTTTTTGATTTTAAATAAGAATAAACTAAAAATAGGYGTATGTGCCAGCTACTCGGAAGTGCAAGAAAGCAAAGCACAGAGAACCCGTTCCTGTCCATATTGCCTTGCAGCCCAGCAGAGTACTTTGAACTTTGCCTGCAGCACATGGTTTGCTACAGTATATGCTTCATAGCATACTAAAAGCAGAAGGGGAACAAGAGGGTAAGAGTAAAAAAAGTCCTCCTAAGGCAATAAGCTTGTATATGTTAGACCTTCCTGTAGAGCGCTTCCGTTGTTCCCAAATCTCTTCTTACTTGATCATGTGTATTTGGTTTGGTATGTTTTTCCAAACTGCTTTAAAATACTGTTCTTTAAGAATAGGATTAAAGACCAAAAGYTACATGCATTGGAAATAAAAGTACAGTGCATCCCATGGCTTTCCAGTTGTTAATTGCTGATCAGTTGTGTACTGGCACCGATATTTAAGAAATTTTGTATCAAATTTGGCAAGCTACTGTAACATGAAACAGACTCCCAGTCTTGAAAAATTTTTCCACAGCCCTGTTCCCCTTTACTCCCTCTGAGTAGGTACTAAACAGACTTTTTTCATGTCCTAAGAGCTGTGTAATAGAAAGACTACTGCAGGATGTATGCATCCAAATGATTGTTTATTTGGATCAGTATAATCCAGACTGATTTACACAAGAAGAAGGGTCCCTATTTAAGTGAGCTTGTTTCAGTTCATTCACACTTACACCAGGACTCCCCGAGCCCCATGAGTTAACACAGATGTTTGAGAGATGAATCGGGAACAGAGACTTAATATAAAGTTTGCAGACACCAAGCAAAAAGAAGCACAGCTGTAATGCACAGACCCCCACTGTGCAAATGACTCCAGCTTCCTCTCTAAAATAGCTTCAAGTATTTTATTAATTCAGAGAAGGTCAGACTTACATATAAACATCCACTGGTTTCAAGACAGCCTGTGCTGCATGTTGTGAGATCTCTGGGTACAGTAACCAGCTATCCAGGTATCTGTCTGAGGAACAGGTACTCTCCACGTGGCCGAGACCAGAATTCAATTCCTCAAAAGGTAAACTGAGCCTGTACAGCGCAATGAACTGAAAGCTTTTGGTAAAGGCAGTGAGCTGACATTTAGGACGATAACTGGGAGAGATCAGCTTTAAACTAGGAAGTGTATGTGAGCAGTGTGTTACCTCGCCTCGGTAAGTCTTCTGTTACCCCTGCTCTCAAACTTCTGCTCCGTATCCTTGGGAATCGCATACTCCACACCATTTCAGGGAGATGACTGAACTTGCGTACTCACTGTGCCGCTCTGAACACGGCACAGGCAGTGTGGCCAAAGCTGCGCCCCACAGACTCACCCCCCTGCCAGCATTGGGGTGCAAAAACTCTACAACACACATGGATTTGGGCATTCACACTGCTTCTGAGTGCTGTGCCCCACACCTGATGGGACTGCTCCTCGCAGCTCAGGGATTCACACTGTACTGTATTGTATGGGGAGACTGCAAATGACTGGAAAGACCAAGATCCAAGGTGCTTATTAAAATGGTCGAGTTAATGAAATAACACTGATTGTGCTGAGCTTCACCCTCCCTCCGCTAACTGAGCCAGGCTGACAGAGGAGGTCTAGGGGGATCTTAAACTTCCTACCTACTTAATACCAACTAACTTGAAAAATTAATCAAGGAAATTCACATTAATACAACTGACAGGCAAATGTAATTACAGTGTGCATAACATTTAATTCAATATGGTTACTGAGCCTAAAAAGAACATTACTTTCTTTATGAGATTGCTTTGCTATTTATTAGGGAAAAGGTCTTTGTAAAATGACTCTTTATCCAGCTGCTGCAAAGAAAGAGAGATCTGGGAGCTACTCCCATGGCATGGAAATTGCTTTATTCACTTCAACTAGATTCGCTTTTTGAAAATGAGACGTAAATCGAGGCCAGAATTGCATCGCTGGTCTTCCACTTCTTTAGAGCAACTTCTGGGTGACCACTGTGGAAACCCAGCTTGAGCTGCAACCCTCCTATTCCTCCGACCCTTCACACAGCTCCTACACACATTCCAAATTGCTGTTTATCTTGTTGTTTTCACAAGACTACTTTTTTTTTTTTGGCTCGCCCAATAAATGTCCTGTTCCGTTCTAGGTTTCAAAGCTATCTCAGATGGCAGGGTTTTAACAGTTTAGCTTTCTTGCTTCTTGGGAAAGGAATGAGTAGCAGTGGTGACAGAAGAGTCACCTACTTGTAGACCTCAGCAGAACTCACTAATGCCTTTTAAATTAATTTGAAAGGCTGTCTTGGCACAGAAAGGCCAGACCTTCCTCTTTTTAATTAAAACTTAAAACAAAAAAAAGCAGGGTGAATTTATGCCTTAATCTCCCTCTCTGGTCAAACAACGTAGCTTTACTCACCGCTAGCAAGTGGACTTTTTTTTTCCAAGCCCTGCCCTTCACTCATAAACAAAACCAGCCAGAGCTCCGTCTCATTATAGCCTGCACAGACACATGGTCCTGCTGCGAGGGCAGCCCCATGCAGAGAGGCGCACAACAGCAGAAGGAGCAGTTGTCTGCTAGTTTCTTATTATAACAGAGACGCCGTTCATACAGCGCTGGGGCTGTTTAGAAATTCCATTTTTAAGCCCTGTTCCAAGGGTTTGTAAACCTGGATGGGAAAATTTGTTACAGATTGAATCACCACATGCCAAGCCCTGCTTGTGCAGCAATACGTGGTCCCCTATTGATGGATGCTTACGGATCCAGGGTGCTGGCTCCCTGAGCCCGATCACCTCCAACCTCTCACCTCTGCTCTCATACAAACTGACTTTTGGTCGCCAGCTGCAACAGCAAACTGTAGTGTTCGCATCCACGTGCTGCAAGAAACGTGGCAAGAGGAAACAGTGGAAGTGTAAATTTTCTCATGTGCTCTTCAGTTTTGGATTTGGGCAAAACATGACAAATTTGGTAAGCACTGTGAACAGAAACAGATACATCAGTAAATAAATCGATTCCTTTGCTAAGCCCGAGCAGTGCTAGCCTTAGCTACACTTTTACAGCTGTCTTAATGAAGTTTACAACTGTCTCAATACAATTAAAAGAAGAAGCAGTTTTGAACCCTGCAGTAACAATTATAAAATTAATCTAGACCTGACAGATATGCCAAAACATGCACCAGGACAAGCACGATACCTTGATCTGCAGATCAAATGTTAGAGCAGGCCTGTCATTCAGCTGCTGATGAGCGCAACAGCCCTGAGGTTTGTATGGCAGTGAAGACATTAATAATTGGAATAAAAGTGTAGATTGCTAATACCTAAGACAAGGGAGGTGCTCAGCATAGCTGCTGATTTTGCCGATTGGCCCCGCGCTCCTGTGGCTGGGATGCAGGCAGGGACGCGGGCAGGCTATCCCCATGGATGCAGGCAGCACCCCAGCCGTTTGCCTGCAAACCTCCCCACACACGAGCCAGTGACCACCGGTGAAAGCCACATATGTTTTAAAAGCAATCCTCCGGATTGTCCAGTCTTACCCGCTGGCTGCTCTTCCCATCTGATGGCTGGAGAGAAAAACATTGGCTTCCTTTCTCTCCCCTTTCTTTAGACGCACACACACACGCCGACTCGCTTCGCAGCCCTGCTCCGCCATGCCCGCTCCTCACTCGCGTTGGGCAGGGGTCCACAGGCTGTGCCCCGGGGCGTGGGGCTGGCCCAGCAGCCAGCTGCTCACCCTCGGTGGGGCTGGGATCTCCGCCCTGGCAACGGCGGACTCCAGTAGCCCTCCGTGACAGATCTGTGTCATTGATTATCAACAAGAAGCTGTAAAAAACAAGAGCCAGGCAAAGGACACCCGAGACACCCCTCAGTTCAGGCTCCCCGTTTCCAGGGCCGGGCTCGGCGTGCAGGGCCAGAGGGGTCCTGGGGGCATCGCCCGCCCGCGGCAAGGGGCCTTCTGGCCTTCCCCTCGCCCAGAGGCCACGGTCCTGCATGCGTTTCAGACGGCTCCACTGTAGCACCAGACTTTTCTTCAAATTGCCTTTGTCAGGCTGAGCAGCCCAGGGAATAACTGAAGCKGGAGGCGGCGCCTGGCCCCAAGCTGGAAAAGCTTCTCCTGGGCGCCCTGGGGTTTCGAGCGGGAAGGGYGCAGTCGATACAACGCCCGCCCTGTTGCTTGGGTCGTTCCTAACTACTGAAAAGAGACGAAGGCTGCACTGTTGGCAGGCGCTACTCACAATGTGATACAGATACAGATATACAGGTATTTGRGAGCCTACAAATATAACCACGAGGGTTTGTGTTTGGAAAATATGAAGTGACCCAACTTTAAAAAAAATAAAAAAATCCCTAAAAATCTACTGTAAGTAGAAGCCTTTCAGTTCCACGCTCCAGGCCATTTTTCAGCTAGCTGTCACTTTTCACTTCAAAGGTTATTCCTTAAAGCTAAATAAAATATTTATGTTATCCAGTACTAGGCATGAAAAATTTCTGTCTTGCTCATTTCTGGACACRGATTTGAAAACTGCCTGTAATTTCCCTCCTGTTGTTTGCAGGTTTAGCTGTGAATATGAAGTGCTCATTATTACTAAAACTGAAAACCCAACAACCAATCCCAAAGTCAAACCCGGATATTAAGTGCTGGGTAATTTCCTGCCTCAGTGACAGATCTTCCCCAAAACGCTTGCTATCACATCAAATCAATTAGATTTTTTTCTTTCTCTATCAGAGGTTATCAAGAGCTTATTTCATCGGTTAGCACGAGGTGGACTTCTGCCCCGCAGGGAACCCTGCGCAGGTTATAGACTGCCAGACCCCTATTTACACACATGCAGTAAATGTAAATACCAGTGCTCAACTTATCAAACAGATTCGGTTTTATTTATTTATATCAATATATCAAACATATCCAATTTTATTTTCTTCAACCAACTCAGTTAACAGCTCACTGCATATACTGTGTAAATAAATCTCACAATATTGCCATTCCATTTTTGTTTGTTTAAACCCCCAGCTTTAGAGCTAGCAGCTCCCAAATCAGAAATGAAAAAACAGGTTTACTCATCCCTGAACAAATTTAACTCCTGCTAAATTCAATGTTATTTTGCTACTAATTTCATTTAGGGTAAGAGAAAGTCCAAGGCTTTCTATGTCCCAAGCTAAATACTAGAACTATAGTTTTCACCAAATATTGGAAGTGAAAAGTGCCATAAAAATGCTAACATTATCCATCTACTCCCTGTGCATTTGCTAGCAAAAACTAACCTTTGTAAAGGCCAACTTTTCCTGTTAGTTTTGCATGAGTAAATTTAATTGTTCTACTGACCTCACTCCTATTTTTCTATCGTAATTTGGCTTAGGCAGGTTCAAGTTGTGTGGACAAGAACACGGTATCTTCAGAGACACAGGATTTACTTTTTGCAAACGCTGGCCTTACCAGAGTAGGTGCTGGAATCCATCACGTAAGAGGCTTGATTAAAGCATTATAGATATAAAAACCCAAAGATTAATAAAGCATTTTATTACCTTCAGCGTAAAGGGCCACAACACACCTCCAACCTGTACCAGATGAGAGGGAAATCGCTCCCTCTACATGGGAGCTATCATCCCTGCCAAAGCAAGCACGAAACTAAGAGATGCCTAACGAACCAGAAGAACCAATCTAACCTACAAAGGAAAATGGAACGTTCATTTTGAGGGAGTGTAACCAAATATACTTCAGATGCAACAAACAACATTAGGAAGCCAACTTAAGGACAAAGACTGCATTCACACATGAGCTATGGCCACAAGGTGCCCATGTGTCTTCTCAGATCTTATGGACACAAACGAGTTTCACCGCAGGCACAGAGACCCATCCAAACGCAACTGGGGGCATCATCCAGAGCTGACGTACACCAGCATGTTAAAAAATAACCCACTCGGTGTGATGATACGTGTGTGGGGCCATCATTGCTTAACACTTACTCAACAGGCGGAAGAATAGCCCCATCTAAAGAAAACTTWGAAAGAGGGCCTGTTGTCACAAACCATGAAATAAAGTTGTCCTCATCTTGACAGCATAAGAAACACAAATGCAGAATAATCCAGTAAGTAAACTGTTACCACTTGGGGGATTCAAGTATTAGAAAGAAGCTACTTAAAGCCAATTGGGAAATCAAATATTAAATAATAATGTATTAAAATTAATAAATTAAAGATGAAATGTGCTTTACAATTTGAGTCAGAAGTACCACTGGCTTTAATCTGAAAAAATGCAACATAACTAAGAACAACCGAGACGGCATTAATCTCTGAATTCAGTGCTGTGACGGAAGGACTTTAATCCCAGATGAGGTTTTATCTTGCACTGTTTTGATCTGGCAAACTTACTTTGAGGTTTGCTTGTTTTCACAGCATTTACTAAAGAATGACTACAAGGGGCCAAGGTCCTCCATTCGGCCAAAGCTTCCCAGTAGCCACCAGTCCTGCCATCCCTGCTCTGCAGATGAAGCGGCACAGTGTCCAACCTCCGCTGGCTGCACCTCCATATTAGAAGATAAGCATGCCTGCAATCTGTTCCACTTCATGCTAATTACAGACAAATCCTGTTTAGTCTACTCATGAAAGTAAATTGATTTGCATGGGATTATTTACAGGGGTAAACGGCATCTAGACTGGCCCTAAGGATTTGGGGCTTTTYGGTGAGATATTGATAAAGTCCCCAGCTGGATGAATTTTGAGTGTCTTTTACATTGTGTTAATACAGGTCACCAAATGCGATGGAGAGATATCCTCCCTCCACCAGCCCTACACAATACAACTTTTTTTTTTCTTTTTTTTTTAAATAACAGGGTTGGTTTACTATTGTAAATGATAAGCTTTGCTTTGAATAGCCAAGGGATCTGGTAATAGTAGATAACTGTATTTTTTTCTTTTTTTTTTAAGGTATTCCCAAAGGGACTACCTTCTTTAGACCAGTTTGCATTTTTGAAGGAGACAGATAAAGCAATACTACAACTTGACCCAAACCTTCCCTTTGCCCCGTTTACTCCACTCCTCAGGGACCCATGCATCTTTTTTAAACAAGGCATAGCTTATACGCCTCATACATTATTAGCGCAGCATTTTCTCCCCAGGCCTTCCAAGCTCTCAGCTCCCTGCAGAGTCACTGTTGACACTTCACATGCACCTACTTTGTAGCCCCTTTGTCTTATGACAAGATAATCAGTGTGAGGCAGATAACTTCCTTCCATGTAGCGGCTAAGGTGGCTCTAGCACAGGGTAGTCTACCTTCAACAGCAACAAGACCGAAGATGACATGAGGAGATACAGCTGTAGACCTCCAATCTCTGAATTTCAACTTTCTGGAATTCCCCCGTTAAATGACAGCGCCGGTGCCAGCAGGGAGGGAAAGGGGGATTCCGCATCTCTCCTGTCATGCTGTGAAGCTCAAAACTTCACATCTACAGCAGCTTCATCTTTCAGCAACTGCTGCATTGGCTGGGGGGGGACCACAGCTTGTTGGATTCTTGCTATTCTCTTACATACACACATATGTGCACTTGCTGTCTTAGCGGCAAAACCTTTCATCCCTGGACGGGTCTCCCAGTGCCCAAGGTCTCACAGGTCCAGCACAGCTCTAGGACTCTTCCCTCTCAAAACAGGTGTCATGGATTAAACTGTTCCCTCAAAGACCACTGTGTTTCTGCACTGACTGTAGTAGATTCATGGATATTAACATGGATGTTTCTCTCTTGGATATCTAAACTCAGGAGAGATTAGCCTATTCTTTCCCTCAGGCCAGGCCAGGAGTACGGCACTTTCTGGCCTTATTCTCTCAGACACCATTGAGGTCAACTTACTGTGTCCAACAGAATGGGTGGGATTTTTTTTAAACCATTTCCATGTTGGCAACATTTTTAAATGTCCTAAATGTTGTTCCAGCTCTCGTAGCTGGGTGGCTCCGTGAGTAGTTTTTTTTCCAGAGGCAGATAACCTTCCCCTTTAAAGCTCAGCAAATGTCAGGTATTTACGGTGTCATTGCTCCTCTCAGGTTTCTAAGGCCTCTCTTGATACAGATACTCAACTATAACCAGGGCTCGTACACAAGAAGCTTTTTTTTTTTTTTTTTTTTAGTTTGCCTACCCTAACAGCACTTAAAAGCTTTTCAAGCAGTAAATTCCAAGTCAGCTACAGGACAAGAGACAGAATTGCCTCAACCCAGCTCCTCCACTCTCCCTGTGATCCTTGCTTACTCTTCCCATCAGCGACCTCATGTTAACACGGCAATTTTCCCGGTTTACTTCTTGTATCTACCACAGCCACTCATCTGCTGCTCAGGACAGGCAGCACCTCTTTGGTAAGCAATTGCAGGGATGCAGAAGGGCGAACCCCAACTCCCTGTAAGACCCCAGATCTGTTAATGCACAACAGCAGCAGCTGCAATACAACATCCCACAGTCCAGATAGTTCCCACTCCTGGGAATCAATGAGCACTATGAAGAATTATATATGACCCTAAAATCCAGCCCAGTAGGCACCCCAGCCTTCAGCAGCTTAGGGGCGGGAGGCAGTCAGCCACCGATCTCCTGCCTGCCAGTACCCCTGGGCAGTTTATCTGCAAACCAGCAAGCCTTCAGGTGAAGAGCCAGACCCTTTGCCAAAGTCATACGATGTGTTCCTGACTCCACAGCGTTTCAGTTCACGACAGCTCGGGATTTGGCCCAGGAAACAGGCTCGTTCAGTCACTTCATGCAGCATCCCCCACTTCCAGAGAGGCTTATCTTCACCGGTTCAGTCTGGCTAAGATACGCCGCAAGGCGTTTGGCTTTGCTTAACGGTGGGGTGTATCTAGAACCGATATCACAGACAGCAGTGACAATAGAAGCCTGCAATTCCCAAACTTAACTAATTGGAAGAGTAAGACTAATTCAGGCTGGATCAGGAGATCTCCTCTGCTAACTCCATTTATTGTCTGTATTGACCGGCACAATCTGGCCAAATCCCCAGTGCAAACAAGCAGTTTTAGCCAATATCCTCACAGAGCCAACGAGTCTTAATTTGCTACAGGAAATGCTCATTTTACTGTATCTTGTACATCTGGCAATGGCTAAAATGCATCTAACTTAGTCAACAGTCAGATGTGATGAAACACAGCCAGCATTTTTCCACTGGTGTAACGCAGAGCTCAGCAGACGAGCTGAATCCAAAATTTGAACACCACTGAACATCAGATGTTTCTACATTCATTTTCAATTAAATGTTTTTGTGCAGGGCTCAGAGAGGGAAAGAGGCTGTCTAGAAATATACTACATGACAGAAGATACAGAAAGGAAAAAATAAATAGGAGCACCTACACGAAGCACAAGCCTGTGCCAGTAGCACTGCAGAGAAAATCTTTTTGTCTTGCAAATCAGGTTTTCCCCCCATCCACTGAAATACTCAGAAAGCTGATTTATTTTTTGAAAGTTCACAGAGGGTTGGGTTTTTTTTTTTGACAGATGCCCAATCAATGCAAATAATTAAGTTCGACAACTTGTTCCCATCTGAAACATATTTAAGCCTTCTGACCCACATTAGATCAAATCCCCAATTTTGTTTTGCATTTGTATAACATTTTGTAAACATACAGTTTCCTTCTAGCCCTTTGGTCAGAAGGGAGCATCATCTTCCTAGGTGCCAACGCCGCCTACAAAATGATGGAGCAGCCGATTCTCCTGTCCACCTTATCCCCCTCCTCCCTCCGTACACAGACACTCTCCACGCTGATTTCAAGTTTTCCAGGATGGAAAACTGCTCCACACAACTGTTGCATATAGGGTCACGGGAAGCAGACTGGGAAAATTTTCCTCCGCTGCTGGAAAACATGACTAACCAGTATCTGAGATGGCTCCAAAATTGACTTGTTCTCCCAGCAGAACAGAGGCTCGGTTGCTCATGTAGAAAGCCCAAACTCCCAGCAACCATGCTTAATTTCTGACTCATTCCTGTTGGCATCATCCATTTCTCCCTCTCCCCTTTGATTTGATATTCGCCCCACCCCCAAATACAAAACCTTGGGAAGAAGTAACGCAGTAGCAATTACATTATATTTTATGTTTGCTTTGAGAAATTGTCTCCATTTTCCTTGTTGATCAAAGGGAAAGAGGAGGTGATGATCTCCACATCTGAAAATAACAGTTTCAGGATAATTCACTGATTATACCAACTTAGAAATACTCAGACTTTGATACCAATTGGCTGGTTGGACTTAGTTTATATGAAGTAGTACTTCCCTTCTCTTTCACCTCTTTCTCCTAGAATAGCAGATAGAACAACATAAACATCCCCCACTTAATTCTTCATTATTTGTAGTTTTCAATGGCACTAAAACCAGTGTTTAATACCAAAGCATTGGGGTTCATATTAAGAAATATATTCTTGCAAATCAGAAAAAATACAGGCAAAAATTAAGTCACTTGATCAAGGGCACAGACATTCATGGTCAGAACAGGGCAAGAAACTGGGTCTCCAGTGAAAGCTGACATCTATTTCCCTCCAAGCAAGCAGAGCTTCATATGGAAGTCAGGGTTTTTCTTGCTCCCTTCCTTCTTTGCGCTATCACTCGCTTTAGGAGTCTTTATTTTGGTCTGACAATTTTAACAGGGTTGGGATCAGCTCTGAGATTTGCCAGTTTTCTTGTGGGAGGGATCTGTTTGGTTTGAGAAAGAGTGGGAGAGGAAGTGTTTGATTTTGCAAACACAACCTGCACACAAAGGTATTTTTATTCCCTCACCTTCATATCAAAAGGTCTAGGCTCAAAACCACCAAGCAAAAGGTGGATTTAAAATACTGAGATTAAATCGAAGGCTGCAGGTGGCAGGTCCTTCGGTTTTCACTGGCGGTTTAATCCTATCACCCCCCGTTCCTTTGCTACAGGCTGGGGGATGAGACAGACACCCTGGACGTAGCGTCTTTTGACCCTGCTACACTGCTGCTGGCGTCCTAAGAGCTTTGTCTGACTTTTTCGGTCATTTTTACCTGATGTCAGGCAGCAGCTGGAGGTAGAGGCAAGCAGTGAGTGTGGAGATGCCAGGGCCTCCCTTCCCAGGGCTGCCAGAGGGCAGAGGGGATCCCCATGGCCCAGCCGCTCGTCCCTCCGGGGGCCAGGCAGCCGAACAGGGATTGCCATCAGCTGGGACCAAGGGAATTGATAAGTGGGGCTCAGCCCCAACTCTTGTCCTGCATTTGTCAAGCAGCGCACTGCACAAAATAATCTTTCCAAATCACATTTTTTCATCCCAAAGGCAACAGCCTGTCTAATGCTGAAAGCACCCCAACCTCCTCCCGCCCCTCCCTTGGGGGAGGGAGCCATAAGGCTCTTGCACTCGGTGGTTGGAACGGCACGACCTCCTCCAAGAACCTCTGGGGAGAGACAAAGCAAGCTAACCGGTGCTATGCTTTATCCCGGGGCTTAACAAAAGGAGGTTTCCTGTCAGCCTGCTCTAATGAGATGCATCGCATGGGCATTTAGCATTAAATCAGAGCAAGTCTTTACTGCGCATTATTTCCCATCCCCTCACCAGCAGGACTCCGGCCCTGCAAAGCTCCGCACCTCTCGCAGGTTCCCTGGATGGAGCCGCACACCCTTTTGCTGCTCATGTGACAGGAGCACCCCAAAGCAGCCTCCCAAATGAGCTTCAGCTGCTCTAGCTCTCTGAAACATGGGGCCACCTTTCTTTGGCCTCCACATGTGCCTCACAGGAGAACGGGGCTATTTGCTAAAATTATGCAAATAAGCCAAAAAAACTCTAAAACCAGCACTGAAAGTAAAGTACAAATGGGATTAACTGCCAAACCTGCAGAGCATTCAAGTGCTACTGAAGTCAGCAGCAGCATCTAAAAGTATTCAGCACATTTGAAGAATCCATCAATAACCTGATGGATTTTTTTTCTGCGTGGAAATGTTACTTTAATGTAATTTCCCTAGTGTATTTAAAATGACAGGATGTATATCTTTCTTCTGATCCAAAGTAAAATTTTTTTTTTTTACATCTCGAAGCCAGCTACAAATACCTATAACCTATGAATGCAAAAAAACCCTAGGAAACAGAAGTAAAATCTCCCTATCTATATACTTATTTTTTTAATGCAACAGATCAGGACTGACAGAGGGCTCTGGAGCTGGAACAGGTTTTCGACTGTGGCAGAAATTGTGACAATTCTTCAGCAAATACAGGAGAATCCAAAAAATGAGCTTTTATCTGCCTTCTGCTTCTAGTGCTCTGAGTATGGCGCTCTGCCTTCCAAGCAGTCTTGGGAGTGAGCTGTGAAGGAGAATCTGTTCCATGGTACAATAAAAGTCTAAGTCATTTAAGTAATTCCCCCCCACCAAGAGAAAAAAACAAAGAAGATGGAGGGGGGGAATGGGACAGACCCACATTAGTATCTAGAGGGAAGAAAGCCAAAAGCATTCCTCATTAAATTCCAGTCAAATATTCCCTGTGTAAAATGGTTACGTGCTGCAAGAAAGCAGCAAGATAAACTTCATTTCCAGGGAAAAGAAAGACCCAGTTAGAAAAGTAGTTTGAATGAACCTGGGGTAGATCGTGTGAACATAATCCTAAAAGCTATTTCCAGCTAGGCAACAGTAATGAGAAAAACTCTTCAGCTGAAGAAGTGGGCTACTTTCAAGCTGCATTCCTTTCCCTCTGGATTTACCCCCTTCTCCTCTTCCCCAAAATACACTATGCTTATGGAGCAAAACTGTAGAAGCTGGGGATTTTTGTTTCATCCTGTGTTTGGTTTTTGTTTCGGAGCAACCATTTCATAACCATAATATTCACAAACACTGTTTGCTTTTCAGACAGATGTTGCATTGTAATTCTGTCCAAGCGAGTTGGTTTGGGTTTTTTTGTTTGATTAGGGAACAAAGCCGATAAGAGCAAAACCACCGGGGCCACGCGAAATTTGTAGGTGTTTCGATGAACTAACTTGCAAGATTGCCTGAAAGCAACAAGACTGACCAGTTGCACTTCCAAGATAAATTCATCAACAGCTGCTTTCTACTTCCCTCCCTAGTATGTGTCTCAAAAGAAGCCTCAGGCAGACCTTCTCTCTTAATCCACCAGAGGGTTGGGGTCTAACAAGCTCCTGGGGACGGAGGTGAGAAAAGAGGAGCAGGACACCAGGGACCCGCACACGCACGTGCAGGAGGGCGCTGCATGAGCCCTCTCTCCCCGCGAGCCCACGCTCACCCAGACTGTGCAAAACCAGATCAAGGTGGCAGAATGTTGCAAAAGCACCTAAAAGCATGGCCTGAAATGAGGCTCATTAAAGAAGAGATAAGGGAAAAAAAACACCCACACATGCCACCGGAAAATGATGGCCCCAGAAGGTCAAATACTGCACAAAGGAAAAAAATGTTGGCTATTACACAATATGAGATAAATTAATCGAGGCCAGAGAAACAGCAGCTGCTATGCAGATGGCACTCTCCACATCTTGACTGCCAAACTGGACAGCTCAGGACTCTTTATTTCCGTTAATCTTCTGGGGCAATGATGGGCCACAGCAAGCAATTTAAACAGTCACGTCCGAGCATCCTAGAAGTCTATGGAGAGCTTGTGGAAAATGATGGCTCTGGGGTTAACTAAGCCACGATTCTGATGAAAAGCAGATGCCGTTTAATTATTGGGGGGGGGGCTCCCACTAATTATAACCCGTGGAAGTATATTTTATAGTACACCAAAGATCAGAATTAACAAGAGCCCAAGGCTACTAGTACACACAGTTCCTCCCATGCCATTGAAATTGTACGAGTGGAAAGAGCAACAGGACACTTCAACAAAAAGAGCCATCATTTCTGTCGTTACAGTAAGTCCTGCATCTTGATATGAAGAGCAGTACACCCTTAGCTCAGGCTCCTCTTCTACTTGTCTGAGAGACTTCCTTTACCAAAAAGAAAAAATTCACAAATTAAATCTGTGTTAATCCAGAAGTTTCTTCCTGAGCCTTCACCCTCGAGAACAGAGTACCATTCCTGACTAAACTACAACACAGTCTTTGGCAGCTAATTTTTTTTTTTTAAACTCTGTTTCACATTTTCTGTACATAGGAGCCCCTGAATTACGTAACAGGATCTTGGTCAAAACCTAAGAATTTTAAACATTTTTTCCCCTGTCTGCATGGTGTTTGCAAAGGCATCTAAACCACGAGCTCTCTTAAGCTATGAGTTCCCGTTCTGCTATGTTTGGAAGAAAATGCTTTCTATGAAGAGTGAGGTAGGAGGCAGTGGCAGATATCCAGATAATTCCTTGCTTCGGTCCATATGCAATCATTTCTCAGTACAAAGAAATCCTAATGACCTCAATTTTTGTGCCTAAGGTTCACTTTTCACAGTATTTTAAACACACCACCACCCCAAATGCTCAGATCTAATATATGCAACAATCCCAGGAAATTCCTTTGGGTTTACCCTTTACTTACAAAGAAAGCCTCACAGATGAAATTCATTTCTCTTAAATTCTTTAACCAATATGCAAGAAGCGCAGGCTCTGAATACAGTGCTAATTATGGGTAGCGGGCCCTTTTCTATTTAAATGGTCAGGTTAAAATTTACGGTGTGGTTTACAGACTACGAAAATTCCTGGTTTAGTAGGTAATGTTTGTGGCCCTTCCTCGTGAGGATCCTGTCTACAAGCAGGGGAATGTTACGGCATTAAAACATACATCAAGACATAAAGAGCAAGATTTTAAATCATGTGGGGCAAAGGCTAAGGTAATCTCACCTCTAAGTTACAAAATGCCATGGGCATAATTCTCCCACTGCTTTTATTTTCACACTGAGGGTTTACCACATGAAAGCTATACATAGATATCAAGAGGGAGACGGTACAGAAGCAAGAGTTTGCGTAGAAAGGTGACTTGCCGTCCTTTGTCGGAAGAAAAGTCAGCCTGACTCCTTCAGTATCAACCCATGGCAGAAACTCACAACTTCCCAGGTTAGTGGTGGTTTACACTTCACTTAGAGTACTCAGCAAATTTTTCAAGTCAAGGAAAAAAGCCTGGAGAACACCTGTGCAAGCGCCTTGCCTCAAAGCCCTCTTCCTTTGGGGTCAGGCAAGGAATGACACCATTTCGGATTTACAGCTGAAACTACACTCCTTTCACACCTCTCCACCTTTAACTCAGCCCAAGACGCTGCTTTTCTGCTATTCAGTAAAGACCTCAAGCCTTGCATTTCCTTACGTTTCAGCATTGCTCCTGTGGCAGGCAGGAGATGCCAGCAGACAGCAAGTGCAAGGCTGGAGGGTTCGTCTCCCCCTCCCCACAAGAGCAGACTGCACACTGGCTTTCCTGCAAACCCTCACCCCAGCAGCAAGCAGCCTGGAGACCATCCCATTCATTTTAAATCCCCCAGGAAAGACAAAATTGGATGTGCCAGGTAGCAAAGAAAGCTTTTTTGTACCACAGCTTCCTCACTTTGCATGGTTAGGGCTTACTTAAAAGGAGTGGAGGGCTGGTTTGAATTCTTACCCCGCTTCTCCCCCTTCCCGAGGAAGCTCTGGCGTTCTGACCAGATGCTGGGAGCAATTCCAGCTCCATCTGTTTGAGAGTTTTGAGTTGTGCAACATAAATTTTACTTTAATGTGTGGTAATAATGACCTCCAAAACCCCATCTTGCCTCGTTCAAATGTGCTAGCTGAAAGCCAGTTTTCATATACGTTAACACATTAAGGATTGCGGAGTGCATGTTAATGCTGTTTATGAAGATTAAGCCACACAAATTCCCATTAGTGCTAATGGCAGTTTCATGACCTAATCCCCGAGAAACACAAAAAAATTGTATCTTTGAGAAGCTCAGATCTCACCCCCGTACTCCCTACCCGTGCCTGTCTGATCACTCCCACATTCAAACATCCCATGTGCATCCATTCTCATTAGGTCTCAGAAGCTCTGCAGGTTCAGGATAGGTCAAGCCTTCAGACTGAAGGCTTTTACAAAAGTTAAGAAGTGCTACAGGAAACGGCACCAGTACTTCATTAAAGTGAATTTTCCCTCTTAAGGTAATATCGAATCAGTGCTAGGGTTTGTCAGAAAGTTTGAAAATCTTAAACTTTGCTGAGAGTTAGTCTTTTGGCGTTCTTGCACAGACATCTGCACGGCCTGTKTTAACAAACCAGAAACAAACGCTGGCTGTGCTCCGTTTCTGTAGTTCTGCTTTTTCACAGCCAACCTATCCCATTTCACCTACTTTTTCAATGGCAAAATGAAGACACAAAAGCTGATGAACCGAATGTTTTCAAATGTAAATCTCAATTCTGTGAAAAGGCAGAAAGCACTGTATTTTCCTCCCACAGGATGCTCCCCCCCAATTTTTGTTGCTTCGCTTTAATTCACATCCTAGCAGATACAGAGAAGCACTGAAGTGTTGCTTTCTGGGAGATGCATTATTATCATAATATATGTTATTTGTGTTCACAAGCACATACTTAGAGTGAGAGAAAAAACTATCTGTTCTTTTCCAGGTGGCACATGTTATTCAACGCTTTTTCTTTTGCAAGCAAGCAAACGTCCAGCTTTGGCAAGAATCAGCGTGATGGTTATTTCTTTTCATTCTGCAAAGATCTTTGCAGAGGTCAAGGTCACGGAAGAAGGAGCTGTGCAAGCAGCAAGTTTCGTCAGAAACCAAGGAGCGGGCAGAGTCAGGTTTTGAGGCAGGCTCACGCTGAAACAGCCATTTGCACTGAGCCAGGATTCCCAAACAGCAGGTTTCCTCTTCATGCTCTCTGACCTCCTCTATCCCAAGATGGCTGGGTCCTCCACACCCGTTCGCTCTGCACTGCCACTCACAAAGCAGCTCAGGGCTCCATCTCAGAGGATACAGGACTCACATCTAGAGACTGAGATAACAACACGCTTTGTGCTATTCATCTCATTTTACAAACTAGGGTCAAGGCAGTAAGCTACACACCAGACAATGGAGTAAAACAATGATAAGCATCATTTACCAAAATTAATCAGCTCTTAAGACTGAAATAGTGTCTGCGTATCCAGTTACCACAGAAAAATGTTGTCCTAAGGCACACAGAATGAAGTCACACATTTGGCCTTTGAGGTAAAGGAATTTTTCTCGTGAACTGTCACTGGTAAGAGATGAATGACAAAGCAGTCATTTACTCTTCGTTGATGATACTACATAACACATTGGGTTATATGTACTGCACCGAAGCTTGCCTTTTAGTTTAATCTAAATGACAGTGAAGAAGATATATAGACTTCAAATGCACGCTCTCCCAAAAAAGAAACGAAGAAACTGATGTTAAAAAAACAGAGGTCATAATTATGTGCAACACAATTCTGTGCATACCAAAACCTAAATGAATTTATCAAGTAACTTGTCTTTCATCTAGCAATCAGGCACAAACCTTTGTCCATGCTGAAGCCACGCTCAGCAGTGAGGTGATGGACACCAAACCCTATGTCTGTAGTGGACTCAAAAGATTACCAACACCTCTGATTTCAGATTGTATTTATTGTTCCTAGCATCTTACACTACCCACAAAGAGGGGAAAAAATCAAATGAAAAAAAGGAGATTCTTGCCTAAGTAACCTACAAAGCCAGAAGTTTAAGAGGAACTAAGCAACTAAGGAAATTGGATGAACTTTGATATAGAGCAGCTGATAATATATGTTGAAATAAGCCCTAAGCCACGTTTGCAAAGCTCCAGTTGGATGCCGTGAAAGAGCAGAACCAACAGTCAGGACAGATTTGAATGCCTGTGATGAATAAAGAACAACAGAGATAAGGCCAAAACATGAAATCACAATTTATTTTGTTTAGGGCGGGGAGCCCAGACTTTTCCCACTGGCCCTTTTCTAAAATAAATAGGAAAAACTAACTAACAGTCACAAACTACAGGAAGTTCAACAAGCAAAAGGATTTAGCCAGGGGTTCCAGACGACAAATTCTAATAGCTGGCACTGGCATGCTTCATCCTGTTCTGGCTTGCCTTTTACCAATTTTTCAACAGCTCTAAACAGTCAAAGAGAATCATATTTTGGGCTTAAGAGTTTTGGAGCAGAGAAGAATCCAGACCCTCTCTTCCTTCCCACGTAATGTAACAGAAAGACTTAATCTAGTTTCCTCAGTAGGGCTCACTGCCAAAATATTTAGTCACTTTTAGTCTGTTTGCTTTTGATACAATTAGACGTTTCTGGTTTGTCATATCCTTATCTGATTCAGTTTGATAGTTGTTCAACATGAGTGTTTGGGAATGGGGTACGCTGTTTGTGTGCACATTCACATACACCTCCGACCATCATTCTCCAAAACACACACATGCACGGACTCCCCCACACTCCCACACACAAATGAGGGCAGATTTAGTTAATTGCCATATGGAAAAACAAATATGCCCGAGACATCCTGTGAAAGAAGACAAAGAGATTGGTAAACTCCTGAGCAGTACATAAAGAGAGGTTTCAAGGCTTTTATTTGAGGAACAGATCAGATCATCTAGCATTCTGTTTCGGCAAATTTGTGTCAAATTGACATTCCAATTTTGGCAGCATACATAAAAACACACAATTATTTAGCACTGTACAGATTTTACATAACTCTTGAAGTTACTGACTCGATTAATTTTCCTTCCAACTATAAGACAGATTAATCTGAAATGAATTAAGACAGGCAACCAAAAGTAATGTTACTATAGCCAGTAAACATTCTTGAAACTGCTATATCAGTAAGCTGCTTAAAAGCCTCACTATCATCGCATGCTACATCTGCTCAATAATTACTACCTCTCAAACCAAGGATTATGACTATATACTGCGTATTGCAGCACAACAGGCAGAGCAGTACAGGTAGCCAGCAATCCCGAAAGCAGAATTTGGTAAAATACTTAATTATTCACACAAAATGTAAGCCCTGGAAAATCAGGTGGTCACTCCCTTGTATGGGCAGATGAAAGAGCCTTGAAATCAGAATTGCCGTCTCATCTTAAAACAAAAAAGAAATCAAGCTACCGTGTGCTTCATTACAAGAGGCAGAAATATTTCACAGAAGGAAAGAAAAAATGCATTGTTAAGGACAGGAGAGTATATTGTAATTACAGTTTACTAAGGTTAACCAAAAATAAAAAGTGCCCAGAGCAGGGTGGAGGAGGAAGGAAAGATTCCTCTCACTAAAAAAAAAGGCTTTAAATTTTGAGACTAAGACAAGAAGCACTTTGGGAAAAGACCTGTTAATTCCTGTAGGACTGTGGTTCTGTCGTGGTTTAGTCCTCTACACCTAAAGGAAATGCAAGTGTTTAACAACAACTCCACAACTCCAGACAAGTCCAGGATAAAACACAACCTCCGCCCACAAGCACTTTAGTCTAGAAAAGGTTTCCAATTGCACAGAAAATGTGGCAATTGTGCACTTAAAAAGTTGGGGCTGATAGAAATGAAATCATCACCACCCAGTGTGAAGCATTTGCTAACTAAGGCCAGAGTCTGGCTGTATGCAAAACTGGTATTACACAGCTGCAGTAGCTGCACTAACTGCAAAAATAAAAATACCCCCCAAAACAAAAATCATGCTGTTCAAAAGACAGGCACAGACCACAGCGTGGAATAAGAATAAAGAGAAATTTGTATAATAAGAATGTTTCAGTTCTAAGTTTAAAATTAATTTCTCTAAACTTGCCAAAGAAATATTTATCTCCAAGATCTTAATTCAGTGATGTCTCAGTCTACACAGCGAGAGACAGAAAAGAATCAAAGGAAGAATTAATTGGCAATGCAACAGTTCCCAGTCTTGATTTGGTTTGTCTCCTCCAACAGTATCTTGCGCACACATGTTCTAATACCTGACATTGGAGGCATGTGAATTTTACTCTCAATCCCCAAGAAGAATGCAAGAACACAAGAAAATAGCTGTCTTCCACCTGGGCACTTGTTTATACTCTGCTTATCAGATTGTTTCCCTTTAAAAGTAAAAAAAAAAAAAAAAATCTGCTTCTCAG
>JAYKAV010003221.1:1434346-1478898 GCA_035582835.1 Phoebastria nigripes | reverse complement strand
AAAAAAAAAAAAAAAAAAAAAAAAAAAAAAAAAAAAAAAAAATCAGTTTAGTTAGTCACACAGAACTTTTAATTACTGAAGCTAACTCCTACTGGGAAGTTTTCAATCTCTTGTCAGAAATGATTAAGAAAAATGTATCTAAATACACAAAGATACATCAGTTTAGAGGGAAACAGAGCTATACTGTTAACTCTTTAGTTTCAGGATGTTTGGTAGCACATGGACCCTCTCCTCACCAAGAGACTTTTGGTGAGACAAATATCATGGAGTTAAAATTTCAGGTAGAACCAGAAATACCTTTAAACTGTAGTTCTGGAAGAGACTCAAAAGAAACACAGAGAACACAGTCCTACAAGCTGCTTTTTTCAAAGCCAGCGTGTACAATTTAATATCAAGTAAAATGATGGCTGGCTGGCTGGCACGGCTTTCCTGAATGGGTGTGCTTCACAGAACTTCAAATGTGCTATTTAACAAATCAAAAGCCATGGACCATGTAAATGTTTCAACAAAACAGGATCAATGCTTGATATAAAGTTACTTAGTGCTCAAAGTAAAAGAAAATTACAGTCTACAATGAGAACATTTAAGAAGATGATAACTCGTATGAAATAAGCCGTCACTTACTTTTGCCCCTTCTTTCACATCGGTAATTAATTTGGGCTAGAGGACACAACAACGTAAGACTCCCATGTGGGATACCGTTTTGTCACCACCCAGTATAAAGAGTATCTATTAAATACACGCCTGAAAATAGTTCAGCCCCAAGCTTTTGATCAAGTCCTCTAGCACATTTATACCTTCACTGCTGTTACATGGCTTAAAAAATTTCAAGAAGAACCAGCACGGAAATGGAGGGATCAAGTCAAAGGGGAACTAAGGAAATTACCCAGTTACTATTTCCAGGCTGTTTTCTGGCCCAATCGCATGCCCCTGCGTAGTCAAAAGAGAAGGAGCCAAGTCCAGTGGGCCCGATTCTGCAGCATGTACAGACACAGTCGAACGGGATCAAAAATCATTCGGGGGTCACGCAACCACCCTGGGGCCAGAGCTGGCCGGCGGCCACCAGCTGGTCTGACGTGTTCCAGCCAGCCGGCTGCTGCGTGCCCAAACTCTCCCGGGGACACAAACGAGGATTTACGCACCTAAATGCTTAATTATCAAAACCACACAGGGGACCCCACGTGGATGTCACACTCGCTAGTAGTGCTGCAATACTGATACTATGAACAGAAACAGCTGCACAGGCTCTCCAGCTACCGACCCCTGCTCCATATTGTACAAAACACACAGGAAGCATTTGTGACAGCTCAGAATAGACACCCACCAGCAGTTATACCGACAGAGTATTCACCCGCTCCTCCTATACCGATGACCTTACCCGACTTTCTCCATCTGTTTAAAAAAAAATAAATTACGTCTACATCCCAAGAACCCGGCTTTGCAGGGCACATATCCTCCAACCCAGTAATCCATTTTACATACGCAAATCTGGTTTGTGTGGACACTCCTGATGATTTGCTATCTACTGGCCCACCAGTTAGGTGACCAGTGCTGGTTTTCTACCCCAGAGAGCACTGGCTGATTGCTCTGCTGCATGCCAGATTTGTTTTAGGGTGACATATCTCTCTGTGACAAAAGGGCTGAGGACTTCAAATGACTTGGGGGGGGAAGCTTCTCCTTATCTGTGTTTCATTAGGAAATATTATGGTTCCAAAATGCAATAAGAAAATTTCACTGTATTACCTGAGCAGACAGAAAATGTGAATCTTTTTTTCAAATATACAACTGCAAAGCGTTAGACAAAAGACAAGTAACTAATCCTTGTTTAAAATAGCTTGCTTTGTTTAAAATACAACATATGCCCCCTGGCATTAACTACTTCAGATCTCAGGGGCTTGAGGTTATTTCAGGATTCAGTAACTAATGGAATAATTATATTACTAGGGGTTTAAGCAACAATGTCTACATAGTTTAAATATCTTCCTGTAACTGCTTGGTGATAAAGTACATTACACATCCTCCAGAAGGCAATATATTCTGAATGCTCAGACAATATTTATGAGTTTGTTTCAAAGGTTTCTGATTTTATTTAGAGTGTTCAAAGTGTGTAGGCATAGTCAAAGCAATACATTTTAAACCCTGCCATAAATCATTCACTGTGCAAAAGCAAACTTTCATTAAAAAGAAAGCCCTTAATTGGTGAGAACTTCCTGAATGTAAACTGTCACTCTGGATACCACCTCTTGAGCCTTTCTTGTAGCAGATGGTCATTAACTTGCAGCAGGATGGGCACTCCGACTGGCCAAATCATCCGGCTCTGCTGTACCACCTCGGCGATCCCACTGATGGGCCAGAGACCCCCCAGCCGGCTCAAGCCCTCTGCAGCCGATTCAGCAGCACAGACCACCTTCACCACCCAGGGGACCCAGCCCATCACTGTAGTTCCCAGCCTGAAATTCAGCATTTCAGTACCTGATCAAGTGGCTCCAAGCTGAACTACTGAATAACCATTAGCAGAGAGACCCAAGATCTCTTTTGCTATTATTCAGGTTTTTCTCCAGTGCATGTTCTTCAGCTCATACATTTAGCTTGGTGATGTAAACAGGTATTTATTAAGCTTATGGATGTTAAGGATTGCCTGTTAAGATTTCAACTGTCTTCACATAAAACAAGTTCTAAGAGAGATTTCTAAAAGTCACAAGCTGACAACACTCCAAAATGTGAAACCAAATTCGCAACACTTCCTTCTCTGCCAGTACTTCTTAAGGCCTTTTCACACACCTGGATGAAACCATTCACATTGTAATGTATGTGCTTTGACTTCACTGAGGGATGTTGATTTGCCTCCACTTTCCTGGCTGCCCCACCTGGAGAAGTCCTAAGGCACATTGACACTGCCCAGCAAAGGACCCAGCAAGGATCCTTTCACATGCAAGGATCCCCAGGTTGAATCCAGGTGATACCATCCGGTTAGCCAGGAGGAGTTTGTAAGTGAGGGTCAAAAGACAGAGATGTTGAAAACCACACGGAAGGACAGAATTCAAAACTTCTTCTGAAGACAAGACAATGTCACTTTAACAGACCTTATCAACATATCCAGGGAAAAAAAAAATGTTTTAGTAAAAAAGAAATCCAGAAGGTTCCTTCAAGCCAGCTGAACAATAAACAGCAGAGAAAAATACTACTTTTTGAACCCAACAGTTGTTCAAAATATGGACACTGAGTTGTGTGCGTCACAGCTTTTACATCAGCCCTCTACACCTGCACAGAGGTAAATAACTCAGAGATAACACAAAGTGAGGGAAGGGGAAGAACTATAATTATCAATAAAGCCCTGATATTATTTACAAGTATTCTCAGAAGAAGGTATCTCGCCCCTTCAAGCTCGTCTCCCAACAAAGAACGTAACGATCTCACCTAGAAGAACACAGCACTGCCCTCATCTTTCTCCACATCCCGTCTCTTACCACGTCCCGTAACTGGAGACCTTGGTCCTGTGGCCCACGTCACAGCTGCTCTAGTTACTGGGAAAACTGAGTGATTCTCCTATGCARTGTTGATTAATATCATTTAGGAAGTTGACTTTGTAAGCATTAGAAAAATCAAATTAATTTCATCTACATTACAAAAATCTAATTTATTTCTTTCATAAGCACTAACTGGCTTTGATTATCCAGATTTCCCAGCAACAAACCTTGCTCTTAAAAGCTGGTCACTGACTTTTTTGTGATCGACATTTTTCTTGTACTGGCCAGAAATTTCACTTAGCTTTAATCTCACTTTGTATCATGTAACTGAGAAAAAGAATATTCTGTAACAGCCCTACCCTTCACAATGCTATCATCTTCATGAAATTTTACGCAAGAGTTTTATCAGCTGCTATGGTGGCCATGATGGGCAAAACCACACTCCAGGGCCAATTTCACCATTACGAACGTTCAGGGGAACTTCCAATTTCCCGTATGGTCACAGCCCATAATGTAATGCTTGCCAGCATAAACCATTCAGATATTTTAATATACATTGCAATTCATGTAATACAAGATCAAACTCAGTAATGAATGGGAAGAGAACACGGATGGCCAAGTGGAGTAACAGCTGTAGATTAAACACCATCTACAGTGCTTTGCTGGAGGGAGGACAATAAACAAACATAGAACTGCTGATCTCAGCTCAGTCATTGAGGAGCTATAAGGTCCAGGCCACAGAACAGGTCCGGCATAAAAATGCAAAAGCTACTACACTGACAAATGTGGTAATGTCTGTTCAAGAGAGAAATCTAGGCTTGAGCAGGGAAGGATCACAGATGAGTCATTGCTGAGAAGGAAAACTCAGTCAGGTAAAAAGATTTAGGTCACCTGCATAGCAGGACTAGGAAAATCCACACTGGCTGGCTGCCCAGCACGTGACCCGCTGGAAAAAAGGCTTGAATTTACTCTCCAGACAGACAGCTCCTTACAAAGGAAACTGGAGATTAAGACTCCACTGGAAATTACCACTTTGGAGATTAATACGTGCACACGCACAGGTGTACACGCACTAACGCATCGGAAATGCACTGCTGGAAACACATCTGAAGCAGGTGGAAATGCAGCACGGAGAGCAGAGTGGGCAGGCTGCTTCAGGCTGTGGGGTTTAATGCAGCTGTAAATATTACCCATCTCAGCCATTCCAGCTCGACGCAACCGCCACTCGTCAATGTTACTGTCAGCTCCGCGTTAGCAATGAGGTACATGACAGCCACGGGTCACCCGCTCCCCCCGGCCCGGAGGGACCGGCTGCAGACAGAGCTCAGCGTGCCCGCACACGCGCAGCCCTGGACACCTTCGTGCTGGGGCAGAAAGAGGAAACGCAGACGGGAACCCGACACCGGGTGTCATCCAGGAATCTGCTTGATAGCAGCTTTGTGATCAATTGCTCAGGGTAGTGGGCTTTTTAGGAATTATACAGGAATGCAGAGGCAACCAGAAAGCTCCCTCTGAAGTCTCGCCGCAGCGAGTGACCTGCCTAAATGCCAAGGTGACGGATGCCTGTGTCAGGGAGCCCGTCCTCTCCTTCTGGCCTTGGAGGGGCTCACGGGCAGGGAAAAAAAGAAAGGCTTTGATGCAGTGCACGGGTATACATGTCAGTGGGTGTCTACTGAGTGCTACAGAGCTGTCAGACCACTTCATTAATGCAGCCAAGCCTTTAAATAGAAAAACGAGAAATTCTGTTTAAGATTCTTTTTTTTTATTTTTTTAATTTCAAGTTCTTCTCAAACCACTTTTGCTGCTGAACTTACCTACAGGGAGGGGCTTTGCTCCTTCCTTTGCTAAAATGACAGCTTTTTAAAATGGCATCTGCAGTGAGGTATATGAAAAGCAGGGTTCAGTTTATGGGTTTTTAAGAAAACCTTTACTATTTGTTCACTGATATTTGCTTTGCATTCTTTAAAATACTCCCCATCCCTCTTTACTTTTACGTTATGTCTCCTATAATGTCATACCTACAACTGGGTCAGATTTTCAGAAAGAGCCAGCTCTGGCATCAATTCATCCCTGCTTAAACTCAAAGTAAAAATGTCAAAGCCTTTGATCAGCAGTCACCTAGACATTAGCAGTGCTGAGGAACTTTCCCTATGAATATTCATTTTCAAATTTCATTCTGGGTATTCATTTTCAAAGCCTTAAAAACATTTTGGTGCCCCTTCTCCACAAAGCAAGCAACTTTGCCACAAGATTAACGGGCTTTGGCGGGTCTAGTTTTCAAAGGTGCCAACATCCAGTGTTTTCTGGGGAAGAAGAGGCAGAGAAGCAGGCTAAACTTTGCAGACAGGGAGAAGTAGTGGAGAACCCAGTAGAAGAAATATTTTCTTTCATTCACAGAAAGTTTTAATAGGTCTCACCATCACAACTTTCCTGCAAACAGACTGGCGTAATTACACACTGGCCTTTGCACGGCCCTGGGGGAAAGCTTGGAACACTGCACCACATCTGATATACTGAGTTGCGATACTTTGAAGAGACAAGAAAATGAGTTTTCTAGTTATTTATGTAAGCAATTCAGAAAGCACACCCATGGGTTTCTCATCTCAGAGAGATTTTATTTTTGTGGAGACTTTTCAAGGACAAAGGCTTCAATTCCAAAACTTTACCCAGGAAAAGAAAAAGCAAAAGAGATGAAAACCCCATGACACTATTTCAGCAACAAGCAATGCTGCATCAATTGCTACCATCGGTAACTTCTTGGTGTCCCTGGCACATACAGGGGCCCAGGTCAAACACGTTATGACGGCAGCGTTTACTGCTTGCTCTCACGCCCAGAGCGCTCCTGACGGACGCCACGCTGCCTGCGCTGCGTGGCATCCTCCCCCAGGCAGCCGGAGCCGCTGCCTCCAGAAGATAAAACGCTCCTGCTGTAACAAGGAGTCAATAATGAGATACAAGAACAGTGGACTTGCATTTCCTTCAGGCAAATTAACGGGAGGATTCGAGTTCACAGAAAGGTTTGAAATGGAAGGTAGGAGGGAAAATGACTGATAAAATACACCCCCAGAGCCTTACAGGGTGCAGTTTATGTATTCTCACCTCAAACGTGAGTCGTATATCAAACAGGCATCTCTAAATATCTGCCCGCAGAAGCTCTGAGTGACAGCCTGGTTAACACGCGGCAGTCATCAGAGCCAGGCAGAGAAGCACGATGGGCCCCGCTCACCCAGTGCCGGGAGGGACGCCTGGGGGTAGCCGGCAGGCGCGCCTGGCCAGCCTGGGGGACACAGCAGATAGACTGGATCCCTCTGCCTTTCAGGGAGTAATCCTGCACTCTCGGAGGGGGCTTTGCTTAAGGAATAGGCACAGAGGTTTCTCCACCTCAGAGGCAGGAGCATCCCTCACAGAGCTGCCATGAGCTGGGGCCCTCCTCTCCCCAGAGACATGAAACAACAGGTGCTGATCACGCACCGGCATGGCTGCCCACCCGCTCGGCCAGTGCTGGCCCTGGAGCCGGCCAGAGGAACCCTGCTGTGCCCTCTTTGCCTTTCCCCAGAGCGCCAGAGACCCAAAGCGGGGCTGTGAGGTTCCTTTGCATTTTCCCTTCCTTCCCGGTTTCCTGCACTGTAATTATTGCCGGCCATGGCAGACAGATAAGTGACAGAGGGGAGAGAGAGCAGCAGGGAGGTGCTGGCCTTGCTGCCTGTAATGGTGGGGTCCTTCCCTGGTGCCGCACCGCATGGGGCGGAGGTTGGCCATTACATGCCTCACCAGTCACGAAGCCAGAAATTACTGAATCACAGATTTAAAGATTTATAAAAGGCACCATAAACAACTCCATCTCTCTGGTGACAGGAAGGACATACTCAACAGGTCTCTGGAGCGTCCGTACTAACAACGGGGACAGCAAGGCAACAAGGTGCACACCGACTCAAAACGGAGGCCAAGGGCATCTGAAAAGGTTGTGTGTAGGGGAAAAAAACACTTTTATCAGCATTTCTCTAGAAAACCCAAGTGATAAAACACGGGATGGAAAATACTGGTGTCGCATTCTCAGCAGCACAAGTGTCTTACTACCAAAACAGTCCCATTAAATACAACTGGAGTATTCCTGCACTAAGGTATTACTGCGCCCGAGTCAAGAATAGCAGAGTTGTTCGCTAGAGAACAGACAAACAAAGCATGAATCAGAGAGAGTTAACCAAAGCAAACTGAGAGGTTTGCAAAAGGCTACTAGACAGGGTAAATGAAAGAGAACTGAATAAAATGAGTAGCTGTACAGAAAAACTGGTAGGTAGAGCTGACTTCCCCCTTCTCAATATTTCTAAGGAATACCATTGCAAAGTTTTGACAATTACGAAGCACGTTAGCTAATCATGAAAATTCATCAAGTATGTCATAAGTGACAAGGAAAGAGTACTTGACTGCTAAAATTGGATGAGCCACAAAACCTCCTGACAATCACTTACATAAATCACAGGAACATATCCATCATTTGACACAGAAGGTGTTTCCAGAGAGTAATATTTTCATGCCAAGAACAAGAAAGTTTGTATACCTCATTTGGAATCACACCATATTTTGATCATTACCATATCAAAGCATTTCAGTGAAAAAAATGGATTATGCTTTTGTGGTTTAAAACTGAAATATTTGCAACTGAAGCAGAGGACCTTCCTGTCCACACCAAGGCAGCATGAACAAGGCAGAGCTGCACGCCAACAGCTCAGGACTGCCACTTGCATGTAAGTAATGAGGAATGACAGTAAACACACATGTACACTTTACGCGTTGACACTTCGATCCAGGAAGTAGCACCAGATTACAAATGTTAATCCTAAATGGTTTACGACCTTATTGGAACAAAAGAAACAAGGCAGAAAGTTTACTGCATTTTGTTTCAAGGACTGTACATGTGGCATTACAACATATCAAAAGTTAGGAGCGCTTAAGCGAGTACAATTGTGATTCTTTTGTTTTCAAATGTTAGGTTCTGGTTTTGCATCTGTAATTGGAAATGTCCTAGTTTATTTTATTGGTGATTTTTTAACTTGTTTCTTCCCCACCCCCCATGCCAAGTATTCCAAATATGAATTTATAATGTCATTAATATGAAATTTCACTTCTTCCTACTACAAATACAAACCCAAGGAAACAACTTGCAATCTACTTAAAGGTAAAGTGTTTTTTGGTGTTTTTTTTAAAAGAAAGCCCTGCTCACCTCCTGTATGCTCTTCGGAGCTGATCCCAGTCAGCAGCCAGAACTGCTCTGCTCTTTAGACATTTGGTTGCATCCACCGCACACTGGGTACTCTCTGCATGCTTCCCATTAGAGCAACTAATTGCCTTCCTTTTCCATAAATCCCAAGCATAGAGCAGGAAACAGCACATAGACTAACATGGGTTAGCGGCTTACCAGCTTCAGCAACTGATCTTAGCACAAGGCGTGGGTTTCCCTTTGGGAAGGGGTAACACACAAGATATAGTAGGTAGTTCTGCGTACAAGGTAACAGGAGGATGCAAAGAGCAGCAATAAAATACACGTTTCTTGACACATTATTCCAAGAAGAAATAACCTCTCATCCACAGCTTCTTTCCTTCCTTCTGCAAAATTTTTTTTTTTTCTTATTCTGAGTCTTGATAGTAGCTCTCAATATCACACCATGCAATTTCATATAATATTATGCATTGTCAACATCCTATGGACTTTGAAGATGTCAACAGTAGCTTAAAAAATAGCACACGTGTTCTGTTCTCTACCATTCTTGAAATGCTGTCAAGAGATATATTGATAATTAAATCTCTATGTACATCAAGACATCCCTCAGGTAAAATGCATACACTCCAGCAGTACAATTAGTCTGAGATGACATCCTAGCTTTTCTAGCTAAGAAGGTCAAAAGAGAAAAGATGGGAAATAACATCTATTCAACTGCAATCATTACTGGCATATGTCTGTGAATATGTTTGCTGTATTTCTTTTTTAAATTTAAAACTTGTCTTGCTAGCAAAAGGAGAAAAAGATTAATTTTATAGTCCATACGCTAAAACATAGTGTGTTGAAAAACAGATTATAGAACAATATTCCATATGCCCCAGCAAGACCAGTAATTGCATAGCAGTTCTCACCATCTTCATGTAAAAATTTCTGCACAGTTGCCACCTACATGACAATGAAATAAAAAGTAGGTTGTCCTAATAAAAGTAAGGCATCTCCATATAATATCATGGGCAAGTTACCTTGGTTACCAGAGTCACAGGCAGGTGGACAGTTGAAAAACAACTTATCTTCAATTATTTTACAACAATATTTGCCACCAAATGTGCTCAACTAAATTACTGTCAGTATACCTGTGCGTGAGCATGTGGAAGCATGGTAAGCAGCTATAGCTCCCTGACAACAGCAGCACTGGTTATGGCCACACAAAGGAAACAAAGAAGTCACTGATATTTATACTTTACTCTGTTTATGTGACATTATTCTACAAAAGTAGATAAATCTGAAATCCCAGTTCTTTGGATGACCTGCAGGGTATGCAATATAACACAGCTCAGAAATTTTGCTCTTTACCTCTCCACAGAAAGGGAATTACATTTCTCTGCACATGCTGCGATTTATAGCGTTCTGTTTTGTTTGTGCTCATAGATTCCTATTAATACCATTAAATCATATAGACACTGATGGACCTCAATTAGCACTGAAAACACACAAGAAAAGCTTTGTTAAAAATAAAGTTAGCTGACAAAAGACATCTTCAAATCCAAGTTGTCTCATACAACAAAACAAATAACCTGATGAAACAAAATACAATGGGAAACTAGTTGCAACTTCAACTATGGAGAAACACCCCATCAGTTCATAATGAGCACGGGACTGTCATTTATCCTGAAGCTCAGAACAAGGCATTGTCCATCCACTCTACCAGTTCTTTGTTACTATCCCATGATTGTTTGCAAGCATATTCAATCCAATTAACAGTTTTTAGGAACAAGTATCTGGCCTTTGCTAGGAAACGCAACGAACTCTTTGGAGAGAAATCGGAACCTCTCACTGAATTCCCTTTCATTGCACGAGGAGTCCAGGCTCCTTCCCACCCCCAACCCCAGAGGGTGGGTTCTGTCACGGTCACTTCACTCAGGGATGAACCCTCAGAAAGCCAGAAGAGACTCGAATGGACAGCCTAGAAAAATTTATGCTCCAGAAATTCATTTGAAACAAGGATATATGGCACAGTTTGAGTATAAATTCAAATTCATCAAGGGCTAAGGGGTGACAAGAACTTTAAACTTCCATCAACTTCCACATTGGGCACTACTGTCATCAGAAAACCAAACCAGCCACAAAGCAAAAAAATCATTATGCATTTCTATTTAACAGCCTATCTGCAATCTACTGCCAATACTACAAAATTTGGTGTTTTTTTAAAAAAAAGTATCAAAATGGTACATTAAAATCCATCTTAAAGGTACTAACAGAAGATAAAGAATTAAGGTTAAATTAATGACCATGAAAACAAGTTAAGAGGCACCAAACAACCCTCACTACTGTCTTTACTTTCTAGAAGATGTGGAACAAGACAAATCCCTTTCCAGCATCTCCAAACAGATTATCTCATGGTTTAACATCTTCGCTGTACAAACTTCTGGCTAGTAATTACAATAGATTAATCTTTTGTAACAAGACAAAACTAGATTTTTAAAAAAACAAAACAAAACAAAACAAAACAAAAACAAAACTTAAAAATCTGTAGTCAAAGTTATGAGAGGGGAAAAAAGGCAACAAAAAAAGAATAGTTCCTTTTTACCCATTTTCTTTCCTGCAAACAGCTGAAAATCATTTTTAAAATATTCAATTTAAAAAAGCTTGCAACAGTTGGCTTGGTCTAAAACCACGTAATATGTTTTTAATTAGCATAAAAGAAATTCTTCATGTGTTTTTAAGAATAATAGAGAGATTCAAATAGTAATATATGAAGCACAATAAATGCACAAAAGGAACTTTCAAACCTTTGCACTGCAAGCAAACTATCAATCCTATAAACCCTCACCACTGGGCACAGCACTTTCCCTCTTGTGCAGCCCTGGAGGGAATGGCTACTTAATGTTTTAAGCAATGCATCCTAAATCAGACAATACTGGTCCTTAAGAGATCATGGGAAATTAGTAACACAGCTATGGACCATATAACATGAACATCCTTAATAGCATGAACATCCTTAATAGCAGGCTACTTTCTGAACAGCCGGCAGTGGGAGGACGGAACCTTGTGGAATGCCAAGGAATTAAATTTGCCTGTTGGCAAGAATGCACCAATTTTTGGTTTAGATGTAGGGGTAAAAAGGAGTGAGAGAACGTAGCCAGACCATGGCCCCTGGTCCTCAACTTAAAAAGAGACCTAGCTAATGATAAGTTTTCTTTTCCCATCTAAGGCCAGTTTAGACCTTGGGGAAAAAAAGAAGTTCCAGCATAATGCAGATAAATTCTTAACCGCAGGTAGAGTCAAACACTGGTGATCCAGGGATTTATAATTAGTGGTGAGGAGCTATGAAGAAGGAAGAACTATAGATATATTTGTGCTGAAGTAGCCATGGGGAACTTTTACAGAACAGGCTCCGCATTTTCCAATATAAAAGGAAAAGCAAAACAATAAGCATTTTAATTGGAATCATCTCTTATAAATTAAATATCCAGTCTCTCTCTGACTGAAAGCAACAATCTGCATTCCATCCACAAACAGTTGCAAACTTGTGAATATTTTAATTTCCAGTCTTCTACACCTGACTTCTGGCATTTATCAAAAGTAACACAGGTTTCTACAAAGGGAACCAGCATGCATCATGTCGCCTTGTAAAAATATAATCAGGAATCAGGAAAGAACAACACTTGACTCAGAATTGCCATCTTGTTGCAGGGAGATGGCCATGCCTTCTTTTGTAAGTATGCACTTTAACAAATCTCTGTATAGTTCAAATAAACCAACTGACCTAATTAGCAGACTGCAAACCACAGGACAAACAAGGGAAAAGCTTCCTTGGCAAGCGTGTTTGCCTTTCCATTGGTGTCTAGGACCATACTAGGTTTATTACTTTAAAAATATTCCACATAGATCATACTTTGATTCAGTATGTAGAAATACAACTCTTCCCTTTCTGAGTACTTTAACAACATTTTAGAAGTGGTAAGAAAAACAGTTCTGATGGTAACTTTTTGAACAGAGAAGGATCTGGGTGAAACACTGTCATTGGCAGATAGGCTCCTGTGCCTTCCTCCTACTTCTTTCCACTGATTTAGCACATCCACATTAGCAGATGGAAAGACGACAAAGATTTATTTGCTCATAAACACCTCTCAAGTCAGCAGCAGACAGCTGCCCTCTATCTCAGGGAGAAGAGTCTATTCTGACAGGCACATCGAATGCATTTGTCAATATATGTTTGGGCATATTGATACACACTGCCTCTTATCCCCAAGCAGTACCTCTTCCCCACTCCCTTGCCATGTGACATGAAATCTGACTTCTCCTCATGAGAAAATGAAGAACACGAACACTCATGTACACTCACATACATACACATGTCTTTGATCCACATAAGCTCAAGCCACAATAACTTCCCCTCCATTATTCTACCCTGAAATTTGACAACTGCAGAAGAGAGCCCAGCCACTTCAAAGCGAGATGAATTTTGAACAAGTCRACAACACTGGAGGAAAAAGACAGACACACTTTCAAATAAGCAAAACACCTTGATCAGACTTGTGCCCAGACTCCTGTAATTTCAGAGATGCAARAGATCTGGATTTGAATTTTGCAAGTTGGAGCTCACTCCAGGCCACCTCTTCCATCTTCTTCCACCAGCTGTAGCTTTCAATTGAGGCAGACTACAGCTAATAAAGTCATACAATTTAGCTGATCCAATAAAATCTCCCAGATGGGAAAGATCCTTCCTCAAATGCCTTGTTATCTTAATTACATAATAGAGTTTTAAAAGTTCTTTCGTTCGGGCTGCTAGGAGGCAGACACATACGTATGACTCATAGAAATTACTCTCTGGGCAAAGTTCAGCTATCTCCTTGCACCTGCATCTGATTTAGCATGACTGTTTCTTGCTCCTTTGCTACTTGCCACATCAGCTCCTTGAGATTCTGCAATTTCCCAAAGTGGGGCAAAACTCTGTCTCCCATGATCTCTTCATGAAATTGACCTTTGGAAAAGGTCTCCTTTGTGTTCTCTGGAGTAAGTCTTTTCTTTCGGCCCCCATGCTATTCACGCCAAATAAAAGAGGCTACACATACTAACCAAGCCAAGAAAGGAAAAAAGGTCCAGATGGTTTAGTAAGGCGTTTGACATGATTACAAAAAGTTTCCAAAAACTAGTAACTTTCACGGACTAAGCTGTGTCCTACATTAGCAGAATTATTTGTTTTCCATGATCTCCTTTGGTCTTTTGAAACCTCCCAAAAGCAGCACATTTCAGATGGTAATTTGCTTCAGGTCTGTTAATTTTTGCTACATTCTTCACAGAAAACGCTCCTCTCTCCCTTCACAACAGACGTTTCAGGAATCTCCTTCTGTTCGTTTTCTGAGAAGCTCCACACGTTCTAGATGTGCTTCTCTAAGAAAAGCTCCGCTGAACAGGGCAAATGCACRTAGATGCAACTCGGCTGGGCAAGAGGAATGGTACTTAAAATTGCCTCAAAATAAAACACAATTACAACCACAATATTCACAGCTTATACTTGAAAATAATATGATGAGAGATAAAGTTGTTAAGTAAAGTTCTGGAACTTCATTAGGGATCCACTGCTGGAGTGAGACACTTAGGATGGGYCTCCTGACACCTAACTTCAGCCATCTGAAAGCCAGGCACTGAAAGTCAGCTATACAGGCTCTCTGAGTCAAGAGAAAGGGATGTGTTTCCCCAAAACCCGGTTTATTCCATCTGTCCATGGCCACAGCGACATGGGTGTAAACCACGTGGATACCAACCTGAGGAGGGCACAACGGCCCTCTGGAGCTGCTCTCTCTTTCACTGCCTAGAACAGGAGCTTGGTTGTCCATCCTGGACGAGGTGTTCRTGTTTCAGAAGACTAATTCAGAGCAATACAAACTACTCTTCAACAGCAGGTACTTTGTACATCTCAGACAGAGATGCTATACACTTTCATGTACAGATCTCGGCACGTCTTGTATACAGATACTGGAAGAAATTACTGATGCAAGTAGCACACACCAGGGCACCATACTTCTGTGACATGCCAGTGGCACACAACCACCACTCACCCAGGTCTGTTGACCAGATGCAGCAGCTTTAAGTCTACTTTATACACCAGAACAGGCATATATGAGCATGTCCCATAATACTCTGTACAGCTCACCACTGCCCTGTTTGGCACATCTGAAAACGGAGACTGTATAAGCAAAACAGGAGCTGATCTAGTGATGGAAGTGTAGCAGCAGGGAACAGAAACACTCAAAGCCACTTCTTTATGCGCAGGAGGATACCTCCCAAAGGAAATAACTCACTTTCTTCTTCACAGAGCAAAAATGATGTGGCAGTCATGAATGAGTAAAAGGGAGAGGAAATAATGCAAAAAGAACTGAACACAGCCTAAAGCCCATTGTGCAAACTGTGGACTTTCAACCTGAGTGCGCTGTCTTGAAGAACTACTGCCACTGGGCGAACTAAGCTGAAACAACCTGCTGTTTCCACACCACAAGATAACAACTCACAATAAAATGGCTCTAAAGTAAGTTATTATGAAACAAGATTAGCTGCACGCACCATGCATGCAAAATCCAACATGCAACATCAGGTCTGCCTTTCTGCAAAGGAACAGCAGTAAGATAGAGTGCCTGAATTTACTCAGAACACGATCACTCATTTTATTTATCAGTCTAGGGCATGCCAATCTTAAGGCACTACGTGAACAGCCTATAACAACAATTTATAACCCACAATGATATTTTAATACATGCTCAAAAGCTAGATATCTACGTCCTCCCAAGTGGAACTGAAATGTATAAGGCCCTTATGCAAATACTGAAGCAGTGTTATTAGTCTAGAGATCCCAGCACAACTACTGTAGGCACTCAAAAAAACCCAAGCCCTGGCATAAAAGAGATCAAAACTGAAGTTTAGTAAGATAACCAACATCTGGATATAACCAAACAGAGAAAATACAGAAGGTTGTTTCCAAGTTAAGGCTGTCTGAATCTAGATAACACTGGGTCCATTCTGTGCTCCAAGATATTGTCATTATTATTTCAACCTTTGAATTTTTATTGTACCTACAAATAAGGATGAGGCTCAAGCATGTCCTCCATCCAGTGACCTGAACACTTTCTGTCCATACCCCAGCTGCAGATCAGGTTTGTACCAGTCACATTGCTTAGGAAGAGCTCAGTCTGTCTGAGCTGCTCATGAAGGCTGCAGCTTGCTCAGTCGCACCTCTGCCAGATCCCACGAAGACCTACAAGGCAGCAGGGACCTCTTTTTCTAGGAGCTTCAGAGCTGAGCCAAACTCCACACCTGAACACATGCGCACTCCCAGCAGAAGGGAAGGCATGCTGCACCTTAGCCTCTCCATCCTACTGTCTGGATTTGAGGGCAAACCTATTTTTACTACCAGGTTACACTAATATTTAGGACAATAACCCAGAAGCCCAGCTGACATCCAGGTGCACAAAAGGGGTTCACCAACTCTGCTACAAGCCAATCTTCCAGCAGAGCTATAAACAGCTGACAGCAGTAGCATCTTAAAAGGCTGCAGCAAGATGTACCAAGTCTCAGTGGCGCACAAAAGGCCAAAGAGGGAGGAAGAGATAACCGCCAGCATGCCTTCAGCCAGACAGAACCACTGATAAACCAAAAGAGAAGCCAGATTTTGCAGACGTCAACCTGCCAGACCATGTTAAGGTTTGTGAACACAGGCACCAACAGCTAGGACCTGCAATTTAGCTCAGTGGCCTGATTTCTGAAGGTCTGTAGACAAGGAGCACAGAACCGGCAGAGCAGCACGAGGAGCTTGAAGGAAAAGGTTACTGCTGGCCACAACAGTGGATCATTGCTGCCTCAATGCAGGACTCAATGCTATTACCAGAACTGTTTTCAAATCTCCTCTTTGCAGGGGATGGGAAGGAAGGTAAGAACCGCTGCTTTGTTTTGGATGGCAAAAAAAGCTGTGCACTGGAAAAAGGATAAACCAATATAAAAATGCTGATTTTACAATGCTCAAGGATGCCTGTTATACTTTGAGCACTCTCATTACAAATGGAAACACTCAGGGGAGAGCTGGAAAAGCAAAAAGGCATCCATCGAGGCTGCCCACCTCTGCCAGACCCTTTCTGAACACCGTCCTTATGATTACCATGGCTGTTCAGAAGCATATGTGAAAGTGCAGTTATTGTAAAAGAGAGGTCAGGGCGAGAAGGCAAATCACTCTCACCCACTGCCAGGTGGTTTTGACAGCTTCATATTCAAATTTCCACAGGGTAAAAGACTTAAGCTTAAAAGCTTCCCTTCACATCATCAGGGAGAATGAGCTTGTGCTTGCAAACACCAAAGTCAGAACTCAACCACAAAGCATGACTAGAGCAAAACCATGCCCCGGGTACCCAGCCGACTTCGCAYGGCTGCAGCCCTTTCAACCAACATCTCCCTTCAGAGCTGGCCCCGCCACAGAGGCACCGTGTCTTCGTAGGTGTGACCTGTCTGTCACGCCACTCCATGCTTTGCCTTTGCTCCTCTAAATGGTTTCTTGTCCACATAACCCAGGCAGGCGACAACTGCTTTGGGATACCCCCAGGTAAAAATAATGCGTGACTTTATCAGCTGTCTTATCAGAGAGGTTGGTGGGAAGGGAGGAAGCATTACAGGGAATTTAATAAGAAAACAAACACACAGGGGCAAAGTTAACTGCATCTGAAATCGCTGGTTTTGCCTTTCAGGTGTTTATCTTAAAAAAACCAATATACTAGAGATATCAAGACAAACAGACACAGAAGACGGTCAGAGGAAACGGCAAAACAAACACATAAACAGAGCAATTTTGGAAAGGGAATTAACTCTCATAAAATGTTAAGCATGCTAAACTCTAACATGTTGATTTTCTAATACAAATGTAAATTTTACTTAAAACTTAATTTATTTTCTTTGCATTTTTCCAACGCACACATTACAAGCAAGTTGTTGCTGGTGGGCTTACTCAGCTATGAACACTACACTACTGCTATCAGTAAGATCAATCATGCACTAAATTGCTACTGAAAATATACTCTCTCTTCTGGCTTTATTTCTCCACATAGTTGAGCTGCTATTTTCCACTGTACATTTTTACGTAGGGAGTAACTGCATTTTGAAGTCGCCTGCAACTTAACCATTGGCTTTTGCACAAGGGTCAATATGAAATATTTTTTTCCCATACTCTGATGATACCAAAAGCTGTGGCCAATATAAACACACAGGTTATGGTCACGTTTTGTTTGRGACTGTGCTGGTTAACCAAGGAGTTAACAGGCTCTTAAATGGAACTACATCCATTTTCGTCGGTTTTCACTGACAGATGAACCCACAATATTTTCCCTCTTCTCTTCAGAACAGGCAGATTTCAACTACGTCTCTCACTTAGAAACTATTTAAAAATGATTACACTTTAAAAAAAATTCTGTCAGCAAAAAATAACTATCAACAATCTAGCACCACCATTTGAAAATTAAAAGATGCTGAAATAGAAGGCTCACAAAGCCTCTGCTTGGCTTTGATTTACCACAGTTAGAACTCCAGGAGGAACCTGGGCACCCTTTAAAGGTTTCCAGCTTGTTAAGCAGATATGCATGAAGTGAATGTGGGGCTGTAGGGTCAGTGATAACCCTGTGGCAGGTGCTTCTGATGCTACAAATACTGGTGGACCCAATTACCACCTTAAAGATATCTGGAAAGGAAGTTTATTTTTCTAGCAACTGTTTGGGTTTTTTTTTTTCCAATAGATTGCCTATACTTCTCTGCTCCTTTAGGAGATTTAAAGTAGGCCTGGAAGACTTCGAGGGTCGGGGAGCAGCGCTGGGTTTCTCAGTTAATTTTTACCTTAGCATTCTAAGATACAAGAAATCTGGTTCTCCCCAGTGGGATACTGAAACATGAGTCTTAAAGACACCTCCATTTTAACTGAAGGCTTTGAGGTGTTGCATTTTTTGGGTTCACTCCCTGTGAAAACTCATTAGATGCTGAATTTAAATGGGCTTTACAAAAGCTTAGACACTCTCATTTAATTGTTTTTACCCTCCCATGGTTCACAACTGTGGTAACAAGTTAGGTCCACTAGTGTGTGCCTGGCCTGTTTCTAACAGATGTTCTCCACTGCATCTCCCAACACTGCGATGGACTTCAAGGACTTGTACCYGTGACACTCTCAGCATGTGGATTTCTGCCATCGCTGTGCCATAACACCATAGCTGTTCTGCAGCTTATAGAAAACACTGCATACCAGAAAAAGAGGAAACAAAGATTGCAGCATTATATCGAAAACTGAAAAACAAGGAAGCATTGCTAGTCATCACTTTGGATTTGGCTCAGCACTGGGTTAGCAAGTCTAGGTTTTGTAACACCAAGCACACAGGATTTCATTTTCTGTGGCCTTGAAGACACCTGATTCAGAAAGTAAAGCCTCAGTATCTCTTCCAATTCTCCAGCTCTTTGATAACCCTTAATGTAACACTGACCCAGCCCTTATAGGTTGGGTTTGGTAGCGTGAAATACATTAAACCTCGTCCTCAGACAGAAGGAAGGAATACCAAAGAGACTGGGTTTGGGGTTGTATTCGGCTGTGCACACAGCTGTATAATCCTGAGCACGCCAGTCAACCTCCCCATGCTTCATTCACCACCTGAAAAGCTGGGATAATGCTTAGACACTCCAAAAGTCTGCTACAAGGCTTAATTAATTAGCATCTGGGCCTTGGCTCAAGGGTACTGAAGTGACCAATAGAGTCACTTGGTTTCTCTGAAGTTGGGGGTGAGGAGGGGAGGCATTTCACACCATACAGGGTCTCCGAGAGCACTGCCATTGACTGGTAACAACAGTCTCCCTAAGGGAGGGTGAAAAATAAACTGGTATCTCAGTCAGGACATAAAAGCGAGCAGGACAATCTGTCACGCATAACTGCAACCCTCAAATCCTAAGTACCTGCACAGGTGGGCACTAGCACTGTACCACTGTATCAGGGGGCCACACAAGCACCTCATCTTTACTCTGAACACTTCTCAGAGGACAAGCTGTATTATCTTCACTTTGCAAAAAGAAATTACAAGGGCACAAACTGATAGGTCTAAGTTGACAAAAATTCTTCAGCAGAGCTGGGATTTGAACCCGCTTCCAGTCCAGAGCCTTATCTATTAGGCAAAGCTGCCCAAAAAGATAAGCTCTTTTTCCACATCCTTGCTAAAAAAGGTTTTCTATGTGTTTTTTTTTTTTCCACAATGACCTAACTCTTTCTCATTACTGTTTCCCTTGGAAACAAAAATGTATTTTGCACAGTTTCCTTTGGTTTGCCTTTTTTTCTATTTTTTGAGAATAATTGCTCCTAAAATTAAGGATTTTTTTTTTGTTTACTCAGTTCTATATGGCTCTTTCTGATAAACACAGAATGAAAGACAAATGCAGTTTAACAGCCACCATGCTACTGAATAACCTTGATTTATGGATCCCAGCACCACTCTGCACAGACCTGATCCAGGAGCCGAGAAATCTTGGCCTTGTGCTTAGGCAAGGTGGCTGCTGGACCGGCAGCGTGTCAGGGTGGTTTTCAGAAAAGGCTTTCCAAGCTGCACTTTCACTCTCTTTCCTTGTGCTGAGGAAATATTTTCTAAACATCGCAAGCAAAATGGACAGCATGCTATCTCCCGGACATTAGTCAAYAGTCCCATGCCTGTGTCAGTAAAGAGTGCATCTTTGTATTTATGCTGATGTCCTTATTTTGGGGAGGAAATTATGATATATTGCACCAGAAGAAAACACTTTTTTTTTAAAGAAAATATCCAAAATAACTGTTCTGTCAACTGGCTTAACGTCCCAAAGTCATCTATTTTGGCAATGTAGAGGCCTAGCCATGCTGCATGAGACACCTTACCTGAATGACAGGTCCCGTTGTAAATTTTCAGACAGTTCCCACAAGCAAAACCTTTTATGAACATGGACACACAGAGTAGAGTATACGTTTTGTTTGGGTGACAACAGCAGGCTTACCCATCAGGGGACCTTTTTTGGTAGGACAGGAGCTTCACCTCTGTTTGAAGGACCCTGTGACCTTATTAGTGTAAGGGTTCTCTGCTATCGCTTCTCTCATCAGAATTGCTGTTGGCCCCTGGTGCATCTCCACTGTAAGGTCAAAAGTTATCAGAGGTGAACATCAATAAAGAAACAAGCTTAAAATATTTTTTAAGAACCAAACGTGCTACACAAGCATGCCCTCAATCCTTGATTACTGAATATAGCAAAAGAGGGTAGTGGCAAAACCAACAATCAACTTTGCAAGATCAGCAGGGGTACAAGGAGAAAATGGAAACCCAGTTGGCTGTGAATATACAGCTCCCAAACTACAGCTTTAGGTTTACAGAGCAGTTTAGGTGGTATTCAGTCCCCACCAAGYTTACCTGCTAAGTCACAGTAGAAAATACTAATATTCTTGACTGTTCCATCTCTTCATAAGCAATTACAACAAGAACACAATATGATCACAAGCAGATGCAAAATTAGGAATGGCCTATGACAAAGTTTTGTTCAGACTGCAGCATCTGTGAAAAGTACATCTTGCAGTATTGCTTATCTTCTGCCAAAAGTCATAGAGCAGATCCTGTTACGCCTCACTCGAGTTTATTTCTTTTTGGAACCACTAACAGTTACAAAGCCATTTATAAAATTCAGTGAGAAACAGTCAATTATCTTCCTTTCTTTTTTAAATATATTAAAAATAGAATGCAATAAAAGTCTAATTTCACTGTGTCAAGAGTACTACTCAAAATCAAGTGCTAAATTATTATTCACTTTCAATTCATCACTGCTTTGCAGAATTTACATACATTGAAATCTCAATAAAAACAACTTCACAAGGGTTGTAGACAAGGAGAGAAGGGAGACCTGGACAAGACTGTATAATAAACATGACCATCCAAGCCAAGCTTCTACCTTTTTCAGGCTGTAAACCTCTGTCCTAGCACCTCAAACCAAAACTGAAAAGTGGAGATGTAAATATAACAAATTCCTTCAGCTGCAATGAACTGTAGGAGCAAATGTTTTCCATTCTGTAAGCCTTAAGTTCTTTTGAATTAATGTTTACTCATATGCCCCTAAATAGCTAGGAAGCCAGAATTTATTTTAGCATACATTTCCCTGCTCTTCTTGGAAGTGAAGAAAAGAAAGAAGGGATTGGCAAGACACATTTAAACTCTAAAATAATCCTTTCAAATGACATGTTGCCAGGACATTCCCTTCAATGTAACACAAAAGAATTAATGCAAATAGACTATCCTTGTAAAGAGAATTGAAACATTCCCATTTTCTCTCTGGTGCTAAAACCTTTTAGCAGAGCCACTGTAAAATAGTTTCATTCAGGAACATGGGCACAATACACCAGACTCTTTCTTTTCTCATTTCAGGGATACTGTAGCCCTTATTGCTCTAATCCTCCTGCAAACATCACACCACTTGTAGCCCACTCAATCCCAAACTAGGGCTACACAGACACGCTGGCCTGCTTCCCTCTCCCACCCCACTCCCCCTGTTCACAGCCATCTCTTCTCCCACACCCCAACTTTCCCCAAGATGAAACTGTYGCAGCTGGTTTCAAATCATTTTGCAGACCCCTTTCAAGCAGGTGGGCAGCTTGAGCCTTTTTCCCAACACAGAGGCAAGAGGAGATGCATGCCTGGGGTTGCTGCAACATGCCCACACACCAGCTATGCCGCCAAGACCCAGGAGAGCYGTTGGGTCCTCAGCAAAGGTCTGTGCATGCAGCAAGCTGCAGGCTCCAAGCCACATTTGCTGAGCAAACCCTGGTTCAATACCTAATTGCTCAAACCCCGCATCACCTCGCTACCCCCCAGCTACTTGAGACCACCCTGCCCCAGGAGGTTCAACTCCTGTCACATGGAAAAGATGAGGGGTAATGGGTACAAGCTACTCCTGGGGAGATTCCGATTGGACACAAGAGGACAATTTTTCACAATGAGAACAATCAGCCATTCAAATGATCTCCCCAGGGAAGTGGTGGATTCCCCAACATTGGACACTTTTAAGATTCGGCTGGACAGGGTGCTGGGCCATCTTGTCTAGACGGTGCTTTTGCCAAGAAACGTTGGACCAGATGATCCTTGAGGTCCCTTCCAAGCCTTCCATCATTCTATTCCATGATTCTATGAATCCTATAGCACACAGGCTCTGCACAGGGCCAGCCTGTGAGACACCAGCTGAAGACGGATTTTTTTTTCTTGATTTAGCGTAGAGGTCTGGAAAAAAGATGCTACTGAAAGGCAAGTGACTGACCAAGTGAAACGAAGACACTTAACATTGCTGCTCCCTCAGGTTTTCCTTGTGATGTTGCGAGGGAGGAAATCCTCCCCAGCGCAGGGGATCACCATGAAGCCGAGATGCTACTTCGATCCACCTATGAAGTATTTTGGCAGATACATGGGATTTAAGTGACATCTAGGTCTCACACAACACAGGGGAAATTCAACTTCCCACAGWCAAAAACCTTTATTGGATGTTTCTCTGCATGGCCCGGAAGCATTGCTCTCCAAAATGAAGACTTGTATCTGTCTGACAAAACTCAGCTATTGAACAACACACCATGGTTCATCCTTAAGGCTCTGTAATATTATATCCATGAAACAGCACTTTTTTCCAAGCAGCCTATACAGTCACAAGAAGCTACAATTTTCTCCAGGTCTGTCAGCAAGATACTTTCTAAAACATGTAGCCCAATGCAGAAGAGCTGCACTGGGGACCACTACAAGGTTCCCATATTCATCCTTTTCATCAGGTTTCACAATCCAAAGGAACCTTGCAGAGAAGGAGAAACTGAGAAAAGAGCATCCTCATTCCTGCCTCCTCCCATGCCCTCTTTAAGATTTCATTTTATTTTGCTGTCCCACTTTTTTTTTTAATTATTTTTATTTACTTACATATTTAGGTGATGCAATCCCTGTTCTGCGTAGTTTGGAGCTGGCTCCCAGGCAGGTTACCAGCCATGGCCCGGAGCAATCAGAAAAGCCTATGTCCACCACCACCTCAAGAAGAAGAATGAACCATACGCTATAGAAGCCAACAATGAAAACCACAACTCTGTAGTAAAATCTTCAAAGTCAAGAATTGCACCCAATTTGTCTGCTTTTCTTTTTCTGTAAAAAATTAATCTTGTACGCCAACCAATCACTGACAAAACTTCCCCCTCATTTTAGCTGTTATATCTATTTGTAATATTTGAAGTACTAGAGAGATGAAGTAAAAGGGTAATAGATATTCCACTTCTTTAAAAAGTCAAAGAAAGAATGGGCCAAATTCTGCTTTCAGAGTAAACTGGCAAGAGTAACGTGGAATAAACTTCACTTTCGAATTTAGTGTATTCTGGTTTTACTGAAAACACGATCTGTATGTTTACATGGCAGCTATGTGCAATATCTATACTGCCCATGTGACTCAGAAGTTGGAGGTCCACTGGAGAAAAATAAGTAGATGGAGATTGTTTGACTCAGTGACAGCACTAACTATTCATTTATATTTTAACTCATTTCTATCTGAAAGGTGAAAGAGGAGGTTTGGATTTGTATCAGTTTCACAAAAAAAGGCGGGAGGAAGATGCTTCATTTCCTTCTTCTCTCTTGACAGCGCTGGTAATTTATGGACTTTTGAACTGCTTGGGTGAAACACAGCTGAAGCTTTCCAGACCAAAACCCTGCATGCAGCTGCAGCAGCCTCTGACCAGCTGGGTCAGCCCCATCAGTCCCTCTCCAAACTGCGCATCTGAATGAGGAGCGCATGGACACCTGTAAAATACCAGCTTCCAAAGACAGACATATATGCAAAAGCACACAGGTGCTGCCTTGCATAGAAAAGGGGCTTTTAATAAGCGCTTTCACTATTAAAGCAGGGCAGTCACTTTATAGTTATCCTAACTAGCTCTGGTGCATGCTTCGGTGTTAGCTGAACCCATGTACAACAGTGGAAGGTGAAATTCTTTCCTCTTCTTGGGAAGATGGAGGAGGGAAGCGGGACGAAAGGCTCCGCTCAGCAATTTGGATACAGGGGGCAAAGGTGATTTAAAAGAAGAAGAACTGGGTTTTGAAAACATTTCCTCCTCATACCTCCAATCACCATAGCATAGATCTTCCACACGCCATTCAAACCTTACTAAAAAGAGGCAGATTCATTTCATAAGCTGTAATTTCATGGGCCCTGTACTGTATTCCTCACTGTGGATTGCAAGGATCACTCGTAACAGTAAGCTGTATGCAACCACGATGATCAGCCATTTTTTGAGATCAGCTCTACAGATCAACATGCTCACAGAACCTGTGACTTATAACAGATTGATGGTCTCACTCTTATTCCTACCGTTTGCCACAAAAACATTTAGTAGCAAGGGCACCATGACAATTCCAAGGGAGAGGGCAAACGGGGGGTCCTACATGCCCATGGGTGTGCTTGCCTGCCTGCGAGGGTAGGACAAAGGCAAAAGCATTGGGGGAAATTTCTGATGCCAAAAGAACGTACAATGGTACATCTGAACTTTGCCCCAGTACAACATCCAAAACAAGCAACAGGGAAAGCAATTCATTTTCCGGACAAACTCAGTACGTAGCTTTTCCACAGGTAGTGGAAACAGAAATATTTGTTCTTCCATGAAAGCACCACCTCTGCTTAGACTGGTTTTAAACACAAGCCCAAGCCCATGTTCATCTAATCCAGGTACAAGTCATACCCTCATCAAGTAACTACAATCTGAGCTAGTCATCTAGTCTCTCTGCAGAGTTCATGGTCAAGCTTTAGGGCCTGAGTCATCTGACCTATTTTTTAATGCCATGTCAGGAGGAGAAGAATTGCACCCTGGAGTGCACATTTCTCTTCAGCAACTATCACACAAATCCAGACAACCCACCTTGCACAAAACACGTCTGCATTTGATTTAACGTGTCCTGTTATTTAGTCTGCAGCACTGATGCTCAAGCCCATACTTCCAACCACGCTAAGCCTTAACACTGGGGTATGACTGGTAGGGATACAACTGGCATCATCCCCTGTTTGGCATCAGTCCCTCAGACACGCCAGTCCTGTGCCCCTCTCCTGGCATTCAGGGAAGGGGCCAGCACGATGGCTGAGCCCAGACAGGGTGCAAACAGGGTGAATACGCCACACTTGACGCACAGCTGTCCCAGGGCTACCTCAAGGCACACACATAGGATGGATTACCAAGAACATTATGCTTTTGCATGCTTTCTCACTGTAGACACTGAGAAGGGCTTGGTTGGGGCAGGGGATAAACCCTGCCCTCTGCCCCCGCATTGCTGGATTAGCTAGATTCACTCGCGCATCAGTTACAATTTCAAGTTCAGGAGAGAGATTTCCCTTTCCTTTCTCTTGAATGTTTCTTGTTAGAGGAGATTGAGGGAGTAGGACACCTGGGGATCAGACCTAATGGATTCCAGCACAGAATCAGAGTTTCAAAACCAAATCCCGCTGTCGCTGAAATGTTGCTAGGTATCTTTGTTATTCTTTCCAATATCTGTCTTCTTGTTTTGGTGCTGTCAGAATGATCATGTTTCCTTAACATGCGAATGCCCCGGGAGCCACTGTTACGGTACTCCAAGAGCTCATGTGGCATTTCCAGCGCCTAGGATGTAACAGGGATTATTGCAGCACATCCTCCTGCCTGGGAACTTGCAGGGTGCAAGGACTAAACAGCAAAATATAAAAAAGCAATAGGTAAGTTGCTACAGTAATTAGATTATACAGTCATCATGAATAGGAAAGTGTTTGGTTGCAGCCCGCATTCATTAAAAGAAGTACAACCAAACAATTGTTTAAGAAAGATATTTTTTTAGCATGCACATATGTTTTGCTATCGGCAATAGCACAAAGATTACTGGTGATTGCACCTCTGAGTCCCACGGAGTCGCTGGCTCTAGCTATTGATCCACAAACTAAATATATTTTTCTGGGAATGTCTGGCCAGGAATGTCCATACTGACCCAAACGACTGCAGGTTTAATAGGTCGCTCACGGACTGTAACATTGCTCTCTGTGTTCATCAGGTTCCTGCCTCTGAACACATTATTACCCACCAGTCTCCCCCACTAAGTAGCAAACTGCTGGGATTTGATTCTCTCTTTGTTTGAGGGTACTTATTTGGAGGGGGTGATGGGCTACTAACATCAGGGTTTAACTCAAGTACACAAAAGCCAGGAAATTCACAGCTAGGGCTGAAAATGTGTGCTGACACAGCAGCATTATCTCCTGCCATTAAGCCTTTTCTGGGTCTTTTGGCACAACTGCCTGGGTTAAAGCCTGCGTGTCAGCAGAGATTCTTCAGGCTTCGCCACGAATTTCTTTGCTTAAGTCAAGCTGCTAGCATCGCTCGGATATATTCTTCTTAACATTATATGAACACCTTATGAAGATGAAGCACACATGCACACACACAACCCACGCCTTTCCATGTGTGGTTTCACCTTCATTCTCCCCAAGGGCTGTGAATAAGGCATGAACCAACTCGCAAAACCCCAGCTGTCATTCCAAAGTGGACACAAAGGGGGATTAAGCAGCGCTGAACAGCACCGACAAACAGACCTGGTAACCGTAGCAATCGGTATTTCAGAGCTGTGTCACATCCCAAGGATCCGGCTGTGGCTCCCCTCCGAACCCGAGAAGGTGGGTGGGAGGAGGACCCGGGGATTAGCCATGGCATAGCTCTCCTTGGGGCGAGAGATGCCAGAAATGGAGCCAGTGTGAACTGAGTCTTGGCTCTTTCACCCACCCCCACTGAATTCATTTAGTCGCTCTTTAAATAGGAGGGTGCGAATAGGAAGCTTTGGGGGAATTTATTGGGAAGTGACTTCCCAGAAAGGGGAAAATCTCCATCCCGATGGCAGYGGTGGGCCTGGGCTGGCTGCAGGAGGGCACAGCCACAGCCGCGGTCCCAGCCCCCTCGAGGGGCTTCTCTAACCAAAAACTGCTGCAGGGCAGGAGAAAAAAAAGCAATAAGAAGCTGCGATTTTCACCCATTTCTGCTTGTGTGACTAGCGGCTACACGATGGGGGTGCAGCTTAAATCGGGTTAAATTATGAAACTACCCCAGCGGGTGAGCCCACTCCTGTGGGACGGCTCGCCTGGGCACAGGCTGCTGGGGTGACGGGAGGGAGTCAGGCCGTTCCCCTCGCTGGCTTCGCTGCGTCTCCCACCACAGGCAGCACRTTCCTGGCACTGGGGATTACAGCCCTGGTGCGTCCCCGGGGTCCGGCACACACAACATCCCACACACGGGACACCGGCATCACGCACACACGGCTTGGATCAGGACCTGCTGTCTTGGGAATGCTGAAGCAGGCAAACTCTCAGTCATGCCAGCTGGAAAAGGGAAAAGGGGACCCGGGTGGAAGGGGGGAGCTGGGGGAGGCTGCCTGGGTTAAACAGGTGACAGCACAGCAGCCCCCAACTCTGAACCAAAACCTGCTCCTTTCCACGTGATTTAAATGTCCTGTCAAGCAACGGCAGCTACAGCTGCCCTTAGGGCCGAGATGGCGGAAGGGGTACGGTACAGCCTGCACCCACATTTTCTCCACTTTTAAAATCCAGACCAAGGCTGTTTGCAAATTTAAGAAATTACTTAAATGACAGCGAATGACCAAGAGATCCTATCTCATCAGGAACAAAACTAGCTAACTTGGCTCTCTAAACAGGCACTTTAGAAATTACAAACTAATCTAATTAGAGACTTTATCTCATCAGTTACAAGCCACTTGTTATAGATTTACCAGTAAATTAAAAAAAAGGGAGGTTACTTACACTGGCCCACAATTTACCAGCTTTATACAAAGGACTTGCCAGAATGACTCAACATCAAATAAAAGGGCAGGGTTGGATTTTACAGTTTCAAAGACATGTAGTTAATATGATCTATAAATAAGTGAAATTGTGTTTCTGAGTGAAAGGGCCATTGTTCATTTTTATCACGGGTATGAAGGGAAGTGCTATGGGGAAGGCAAGGGAGGCTTTCCAAAGGAATGTYATAGATTTATTCTATAAAAAAAACAACCCAACAATACAGAAGGATACCTTTGGGGCAGTAGTTTCAGGTGTGCTTCGGTACAGGGGCAGGAGCTTTGACAATGTGGATGCCAAAGGGATGAACCTAACCAACATACACTGGAAAGAGAAAGCAGATACTGGTGACAGATAAATCTGCATTTTCTTGGGACTCTAAAACCCTACAGAATTAAAGTTACTGTTAATATAATATAGCTACTTAGGAGGATTTTTCCAGATGAATGTGAGACATTTTGGACAATGACACTTAAGCAGTTTCATAGTCACTCAAAGCCTAAACCTAAACCAGTCCTTAGCTTTAAACCAGATCAGTTCCCAGTTCCGGTTCACTGGACAACTACAAAAACATTTGTCTTATTTCAGCGAAGGCAAAGGTACAGTCAGAGGCAGATGTGCTCCTTTTGATGGCAGTGACATCATTTTGATGGTAAAGCAACAGTAAAAATTTGGCAGGCAATGAATTCCTCTCCGAAAATGCCGCTGCAACAGTAATAGCTGTCAGGAGCAGGCAATGTCTTGGGCTGGAGAGTCTTAACCAAATGAGCCTGCACCTTCGCCCATTAATCCGACTGGAAACCAGGAGGTCCCATCCTGCTTCCCACGGGGTCCGTGCAGAATCCACAGCACCGTCGATCGGCAAGGAGAGCAGAGCTCCCCCGATTGACGGGGCTGGCAGGAGAGCAGGCGCCCGTCCAATTAGCCTGCCCCGCAAGGCTGGCCAGCTGATGTTAGCCCTGTGAGGAAACCAACCCCTGGCTCCAAACACACAAGGGATTAAAAGCCTCGGGCCAAGATCACTAAGTCTTCCTTGCAATTAACTGAAATAAAAAGATGAACATCAGGGTGGAAAAGGTTGCTTAAAAGAGGTAGCCTTAAAGCCACGTAGTAAACAGGAAAACAAGCAAAAAATAAAATCCAAAGCCATGCTACATCACCCTCCCCCCATACATGTTTTATTCCATCGATGATGGAGGACTCAGTCAGTCAAGATCTGCAAATTGGTAGGCAGTACATTCTGTGCTGTCTGTCAGTATTACACATCCTAAAGGGCTGAATAAATAATTGAAGAATAAATAATTGTGCCAGGGCTTTGTCTCATGGGCCATTTTTATAGATTGCTGTCTAATGATAGCACCATCTGCGACACTCTGCATTAATATGGGATAAAATTACATAGCGCTTTGTTTGCTCTGACACTGTGATGTTATGATGTCTCTTAATATTATCTTGAATAAAAGGCTAGAGCAATGACGGAAGTGTCCCAATTGCTTGTAAACTCTCATTTAGGGAAAACCAAGTTTAAGCAATCAGAGACGTTTTCCCGCTAGGGACAGGACAGGGAAGAGTGGGGAAGCCTCGCTGTTTCCAATGCATGTCATATCAAGGTAATTAAAAAGAGAGGAGCTTGTTAGTGCATTTTTGTTATGCATGTCCAATGTTAAAAGCCCTATGCTGGCAGGGAGGCAGCCCTGCTCACCGCCAGGAAAACCACACCCCAGATCCAGTCCCTTCCTCAGCACAGAGAGAGAGGCAAAGAGATCAATCGCAAGTTCTCACTCCCTAAATCCAAGGGAAATAAGATGACTTACATCAGTTTAATCTGGCACAGAAGCATACCATGGGTGATGTGGGGTACCTGCAAGGAGACAAAGGCTTTTTGCATAGGAAAGCAAGTAAGCTTTAGCTCTATGATACAACCACCACTTGCTTTCCAGTAATGCTTTACACTTCTTAACAATTCTCTACCCAAGAAACATTTTCTTCTTTATTCTTAGAAAGAAGAACCTGAAACCATAGTTAAATATTCACCGACAATACGGCTTACACTCCTCCTGCCTTCTGTGTACTCCTCCATGCCTGCAGGACACCAGTGGCATTTCCCGTCCCTTCCGAAAGGGTCTTGCGGACACCATCTCTCCCTCCCTCCCCAGCAAAAGGTGCAGGGGTCTGGCAGAGCGGCACACCAGCAGCTCTGTTCCCCTCACCCGCACACGTCTGCAACTGCTGCAATGGGCAGCTGCTGGCCTGGTAGGTCTGCACGGACAGGAGCTAATTTGGATCCCGGGGAGTTAGAACAAATGCATTTGCTGCCTCGTAGCTATTACTTACCTGTGGAGCAAATTGTGAAATTTTAAGTAGGTTTTGCAGAGCCCAGTCTCACCCCTGTCACAATCCAGTGTCACCCCAGGGAGGCTGTGATGAGAAGAGCTTTGGCCTCTCAAGCCCCAGCCCTCTATCCCCAACCCCAAACCACAAGCTGGCACCTGCGTCCAGAACTGAACATTTCAATTTTCACATCCCAGAAAAGCAGCCTGGGAAAGACATGGGGCAGATGGGGCCTCCACAGTTATGACAACCGTAACGTCATGACTGCAATCGCAGGCTTCAGGAACCAATGTGCAAAGCAAGAGTTTTCAAACTCTCCATGGATCAGGCTGAGTTAGGCTTTAAAAGTAAAGGGACCAAAGGAAGAAGGTTTGCAGGAGGCTTTGGAGAACAAAGCATTGCGGCTGCTCCAGTCACAGGGATGATGGTGAAGGAAAAGCTGCTTGCCTCCAAGCCTTCCTCCTACCATCAGACAAATGTTCTTCAATCACTCAATCCCACCCTAACACTAGGAGCTGACATACAAACCAATCCGGGACATGTGGTTATAACTTCGCTGACCAGAGGCCAAGTTACACCTAGATTAACAATTAGAAAAAAAGACCTACTGATACAATCCCCAGCAGGAAGATGCTTTCAACCAGCACAAGGCTTCTCCAAACAGACAAGACATGCAGCATCCTATTTGCGCTCTCGCCAGTGTGGATCACGGTTGAGATAACTACGTACTCATCGGCTACAGCATGCACTTCAGTTTCTCTCAAACCTCAGAAACCCAAACGCGTGACACAGGGTCCTAAAGCACATCAACATAGCACAGTGGCAGTGGGAACCTGCTTCTGCTGGGGCTTTCGGACAGATTTGGCCACCTACACATTAACCAGCACCAGCACGCGCACACACGGAAATCAATTAATCAGTGACTGCGGTTCACGTAAAATGAACTCACGTGCTTCACCCCCAAACTTGCATTAAAGGAGATACACACTAGGAGCCAAAGCCAACGGTGGCAGTTTTGCCCTTCGTACATCGCAGTTCACAGCTTTGATGTGTTTCCAGGGCTCTCTGTTACAGGCTTCTCGCACTCGAGGCAGCACAGATGCTAAACGATGAGGCTGTCTCATTTAGGGAGGGTGTACCTGCGTCTACAAATCACTTAAAACAAGCTCAAACACAATGAGATACAACGGAGAGGTGTGTTCAGCACAGATAATGTATTGGTAAGTTTCCACTTTATTATTTTTAGAGGTTCCACCTAAAAAACCCTCCTAAAACAATTCTAACTCTGGGGGCACACTCTTCCTGTTGGCTGATGGCAACTTAAAACCAGGAAAAACTCCATGAGTCGTACTGGGAGCAACTAAAAACCTGAAAGTGGATCCATTCGGGGAAAACTGAAAGGGGAACAGACGATCAATGATCCCACCACTGCAAAGAAAACATTCATAAGTTTGGGTACAACAGGCACTGACTTTAATTGGGCTTCTGTATGTTTTGGTACGGTTTTGTTTTTCAGGTAGGAACGTCATCAAATAAAAACAAGTAGGTCTTCTCTGAGGTATACAGGTTGCTACTGCTCCTCCCTCCAGAGGAGGACACAGCAGCAGCTTTCTGAAGCACTCAGCACAGACGTGTGGAAAACTCCCGAAACCAGTTGATGACTTTTTGGCATGACTGGGCACCACCAGCAGAAATCCCTGGTCTGTAGCTCATCCTGCTGGTGGCCGCGAGCCTCATTCAGCGCGCAAGCAATGCCTGGGAAGAGCACCCGCATCAGATGGCCACCGAGGAGTCCCGTGTCCTGCCCTCGCCTCTGACACAGAGATGCTGGACAGTTTGGACAAAGTCCATCATCCATCCTGCAACTCCACCCGGCCAGCCAGGGAACGTAAACCCCTACCCTACAGCAACAGCAGGGCTGTTCTGCATCAGTGTTTAGGAAATGTTCAAACGTACCCAAGCAGACACCACACGCCATTTAGCAAAACTTATTCTAGTGCCAAAACACCACCACCTTTGCCCAGTGCAGCTAGGTATCTTGGGCATGCCTTCCTCTTCCTCCTGGAAGAAGTAAGAGCCTTCCTTGAGAGCAAAAGGTGGAACACAGACTGTGGATGTGCACAAGAAGCGGGGGACAGGAGACAACACAGACACCGAAAGATGACAAGGGAAAAAATATTCATCAAATAAATTACCAACGAAGAGGACTTGGGCTACACATCAGAAAAATGTGTTTTCTTCAGCAAAGAAATAAAATGCTCGGGGGGTGCCCCAGACACGGTGGATCCATGTGCGCCCTCAGAAGTGGCTCTGCCTTGCAGGCATTCCTCCATTTCTGCTGCAGATAAAGAGGGGCCAGCAACCCACGAAGCGTGGGGAATTCATACCCCGGCGCCCAGGCAAGGCACGGGACAGCCATTGTGCTCAAGTGAAGTTCAACTGCAAATCCCATCAGAAACGGCACCACTCCCCCGGGGCTGAGGAGGAGGGCCAGGGGGAGGAGAAGGAGAAGTTTAGGCCCTTGCCAAAGTGCACATAAAAAGGGGGGGGGAGTGAGGGAATTTAAAATGATTAAAAAAAAAAAAGAAATCAAGGCCACTACAGCATTAGGGTAAACTTTCTCACAGCTACAGCCAAAAAAGGGAGGGGGTGAAGAGGAAGGTGCAAGTGGGGTGTGCAGGGCGCGCCAGACGCCGCCTGGTCTGAGGGTGAATATCCACTTTTGTCAAAGCAGAGCGACCAAAAAAAGAATAATAATAATAATAATAAAAAGTACTGCTCGTGACATTAAATATTCATGGCAACAGCTACGGCGTGGCTAATGGAAAGTGTCCGTAAAACCTTTAAGAAGTTTGTTAATGCACGGAGATCAGCAGAGGTCACAGCATGCTTGGTGCAAATCGGGAGCAATCGAACAAAAATAGTTTGTCCCTTTTCAAACCAGCACTAAAAAGGTGTCCATTTATTGCACCAAAACCACTGAAGGCACCAGGAAGGGTCATAAACACTCATTAACACTATTCCTGGTAGCTGGCTGCTCAGCTGTACAGCCATTAAAACCTCCCCTTATGATCCTGACACCAGATTTTGGTCGTTGGCAGAAAGGAGGTTCCCAGACCCAAGGACAGTGGTGCATACTCAATGCCACCTTCCCCTGTCCCATGCCAAGAGGTAAGGGCCAAAATCCACATACTCCAGTAATCTCCACCCTGCAGTGAGGCTCAGATGTGGTTAGTGAGCAAAAACTATCTACAGAAACACCACGCAGGCCTCTTGTCTTCACTATCTCAATTTCCTAACAAAGCCACGTACAGACCTCGATACCCCTGTGCTTTTAGGAGAGCGAACCATCTGATGCTCCAATGCCAGATGACCACAACTGCAATTTGCCAAAGCACCTAGTTCTGTTCCTTGCCCTCGTCCTCAAAATAAATCAAGTTACCCCAAATCGATAGTCGCAAACTCTGATTTTTGCAGTTTCCATCACTATTTTATTCTGAATAGCAAAGAAGTTCAACTTCCCATCCCACCCCACCCAGGCCATGCAGAGGAACATTTGGGTTTCCTGGGCAGAGCAGGAGCTGCAGCGGTGCCAGCCAAGCTCCAGCTTCTCCCGTCACACACCCATCTCTCCATCAGCAGCGCAGACGGAGGGAGTGGGTAGTTCCAGACAACTGATCTTGGTGTCGTGGTTCACTCCCTKTTGACAACGCAGGAGAGCACCTTTTAAAACCACCTCTGGCTATTTTAACAGAGAGGTCCTGCAGGATCACATCAGCTGGAATAAAAAGTGCCAGTTTTGAACACTGCACATTGACTCTTGCCCCTCTTTTTTTCAAGCAGAACCACAGATGCAGCCAACGACAGCAGCTTTCTGTTAAGAGCCCCATCTCGTACCATCTATACATCCACGAGCCCCAGCACAACAGCCTTTCAGTTCTGACACCAGTCTTCCAGCATTAATGCCATCCAAATAATAAGGATGATAAATCACAGAGCCCTGCCACCAATCCAGACACAAAAGCAATTAGAAACCTGTAACATCTACGTGATGAATACTAACCGCATGGGCAACTTTGAGGCTGCCAGGTAAATGCTGCCTGCAGAAGGTCACCAGGCACATAACCGCTTGCAGCCCAAAGATCACACAGACAAGCATGCCCAGCTGTTTTAAATGTGTATTGGAAGACTTTAAAGTATAAAAAATTGCCCAGATCTCTCTTGCTTCCTGTTGGCCGATAATTTTAATCCATATGCAGCTCCTGCTGCAACAGCACGGCACTTCTAATGCTACTTCTAATGGCAAGGATCAAGACACCAGTTGCTCTGTTTTATTTTGGATTTTGGAAAACACAGTGCCAACGTAAAATTGTTCGCAATGCAAGAGTAGATCACATTAAGAAACCAACATATTAGTCATATTAATAGATTTGTCAAGGATTTGAAGGCACAGGAATCTGTCACTTCCATTGCTTGGTTCAATTAATCTGTACCGGTTTATTTATCTCCTATGGCTTGCTCAGCTTTCCAACCACCTGTCTTCTCTCTTTTACTTTTTAATTAAAAACAAAGTGGGGGAAAAAAAAATTGTGATTCACTCCCAGGACACAGAAAAATCCATTTGTGATGGAAAAGAAACCACCAACACATGCATTCATTTCCTAGAAAGCCAACAACTGTTAGTGGGCCTTTTTAGGTTAATACCCATGGCATTCCTTGGCTTCATTTTACATAGAAAAGGTCGCCATCACCATCGCATTTTCCTCCTGAACATTATTAACCCTCCATATTCTGCAGGTCCAAACATCAGACTTCCACCATGGCAGAGCTTTCCAAGTTGTCATGGTCTTTTGTGAACCCTGAACTCTCCTGCGGAGCACGAGCACTGTTTAAACCCTGCCCAGCACAGAAAGGGAAGCAGGACTCTCGGGTTGGGTTGTGCTGCTCTTCTCACTGCTATGGCTAGGTCCGGCGAATGGATTTATGAAACAGTCGTGAATAAAGCCTGCAAAACCCACCGTGTTTCACATGCCGAGCTTTCTGTTTGTGGCGCCTGTGCTCTGTAAGACCAACTCTTCAATCTGCGTGGGTTTGGTTTTCACAGCTATCGTATGAGGTGCATGTTATTTCAGGGAGTTTGCAGTGGCCTAATTGTAAAGATGATTAAATGCAAAGAAAGGAGGGTGAGTTGGTGGGATGGCAACCAGCAATACAGAGAAAGTCACAGTGTATTCAATTCCATTAAAAACGTGTGTGTGTGTGCACACGTGTAAATGAAAAACATGGTCTATATATCAGTTCTGAACATGCACAGAGACACCCAAATCACACACACACACCCCCCATAAGAGAGAAAAATTTGGACACCACCAGACATAACATACTCGACCGACTCAGAGTATTCCCATTCCTGCAGAGGATACAGCTTTGCAAATTTAACTTTGGTGCAAGAAATTTCAGTTTGGGTGAAAGCTTTTATTTTTAAGAGCATTTATTTTCAAGAGCATCCATTTGGCAAGGCATACCAGAAGACCATGTAGCTTTATGCTCATATTACATCAATACCTACCCCTCACCCATTCCATGTGTGCTCCCGGTCATCATTTGGCCACTGATTTCCGTCCTGGTTTCTTAATTTTTAGATTATCTCCCAACAAAAATCTCAAACTACTAATGTACTTGCACACACTTTCCATACACAACCATTGTATAGGTACTAAATAGCAGAACCTTTCACGTGGTAAGCATTGAGCCTGGTTTTAAATAAGGGAAAAAAGACAGACCAGCTGAACTACTGAAAGCCACAAACACAGCACAGGAGAATTCGTATTCAAGACCTTCCCGGATTCAAGTTCAGCATATTAGATCACTCTTTCCTGCAAGAGTGTTTTTCTTTATCTAGACTTTGCCACAACAACAAATCAAACCCATCCAAAGCCAGAAAGCATCAGAGATGCCACAACAGACTTAAATCAGGGATGAACATGACTTGCAGTACCCAGAGGAAAGAAAGTAAAGTGCTGAAAATAAGATATTAAGAGCCAAATTAATTGGTGACATAAGCAGGTACAAGTACACTGAGTGAAATGGAGTAGCTTGTGTCTGCAATGAATATAGCCGTGAGCATTTAGCAGGTTCTTCCTTGAGTCTTTGTTTAAACAAATCTGAATTTATTAGTCTGCTGCTGAATAAATATGATAAATTCTTATTGAAATTATCCTCTGGTGAGCAGCAATAAATACTAGGCAATATTCTTTCAAGTGATCCATTATTTTAATCTGGCTAAGAGCAACTCCAGGTTTTCTGCATGCACAGACAAAAGTTATCTTCAATACAATAAGTGGGTGTAAAATAGCATGATGCTGCGAGTTTTGGGAGGAACAGGGAAACATTCCCAAGCTCGGTACCAAATCGAGCAACTCAGACATCCCATCTCCGTGGAGTTCATACAGTAACAATACAGAACATTTCCATACATAATTTACAAGCTACTATGAAATGCTAGAGGTCAAAACTTCCAGGGCATAACTTAACAGCGAAAACGTGCCACTGCGTGTCGGATCAGCCTTTGTGATATTACAAAAAAAAGTGGAGTAAAAATGCAGGCAGCATTTGTGATTAGGAAGAAAAAAGTCACCGTTTGTCAGACATGGTGTCCAAACAGGCTTCAGAGTTTATTTCAATAACAAGTACTTAGACGCACACACACACAGACCCCATAAAGGAAAGCGGGGGGGCGGAATCATTTACAAAGCATCCTATTTGTGCTCCACTACCCAAACACACACACAGAGTCACCTCAGCACTTCCCAGTGTCCTCCAACTGCATTTAACAAACCTTGGTGTTATGAGACACTTGCAAGCATTGCATTTTAATACCATAGAAGATGACATCCTTCAGATGTTTCAGTCTCTGGAAGCTGAGGCTCGGCCTGCTGCCTGACTTGATCCCTTGCACAGGGACCGAAAGCAGGCAATGCCTCACCTGTCATATCTTCCCTCCAAGATATCATTTATGGCAAAGCTTCAACCACCGTTAAACTCTTGGTGCAGCAGTGTTGAGCGGCTCACTGAGGACCTCCTCCAGACGGGCTACAAAAGGCAGCGCTGCCCATCCTGGGCACCTCTTCCCTGCCTGCACCCGCTCTGCCTCCACTCCCCTGCCTGCTGCCTGCATCTCCCATCCCACGTAGCAGAAAAGTGTCTCAAATACCACTGCAACACCTGCTTCCCAATGCAACCGTGCCTGATTCTTTGTACAAAAAAAAGCCCTAAAACACTTAAGCACGTAATATAAAATTTGCGTAACGGGAGGGAGACAGAAAATAAGACAATTTAACTTAAGTGATTACACAGACATAAACTCTCTGCCAAAGGGACATGAGACAAACATACTCTATTTAAAAACACATCTCGCACACCACTTTTACCACGTTTAAAAGAAAATCAAGCTCCTTAAACCAGAGTCATTTGCTAAAGTTCAGGGCCCCATCAGCCCTGGGCTTTCCCCAAGGCCCAGCTGCAATGCCCGGGGAGCCTGCGGTGGGGAAGGCATCTCCCCACCGGCTGCATCCCCTCTGCCTCCATCCTGGTTTCACACCAGTTTCAGGTGAGACAGCACCTGATCTGAGTTAGGATACCCCAGTGGATAACTGACTCAGCACAAACCCTGCCAGATCTACCTCAAATCATCACACTTTGGTGTTTTGTTTTGGTTTCTAAGGAAATTTGGATCAGTGGAGTGAGATCAGACCAGGTTTGTGCTTTGAAATCACGTGCTTGTGGTGCACCATCCAGCACTGGCAGCTCTCAGATTTGGTTTGTTGTTGAATCAAGGTGCCAGACACAAATGCCCCCACACCAGAAGCCCTCCAGGTCAACGTGGATGTGTTTCAAGCCATGGTGAGCATCTCAGCTGCAGGTGTGTTTGTTTCAACTATGTGGTTGCCCATGTGGTTTACAGTTTATATCTCACATTAAAAATTGAGAGTAACCTTCTCACCTCCTCGCTACCCAAACCAAAACAGTGTAACCCTACTTCTAGCAAATACGGGAAGAAACAGAGCTGAGAGGGAAGAAAAAGCTGTTGCACTGAAAGATGTAGTGCTGCTTTGCAAATTCGTAATTCTCCTCCTCCTCCCATCCTTGGGCTTTCACACACAACATTTATCTCCTTGGTATCTCCTTGAAGCTTGCCCTGCTTCTCTTGATGCCCAGCAGACATCTCACACAGTACGCATCCGGCCCTGGAGCTGAGCCACCCTGGCAGGGCAGAGGCCATCTCGCACACCCTGGCACAGTTGAACCAGAGACCCTTTGGTTTTTTTTACAGTAGGAAGCATAGACCTTCATGCCCTTGGTCATGAATATACCCCCTACTACAGGGGTGTATTTTACTGTTTAAAACAAAATGTGCATTGTTTTTTTTTCCTACACAACTTCTGCTACTACTTTCTAACAGCAGGTTGCTTCAGGGTCTTCTTTATTATCTTCCCCTAACTCAAAAAATTACAAGGTCCAGCAACAGACTAATTCCTAACAAAGACGCTGATAATCATAAACAGAAATGGGTCAGACAACAGCTTTGTCAATACTTAAGGAAATATTGCAGTCCCTGAGCCTCCAAGCTCTTCCCTCTGGCTTTCCTTTGAAACCCCAAAGACGGCACCGTTGTCTATGCATTTTTCCATCTCAAACACCCCTGCAGTTTACTGCTATTTGCCTGTGAAAAAACCAGTAACTGAGAATATCCTCTGCCAAAGGACACCCGTTGCCTTGATTCAGTCCCTTTGCACAGAAGCCTCCACCTGACAGAAGTAACGCCATCCTCTCCTCCACTTCTTTCCAACCCACCAAACAAGCAGATGCACAGAAACAGCATCTACATGAAGATGTTTCGTCAGGAGTACATCGCTTTGACAGTAAATTGCCAGGTTTCCATAAAACCCGTCCGGGAAATGGCTGCGTTTCAGATGACTCAGGGAACAAAGGCTTAAAAAAAGTCACTGCATCTGCACCAGATCTTCGGAGTCTCCTTTCCTCCTCCCTTCTTCCCACTGGTCTTGTTTCCCCTGAGTATCTTCACCCAGCAGTTGTAAGGGAAAGCAGATACAAGAATACACCATTGTCATTAATGAATTGGCTCAGTCATGCCGTTAACAGTCCCACTTAATTGTACAGTAGTATTCGCTTGGCAGCTTCTCCCACCATAATGTAATAACAACCCACTGCACTGTCCCAAGTGAACTACCAGGGCTCAGTTTACCACGTTGCGTTATTCTCCACACCAACTACCCGAAACACTATCCACTTGACTTTTACGGCCCTGTAATTAAGCATATAGTCAAGATTAGAGTAGTCAATATCCATCTCAGCTTTCATGACCAACCCATGGACATGAGGTCAAATAAAGAAATATCACTGCGCGGGGATACTTACCAGCAGCATCCTCATTACAGGCAAATATGTCATTAATCATGAGGTCCAAGATGGTGGTTTTAGCTTTTTGTAGTAGAGAAATGAAGTCAAGATTATATATACAGCTGGCCTATCAATAATAAGACTTATCAAGCATTCCCTTCCTCCGTCTTACTAAGTCCCTTAACTTGAAATAACCAGTGTGCCTGGAAGTGTAAAGCCCATAAAAAAACCTAGACTTTCACCATTTCCTAAGTAACCACAAAGGCTACTTGAGAATGGCTCTGGACGCAGCCTTAGAAAGACAAAACCTCATTTGAAAAAAAGAAATCGGAAACATCCCATGCTATTTTTTCCGCACGCAGGAGCACAGCTTTATATACACATAAAATATTACCAAAAGCTAACCTGAACCCCCCATTTAGGAACAGAAGTAGCTTTATGTGATACCTTTAATCTGAGGATCATGAAGCACTTCTAGAAATTCAGTAATCCTATCTTGCAGACAAACAAGCTAATGTACAGCAAAATCGCTCAACTGAAACAGAGCTGGAGAAAACAAAACCCTCAGCTCTGCTTACTACACTGCACAGCACTGGTCAGTGGACTGGTTTCTCTTTTTTTACTTTGGTGCTATGTCTAAGACAGTAAAAACTGTTTTCACCCTTTTATGAGGTAGGTACTATTTTAAGAGAGTGCATTTTTGGAAGTATATATTCTATTTCTTTAGGCTCCAAAGACTTATTATTCTGCTAATTGACCCTGCCAGCTTCACCGCAATCAGTCAAGCTGTGTGGTGAGCTGAGGAGCTGCCTGCTGCCTCTGCTAGCAAGTCCGCCTTGCAGACTCGTCCCAGTCCTCTAGGGAATCCATAATGGCAGCTGCTCCTGGTGGCTTCAGTAGGGAATGGAGAACCTCCTCCAAGCAGAGGAAAGTAATCCTGTAGAAAAGGAGACGATCAACAGAAATTTGGATGTCACTGTTTCTATGCTCCTGTAGAGAAGAAATACTTGTAACTTCCAGCTATTTAAATGCAATGAGGTCAGAGTCAATGAGAAAGGTCTGGTACAATTGATCCCAGAATGAGGCAACAGTAATACTTAGGAACCAATATGGATTTTTTTTTTTTTTTTTAACAACAACGTAACATGGCATGTTACAAAAATAGCAAAACCTGWTAAATATAGAAGACCTGTCTTCCACCGAAGAGCTGAGTGATGGAGTCTCTATTTATGTATACATTACTAGCAACACCATGCACTATATCCAGTTACAGTATGATTTTCGGTTTAGTGCATGCGATTCCTCCCCACTGCCCCCGCAAGTCTCACAGGGATCCACACTGTTCTGCACAGCAGGAAAAAAAGAAAAAAAAAAAAAAAAAACAACCTCTGGCTACAAACATAGTTACCTTGCCTAGTGACAGGAAGCCTTCATTTACCGCCCAAAGCATTCAAACACAGAAATCTGGTTTCTTCCTCCCCACACTTTAAACATTTGTCTAGGCCATTCCCAACTTTTACCTTTCAGCATCCCCTAAGAAACAGCTACGCTCACTGTCCTGCTATGGCTAGAGACTCAGGCTCAGCTATTGATAAAGGCCAGAGGGGTGACACAAGGATTGGGAAAGGGATCTGGCAACGGGAGTCTGAGAAACCCAAGCTTCATTTTCTGTTCTGCACCAGCTTCCCAGGCAACCTCCGTGAGCTGTCTGGGGCCGCCATCTCCCAACACCCAGTGCTTGGGGGGACAATGGCACACAGTGCCTCCCATCGCCAGCTCCGCCTCCTCTTTTGGGCCAGCCCAGCTGCGTGTGGGAAGATGCCGTCGCGGTCAGGGGTATTTGGGCTGACACCATGAAAGCAACGAGAGCCCAAAGGAATCACCTCCCAGCAAATGTAAATCACAGACACCCAACATTTTATCTCCCCAAACCACAGTCCCAGTCTTCTGGCATCGGTCCTCCGAACATCCCATCCTTTTGGAGTTGGATGRGGAACACATCATGTAGTGAAAAGCACCAGGCCAGGGCAAGGGAGCCAAAGCGAGATTTGTGTATCCTGCGTGTTGAGGGGTTGGGGGGGTGGTTTTGTTGTGTTTTCATAAGAAAGCCATGGGCTAATTAAAGAAAATGCAGGGCTTGATGTTCTGAGTTACACAAACATCAGTMAAGGTCCATGTAGATCACACAACCAAGGTGGGGTGTTTCAGGCAGCAGGGAATGTCTGGTCATATGTTGAACTCTACCATTACGAGGACTCCAGTAATAGGCAGAGGCTTCTCCACCTAAAAGCAATAGCAAAAAAAAACCAAAAAACCAAAAAACAACAACAACAACAACAAAAAAGCTTTTCTTTCCTTTGCAATGGGTTTGACCCAAAGATTTAAAGTAAAAAGCTATAAGTGAAGCTAAATTAATTGCAACTAATTGATCATAAGGTATGCAGGCAATTGATCCTGGCTGCACCTGCTCATCAACACTAAGGATTTTTCCTAAAACTTTCCCTCTACCACTGGAGACCAAGGTCCAGCCCCACTACACCTGGATGACAGACCCACAACAGCCTTAACTGGTCTCTGTTGGGGATACCTAGGTAATGCCCCCTGTCCTCCACAACTGCCCCATCCAAGCATTCCCATTTTGTTCCTCTCACTCGTTGGTGTTCATCCAGACACATCACCCCATGCCAGGGAGCCAGCTGAGCTCGTGGAGCTGGCAGAAGATCCCAGCTGTGGGATCAGAGAAGTGTCAGTGCTAATGCAAGAGGGGCAGTAACCATCCACCCTGCACCATGGGCCAGGATGAGTCTTGCCCCGTCCTTGAGGGATGATAATGAGATAACCAAGCCCCACTGCTGTCAAACCACAGCTGAACAGGGTTAGACAAAAAAGTATGAGTTTTCTGATCAAACCACAGGCCAACTACACTGACCTACACCACCAACATGCTCCTTAATAGCCATGTGCACACTGCCAATCATCTGGCAGCCCCAATTCAATTAGTATTAAGCACAAGGACACAAATCACATTTCTGTCAAACCAGACACAGCATATGCTGTGGTGTTTACACCAGCATTGCCTCCCACCTGGAGGATGCCTGCTTGATCTAATGAAGCCAAAACTGCTCTAGGAGATGACACCCAGCTTGCCACAAAGTCTGGGGCCACATCGCTCCCTGTGCAGCATATCTGAGTGGCTTTGGCTTCAGAGACCAATTCCCAACCGGAGATCACACCGCTGCGGCAGTGATGCCTGCTCCATCTGAAATGTTGATGGGTCATGGTCACACCTAACCCCACGGACACACCTTTATTCAAAGAAACTCCTCTGAGTAATCTTTACTTCTTCCTTGGGGGGGCTGAAAGCAAACTAACAGAGCAATGGTGGCTTCCTCTTCAAGTCTTTCGAGCCTCCTATTCAGGTCTTGTTTTCTGGGAAGCACAGCTGAACTCAAAAGCTTTCTGAACACACATACCTCCAGGGCTGCAGCTGCAGACGTTTTGGAGGACTTACACTCCTGAGCCTGGAGTGGTGAACCACGCAAGGCTTGGTGCCGGATTGTAGAAGCCCTGAAATCCCCCTTTCCTGGCAGCTCTAACGTCAGCTCCAGCAGAGCCAGGAGATCCCCTTACCTGCCCAAGCTCAAAGGAAAAACATGGAATAGTTTGAAGTAGAGGGTTTAAGTGTATGGGAGCAGAGATCTTCAGTGTATTGTACTTCCTACAAAGAGTCTCACAAGTGACTCAAGCTGCCCAACGGGAGTTCAAGCCAGCTCTTTCTTCCCTCCCTTTTTCACCCTACTTCTCTTCACAGGACCACACTCATAATGATGGAAGAGTTTGAGTTAAAAGTGTCATCTACATAAAGGTTGCCTAGATACTTTGAAGACAAGTGCCACAGAATGTGTGCAAATAACAGGATTTAACTTTATGTCACATTTAAAAGAAAATGCACCCAATGCTACCACTCTGCACACAATGGGAGAAAGAACAAATAACGAGTCCGCGTTATACTGATAGCACGACTGAAGCTAATGGCTTGGGGAGGGCTGTTTCCCCGCCCCCGCACCCCCATTTACACTGGTAAAATGAAACCTATTTATTCTGGAGACATGAGGAGGCTGAATCAGAAGCTACCCAAACTTTTAAGTACAATACTGTTGTTCTGAATGCAAAGCAACACTGGTCTTGGAACATTCTGCAGACATTCATTAATTAAGGACCAGTAGACTTTCCAGGGAGGCATCTCC
>JAYKAV010003221.1:1417404-1434185 GCA_035582835.1 Phoebastria nigripes | reverse complement strand
AAAAAACCAAAGAAAGATGCATTCCAGACCTTGCATGAAAAATTAATTGGAATATTATACAGTGTATGGGGGTGTCAAACATCTCGGACCATTTGACTTGTAGCTGGACTCTGCAGTCTCTGATATACATGGCACATTTAGCTCACATGTGACATGAGACTTTGCTGCAAAAGGACACATTTACACATCAGCCTGCAATCTGGCACCCATCCTCTACTTCTCTGGAGGAGGGCAGGCTTCTGTTTGAAGAGATCAAAGACTTCTGGCCATGGAAAATAATATAAGCTCACATAAGGCAGCCGGGTGCCTCCTAACATCTTACCTGCTGCTGCTGGCCATCCGCTGGCTAAAGACCCAGAGCAGCCACAACAGTGCTGTTAAACAGCTAAAGCCAGCAACCCGCATATTACACTAGTATCCCCAGATAAGATGACAAGAAAAACATATTTCAAGGAAAATGTATTTCAAGGAAATGACTCCAACACAGGGCAGTGGCAGCTCAGCACGTGGCTGAGGGAGCATCTCCTAGCCTTGCTGGGGGAGCATCTCCTAGCCCCAGCAGCGGGTCGCTGTGCCCGGGGCTGCATCACCACAGCCTCTTTGCAGAACGAAAGATGCAGGGAGAGAGGCGCTTCAAGAGGGGGAGATTCCTCTCTCTGCAAGGGTATCGTTTAGCAATTTGTTACGTTCTCCCAACCCCATTGTTTCCAAGACTCATGGAAGAACAAAAGCAGCTGCTAATCAAGATTTAAAATTACAAGGCTCGCCTTGCAGAGAGAAAGCAATACCTAAGTCATATCTGCTTTTGAGAAGGCTACAATTCACATAGAAGAGGAAATACAGCTTTGCTCAGCTTTTATCACTTTAATTAATTGTGCAAAGAAGAATAGGGTCAAAGCAAACGTATTCCAAAGCATGCCGGAGTTGAAGGTGCCTTGCAGCCCCACAGCTTTTTGTTTTCATTACGAAAAAGTGGAATTTTGCTTATTACTATTTTAAAGAAAAATAAACAAACAGTTGGCTTAGACTGCGAGTTTTCTAAAAGGATTTGGTTTTCACACTTTACCTTTAGAACAGCCATAAGCCACTCGCACATCTCACTCTAATATCTAATTGGTTTAAATGATCTAGTTCCACTTTTTCCCAGAAAAAAAACCTGCTAGCACATGGTGGTAGGAAGGGCTTCTGCAGAGTTAGAGCAAGCCGAAGGGAAGAAAAAAGGCATACTGCCCTACAAACAAATAGCAAACAGCAAATCTAAGGTGAAATGAGTGTAATTAGCTGTTCAAAACTGCTGAATCCATCACTGGGAGTCCCGATGACTGGTCTGGAGGTGGACCAAGCCAGCAATGCTCCAAAGAGATGAAGATAAGCAGCAGTGAAGGTCTGTCAGAAAAGTAACAAGGGCCAAATCAAATAGTCCTCACGCACATCCAAGCACAAACACGGTTGTATATCATTGTCCTTTATGCTGACAAGGGTAAGCAGAAAGGGCTCAAACCCAACTTTAAGGCCCACAGCTCAGAAACACTGACCTTGTTCATGTAGCCCACAGATTTTTTCTCCCTCATACTTTACCAAAGCTTTCAAATAAAACCCATTGTTTGGAAGGGAAAATTTTCCAAAAGGAACACAAAAAGGCTCTTCCCCACCCCTAGAGATCCACCAGTGCCATCCTGTGCATGCACTCACACTATCTTACACCCTCACACACCAGCATTTAAAACACTGTGACAACGGATTCTCCACTAATTCGGAGATGGGCTAAAATGATACAAAGGCATCCTTTATCTTACAAATAGACCAAAACAAGGCAGAAAAGAGCTCATTCTTAGGCTTATAAAACAAGCCTTTACAGATAATTATGTTTTATTACTCTTCATTTTATGAGGATTGTGTTATACAAAACAAATACCAGATGCCTATTTGTTGTCTTTGGGGCAGGGAGGAGGAGGAATCTCTGCGAGCAGTGCTGTAAGCAGCCCTGCTTTTAATTAAACACAATAAATGCATAAAAATTAATACTGTTTGAAACCAGCAGGTAGGAAGCAAATGCCTGAACTGTAGCTGCTGAAAGACCCTCTGTCCTCCGAGCTCCTGCTGCAAGAGCAGCCACTCACGAGCCTATTGCTCAGGGCTGGTGCTTTCTGAGCAAGTCTCCTTACATATGTGTTTCCCTGAAAAATTAGTATCAAACTTTGCAGATAACCAAAAGCTTAAAAAAAGAGCGGGGAGGCAGCAGGATTTAAGGCTACTTCTGTAAAAGAGACACACACAGACTCAGCCAGGAAAACCCGTAATTAAGAGTCAAGTAGCTTAAAGATGGGGGAAGAGGGGAGAGAAAGCAAGGAGGTGTAAGGGGACTTCTGGCAACCTCAAAATAAAGCAACCATCCAAAATGGGCGTTCAACTGTTAACTTGCCAGACTCATACAACATGCTCCCAAATGGCCTGACAGAGTGTGCAGGACTGGACCCCACGCCTGAGACGAGGAACACGCATCTGAAACACGGGGACACAACCGCAGAGAGGCACGCAAAGCACGCCCAGTACAACAGCAAGAATGGGAGACAGTTCCTCAAGGACAGCAAAACACAGCCAACTTTCCAGCAACAGCCAGATGTCAGCCATCCACTGCCCCAGAGGCACCACTAGGAAATCTATTTCCCATTTTCAGTGGTGGTTTCCTTTTTCATTTTAATTGCATTAAGATCCAATCACAGGGTGACAATAGACACTTCTTACTTAAGGCCGATACCAGCCCTACATTGTAAATCCGGTTTTCAACATCATGCCTGATAATGCTTTAATGTCCTGCAAAAGAAACTGAAATTGTGTACGCAGAATCTCACTGCAGCGGGGAGCCTTTTTCTAGGAAGGTTTTTTAAAAAGAGAGATTTTAAAGACATGGTGCAGCAGTAAACACAAAGTAAGTAGCAGTGGGATGGTTTCCATGCTTTGCTGTTCATTTTCAGTTTTCCATCTACCATAATTATTGAAATGGAGGACGGGTCTCCTCTATTACTCTCTGCCAATGCATATTCTCAACCTACTTCCTAATGAAGTTTGTTTACAAATATTCATTAGATTCCTTTATTAGTCCAGTCAGTTAATTATAGGACCTCAGTACCACAAAATGCAATTATAGTAATCAGTGCATTGATTATTGTGAAACACAGTTACCCTGAAACTGAAGTTAAAGTAAATAAGAACTATTGCTATAACCAGTAACCACACCAACAGTGCAACCTGGGATCACACCACTATCTCTAAACCCTTAGATCTCCAGTTTTATACCCAAACAACACAGACGATCTCACCGTTAATTATTTTACCATGACCTGTGTCAGAAAGATTTTTCATTAAAAATTAAAGAAGAGTAAAAAACCTTTTTGCTAGAAAGGACTATTATTACAGGCCGCCAGAACTGTAATACCAGGCTAACAGAACAAAAGCTGAAAACCTGTTTTCACTGCAGTTCACTGATGTTCACTGATGTTTCGGTGCACAAAGCCAAGAGACGCGTGTCCTAAGGGCTCCACTGGTTATTTTGGTTCTCAGCAGCAGTAACCAAAACCGACACCAGCAGGCTGGGGGCAGCGGAGAAGAGTCCTGCGAAAGATGGCAGGTGCGCAGTGCAATGATTTTTTGACACCTTCAGAGCAAACGGTTAAGACGAGGACCAGGATCCCCCTGCACGAACATAAGAGCAAGAGTCTGTCCAGACCGTGGGGTGCTCAACCTCCGAGCTCTGCAGCAAAGACAAAGCAGGGTTTGGGCAGAGGGCAATGCGGGCAGAGGCAGCAGCTGAGAAAATAGCCACCCCCATGGTTAGCTCCACGTCAAGAGACATGCACAGAGACTTTAGAGATGAGTGGGGATTCGGGGCTTCCCCTGCGCGGAGGGCACCTGAAGCTCTCGCACTGGACGCGGAGCTCGGGGCGCAGCCAGAGAGGACACGCCGGGTCTCTGCCCCCGCGAGGCCCAGCCGGGGGCAACCAGGCGCTGCTCAGCTCTGCCAGCTCTCCTCACCCTACCTACAGCAACCCAGAAACGGCATTTACGGGCAGATGGGACAATAAGGTGCTGGGCTGTTCTTAGCTGAAGGTGAACAACCGCCTCCCGCTATCAACAACTCGGGTGCTTATTTCCTAACACGCCACGTCTACAGAAGCCATCTTCCAAGGAACAAAGCTAAGGCTTTGTTACCGTTCTCTGCAATTAAACTTTGGGAAGGGCGTAGAAAAGCCATTGCATTTGTGTACATGTGAGCTCACAAATTAACCCCAGGAACTCTGTTTACAGCAGGGGGGTCATTTGCGACGAGAGGCGAGAGCAGCGAGCGCCCGAACCCACCAGCTTTGATGTGTCACCCACCCGCCTTCACACAGCTCCAGCCGCTCGCACACTTTGATTATCCGAGCTTTCCCCGCCACTGCTTCACTCAGTCGCTTTAATCTTGCCACAACAGCAGCACCGTGAAAAGAAAGGGGGAGAGGGAAGAGGGCGAGAAAGAGAAATAAAAAGAGAGAGAGGGAGAAGAGATTTGGGGATGGAAAAGTCAACTTGATGGAGGAATCTGGAAAGATCTGACATGCTGTCAGCCAGAGATGAAAGCACCAGAAGTAAGGGATGTGTCACGCGTTTATTAAAATGGTGGCATGATTCTCATAAGGAAAGCACATCTTTTATACCTGCTCAAAATCACTCCCATGAAAGAGCCACCCAGCAATCTAGGACTGCTAAATTTAGCACCGGTTTTATCTTTTGTCAAATATGCGTAAAAGCTCCTCAAGAGACGTGTCCAATCCAAAACTAAAACAAAAAGTATTTTAAAATCTTCCTTAAACTGATCTACATGCCAGACCAACCATCAAGCCTGAGAGGACACCAAGCAGTGAAGGGAAATCTAACACCAGCCTGAATTAAAACTTGCAGAACTGTAGTTAAAAAAATAGGCAGGGAAGGGGGGGAGAGCAGTTATGAAAATGCAAGATCACCTGAAATATTTCCCCACCTTCAAAAAATGTCGCCTTGAAATTCCTACCTGCTTCATTCACCTTGCTGCTATCAGATTTTTTATTACCCTCTCTTTTGAGAATTTCTCTGGCACTTAGTATGCAGGAGCGGTGCGCGGGAATAGATCCCGCTGCCATAGATAATGCGGTTCTAAGGGAAACCCATCAATTGTTAATGGCCATGCAAATTGTTGAAACTAGAGAGTTATTCACAGTTATCTCGCTGTGATTTGGTAAGTGTCCATGCCTGATGTGATCACTCACTTGATATATTATTCCATTACAATTCAAGTAGTAGCCTTACCTTTCGGGTTTAGGAAAAAAAGCATGAGAGTGGGAGGGTGAAGGGATGTTATTTGTTTTAAATTATTTTAAACAGTCATACATACCATCTCGTGCAAAGGTTTTACAGTACAATAAATCCCTCCCTGAGACTACAGTCATGCCTTACTGAAACATTAAAATCCCTCCGATCAGAAACTAAAGGAGTTTAGCATGCAATTTCAGACCCTGATCTCGCAAAGCACTTTCTTACGTTTCAACTGTACACATGGTTCCCACATCCTTTGTGGCACTGGATCTTCCAACTGCAGGTTGCACTGTTTTACATTTCCTGATCAGGGTTTTCTACTGCTTATGCTAAAATTTGCTGACATTTAATAAGCTATAGGCGTCTCCTCAAATCCATAATGCATTCACTCTCGCAGCACCAACTCACTGATCATTAATTTTCAGCTTTATTGCAGCTCCAACATATCAGATGCTTTTTTTTTTGCTTCTTGTCTGAGATTTATTACTTTTAGCAAAGTGTACTTTGGGTTTTTATTTTGTTCGCTTGTTTTTAAACAGCCCTTAAGGGGGAAATGTTACTCTTCTTTATAAAGTAATTCTGAAATCACAGTATTAAAAAATAAATCCTATAATTATGTTTCCCATTAGGATTAGATAAATTATATTTAATTAAAAGAAAAATCTGCTCGCACCCAGCACAATGGTTGGTGGCAAACAGAGGAGATGAAACATTTATGTGTTTATCTTCCTGAAGCAGCTGATTGAGTCTATGAGCAGACACACCCAAACAAGTCTTCAGAGATATAAATTCAGACATTACAAACAAAGATTTGTCCTTCCCTTCAGATAAGGGTTCTGATTTTTAGAAGCAGCCTCTGATTTTATTCTTGCAGACTACAGCAACTACAATTTTGATGGGCTTTCTAGCAGTTACCCAGTGAACTACCTGATTGCACCAGGAATTCCAATATTGCAATAAAATGTCTGCAATTATTCACGGGGCAAAAAACAGTATCAGAAGTCAAGATCTTCTAGGAGAATGAAGAAAATCAGGATTCCTAACCAAACTCTGCCACGCTCACCCCTCCCCAGCACCGCTGTTGGGCAGGTGATGTTCTCCATCAGCCTGACGGCTGTAGGGGTCATAATGCACACTGCAGTTGTAGGAAACGATTATATCCTTTTACAGCTTCGGACAGGGTTCCCCACGTACACTTTGCAAATGTTACGGTATGCATTTTCCATTTAGGAATCGCTGCCAGTATTGCTACACGCAGCCTGTCAGCATCGCGCTCTCAATTTTGTTTAGGAGCTGAAGAATGATTGATCTTATTGATTTGTGTCAACGGTCTGACATGGCCATATCGACCGGCAGTAATTTTGTGGGAGGAGCTGGGAAGGGAACTGGAGATAGCATTTTCTGTAACACGCCATCCTGCTCAAAGAGAAAATGTCGTTAGAGATGCCAGTACTGCCATCGACGGGACTGCACTGGGACTCGAACTGACACAAGTGAGCGACGAGACATTTCCCATGACTGTGTTTACAGCAAATCCACTGCTAAACACCCAACTGTATAATTATAATCTATTACAATTATGCAAAGAAGTAACATTTCAGAAAGGCCTTCTCATTTCCCATTCTTAGCATTGAATACTTTTGTTTTGCAGCCAATCAACTAAATTAGCCCTAATTCTGTTTCATTCACAAACACAAAGAGTATATTAGAGGGGAAAAAAGTGAACGAACAGGAAATTCACTTAGGAACCCGGGAATTATTTCGTTTTCATGTATTTCTGGACTAGAAACCATCATGGGGAAAAAAGTCAACTTAAGGCAGAAGAGCTTTACTGAATTTGCTAACTGTGCCGTGAGAGCCCTTGGAGGAGTGATCAGAAACAGCAGTGCTTCAGCTCCTGGAAAAGCGGTGGCCTTTGGTAGCATCTGAGTGAAGCAAGGAGAGTTAAAAGGCTCATATACCAAACGTGACCACGTATCCCGACCTAGGACAAGTGTCAAACCCCAAAAAAGCTTTTGTGAGGATTTCCGTCCCCATACACACAGAGAAGACTGCTTTATGCTGCTTCTAATGACTATCACCTTTTATCAGAAAGTCACAATTTAGACCTCCACTCACTGATGCTTCCTGAGAAGGGGATACAGAAAACATTAATGAATAATATTTCAGTTTTACATAGCACTTTCTCTAAAACATTATAAAGCACTAAAGTAACCCCTCAAAAATGCTTAGGGAAAGCAAAGCGTTCTTCCCCATTTTAAAAGCATATGGAAACGTAACCACGGTGGCCAGTGGCAATCCTGGCCGTTGGACTGCAGCCCCGAGACCACGTGTGCTACTGGCAGGAGAAGGCAGAAGCTCCTGCAACAGCCCTGCCAGCACCACACTTCACCCAGGACTGCAGGAGCATGGAGAGGTCCATCTTACTGGAATATGAAATGGGAGCCTGATTTAGCCAACACAAACACCCCAACTCTACCACCTTTCAGGGAACACCCACTTAGCACCCAGTCTGCATCCTTGACGAGGAGACAGCACTACATCATCTGAAAAACTGAGGTTAAATCTCAGCGAGAGGCAGTGGGAGAGACGAGCGGGGAAAACTCAAGATACTTAAAGAAAATGGCATCTTCTTTCACTTGTTACTGAGGAGGCCTAACCCTCCTGACTGGCTTAAAGTTATGTTTTCTTATTCTAAGAAACGATAACATTTTAGGAAGTCGGATTGCATTTGGAAAGCCATCAGCCTGGCAGCACTCACACCAGTTCTTTCCCAGCAAAGCAGTTAGGCACAACACTTTGCTGAGATAGGGCCTTTACTTCTTAACGCATTACTTCCCTCTTCTCATGTGAAGCGAATCTCCTCTCTTTTGTTCTCATTTGGAATTCATTCCTTACACTAGTTTCTCCTGCAGCACCGCAACGTGCTGATCTCCCATCTCTCAGCTTCCAAACCACCTCCCAGGCCCCGTRGCACCCGCGCTGCGATACCAGGACAGGGACGGCTCTAAGCACACTCTTTGGTTTCTTCCAATGCATGGGTGTCGACTGTTACAATTTGCGCCGTAAGTGGAAGGAATAATGACTCCCACCATCCTCTGGCCTGGATCTTCAGTCGCCCCTGTGSATGCCCGGTGCCACAGGCGCCTCCTGCCCCAGGGCCACCTGCTGCAGAGATGTGGGGATGAGTTGTATCAGCATTACGTAGCATTGATGCTCCCTCCAGTTGACTGAGGAGGCTCCTAAATTAAGGGCAAGACAGTGATGATACGTGCCCTCTTTCCTCCTGAAATTTGGATTAAAAAAGAGCAACACAAAACCTTATGTAAAAGCACAGCATAGCTGGATGAACAGAAGAGGAGGAACAAATCTACTGCTCAGCGTAAACCATGAGAAGGTTTTGAAACCTATACGTCCCAAAATACTCGGCAATGTGGAAAGCTGCAGAACCTTAAATATAACCTGAAGTTATACTCACACATTCCCACATGCTGAACTAATCTCCATACGACATGGGACAGGAGTATATATCTTGCATCATCATCTAGATATAGCCGAGTCTTTGAGAAGTCAGTCACCTTAGCAGCACAGAACACAGCATTTAACTCCCTTCACAGGCCAGACAGCCTGATAACAGGTAGTTATCTACGTACCTACCGATTATTTTTCTCTGGTTAGCCAAACAGTTTGTTTACCCAAGACCACAAAACTCTGTGGATTTTCTGAAAGAAACCCTACAGAGAGAAAGGGAAAACAATCACAGATAATACTCCAGAAATCATCAGATTACAGCACATTCTCTTGACTCACATCTGTTGAGTAAATAAGTGCTTTGTGCCGACCAGTTTCATTTACCTCCCTCTCCCACAAGTGGCTGCCAGTTTACTTTCCAGTGGGCTGATCCAGGGCTGTATGTGGGGCAAAAGGATTATTTCCAGCAGAGTCAAACCAGTAGCCTTTTTCGCTCATGTCTGTCTTGAGCTGAAACTCCTCTCGTTCAATCCCATCCTCCCAGGGAGATGCACGACTTCAGAGCTGCACGGATGCAAAGAGGTCCACAGCTGGGAACACCCTCAATGCAGCAGGGAGCAGCAGGCAGCGGCACGCAAGCCCCCAGGAGAAACCCAAATTCAGCCATCCCTCTCCCTTAAGAGCAGTTTCAGTGAAGCTCACCTTAGGCTGGTACAAAAAGTCCTGCACAAGTCCGGGTTTGCCCTGAGAAACGCCCAGCCAGGGAGGGCGAGAAGGTGGGGGCACCGCGGGATGCTCTGCAGCACCTTCTTGCCGAGGGCACCTCGCTGGGGGCATGGCAGGGCTTCATCTTGCCCAAACGGGTAGCTGGAAACATTACTTTTAGCTGAGTTCTGATCTGGGTTCAACAAACCCTTCAAACTACCCATTTCAGGATTAATTCTGCTTAAAATTAAAATGATGACTCAGATAATTTTTTGGTTTGAGTTCTGTTCTATCGCCAAGCGTCTCTTCAGTGATAATTATTTATCAATAAATTATCCTAGAACAATTTTCCTAGGCAGGAAAAATAAAAGCAGAGCCCCTCCGGCCGTGAAAGCAGTGTTCACCTACGTTTCTGCATACAGAAAACGCCTGCTCTGGACCAGATCAGCCATCTACTGTAATGCTTTGTCACCACAGAGCCTCGTATGAGATGCTTCACAGAAAGACGCAGAAAAGCCTGGGGCAAGCAATTATAATAATAACTCGCCCCACAAGAAAACTTAATTACTTGAGGTTAGGAGGGCGCCTGGTTTAAGGCCCGTGGGCAGGGTGGGCTCCTCTGCCGGTGCCTGACCCTACACACCCGGCCACACACGCTGCGGCGCTCAGCCCTGCTTGCACGGGGAAACACGCATCCACCCTCTTCCACCCCTTTTCCGAGAGGGAAGAGCCTGGTGCAAACAACCAGGCTGAGGATTGCACCRCTGGCCGTGAGCTCAGGGGTGCTCCTGTCGCCCCTGCTCCCAGCTCCTGCCAGGGCATCAGCCCGGAGCCTCCCAGGTGGAAGCTCCTACCCCCCCAGGGCACTACTTGCATTAAATCAGCATCCACAGGCACATAAGGACACTTTGCAATACATACAGAGAGCAGGAGGAGGAACACGATAGAGCAAATCCCACATTTCTCAGATGTACATTAAAGCTTTGTTATTTACCTGCTTACTGCATCTTGGAATAAATGCACTGTAAAACAGGCAAATTTCCAGTTTCTTGAAAATTGATATTAAAATAAAAAAGCAGTCTGGTGGGGATAGGTCTCTGCAGGAGCCAAGATACTCTGGGAAAATGCCCAAGCTCTCTCAGTAGTTCTTGAGTTTCATCCAAGCTCCCGAAGCAGCCTGGTGATATACAAGATGCACGGACTGGTTCCCATCTCAGTTCAGATGTCCTGGACAACAGACACCCTGAACCTGGGCGATTTCTCAGCCCTGTCCTAAATAGCTGCAAAGGAGCTGACTTGTGAATGCTTTTAAATAATTCTGAAAATAATTCAGTAAGTGATTAAGTGTGGCATTTATATTTATATTTTAATACAATACACTGAAGCTCAGTATGTTGAAAATACAAGAATTTTGCCTTTGTTCAAAACATGCACATACATGCGTACGCAGCATCTAGATTATCATCACGTTGGACGGGCAAGCCTAAGCCTTACTTCACGTTTTCGTGCCGGTCTCATGAGTGGCAAAGTCACCCCCAGTGTCTAACTCTACCACTTCTTTTTTTTATATGTGTATTTTATTCCTGGTGGGAAGGAAGCGAAACTAAAAGTTGCTTTTCTTCCCATTCTGTGCTTACTGCACGACTGTAACCTTTGCTCAGGACAGCATTTTCATAGGTAGGAGGTTCAGCCATGATTGACACACATTCCACCAGTAGAGTGCACACCAGGTAAACCTACCCGGTAGGTACCAGGGATCAATGAAAATGTTCGGCTGGATATTTTCACCTGTAAAAGTACATACACAACCCTGCTCAATGCTGTCGTGTGCCCTGCAGAGATGTCTCACAGGCATAAGCACACAGTGTGCTCTTGCTCTCTCCCTCTTCTGCCAGCACCCAGCAGCCCCAGGTAGGTCCTTCCGTAGGCTCCTCCTCAACCGCACGCCTCCAACCTCCTCTTGCAGAACTAGTCCCACCTCATGAGGTCCTGCATGTTTTGCCCGCCTTCCTCAGTTCAGTCTTGATCACGCAGGCTTTTTGAGCACTGACTAGTCAAAAAACTTATTAAGTCTATAAAAAACACCTCGCTACACTAGTCGTCCTCCACCGTAAGTTCACATTTCTCCAAAAATACGTTTTTTGCTCACTTCCCCTTCTCCATCCTAGTCTCTTCAACCCTGTTCTTTATTTGTTTTACCCTCTTGTTTCATCACCCCCATTAACTTCAGCTATCCTGCACAGATATGAGCAAAAAGCCTCCTCGAATGAGCTTTTGACGAGACCTTATGTTTTTGGACCATCACTCTCTCCATCTTCCAACGGCAGGGTTGTTGCAGACCAGGGGACACCACAGACAACATTATTTACTTTCCTAGGAAGATCCCTATTTTGGTGCAAATCTCTTCTCTGCATCTGGCTTTACTAGAACATTGCATTCCTCCATTTCTTTCAGTATCCATAGTCATTTATATTACCTTCCAAAAAGTAATTATTTGGAACCAGTTAAGCCTGTACATGAATTCTGCCTTTGTTTAAAACACATTGTACATATGTATATATTTAGACTGTCATTAAATATTTAAGAGGCTGTCTTCAAACTTCAGCAGCAGCACTGTTTATTCACTTAACCCTTTGTGAAACGGAAGCTTGACGCTGAAATCCTACCGTGGAGGAATTCAGAAAGCCCAGCTGCCCTAGCGCTGGGTGACAAAGGCCAACTTTGACAGTCCAGGGCACTGTAAAGAAACTAGAGTTTTTCTTTATTTTTCTTTATATCCTGTTTGCTAGTAGTCTAATCAGGATAATGCAATTCATTTTAGTCTGCATCAGCTTTATCTGCTGAGATACATAACTGGGATGCAAATTAATTAGCTGTAACATACAGATAGATCTTTCAATACAATTCAGGGAGACAGAGTCAAATATACACACGCCCATCCCTCCTTCCTCCAAATAAAATAACGACACTCTATGCATTTTCCCATAGGTCAAGAAGTCACCTTTCTTGGCTTTTTCAATCTCCTAGAGAGGGAACAACGCATCCTGTGGACAGGCGGACCTTTTTCGAACCCAACACTGAATGTTGTGCCGTAGAAACCCCATCACAACTAACCTGCAATGTGCACTGGCACCAAGCGTAATACAACATAACCCTACCACCCTGTTAACATGAGATTATCACGTTTTAAAATCTGGTCACCTAATTCACCCAGCTTGGCAAGGCCTCTACCTAGAGCCAATCATTTGTATTTCGCCCTGGCAAGGACAGGTATCTAGGGGCCAGCTCTCTATGGCCAGGGCACCCACGCTGCTGTCCTTTGTGTGAAATGAAATAGTGTAAGCGTCACAGCAGAGGATGGGAAAACCGCCACAGAAGAGTGCGACAGGTGACTTTCCCAACTCTATATGGATACGCAAATATACATATCCTGGAGAATGCATTTTTCTTCTTTTTGACTAAAACCTTGAGGACGCATTGTTAAATCCAAGCCCAAAAAGCCCCACGAGAGCAGCTCTGCATGCAGTTTTCAAGGCCCAACTGTATTTAGAGACACTTCTTTGCCAAGCACTACAACCTCGTTCATGATCGGATGCTGCTTTAGGTGGGGTGCATAGCAGAGTCCCTCCTACAGCTTTCACACCTGGGTTACACATCCGCACAGAAGCATTTCAACCAGCTGACCGCTGTTACACTACCCCGGGGATGTGACCTTGTCGGATTTTATAAAGGGAGCGGAGCTGTGGTCTGTATTTGCACGGGAGAGACAGAGAACGCAGGGCACCGCAGGACGCAGTGCTGGGAGATCAGCAGATGGCATACTTTGCTGTGAATCAGCACTGAAGCAGGAGTGCGAAGGGGCAGCAGCACGCTCTGGCAGGTGCACTTGCTCAGATAAGATGCCGGGTTCAAGAGCTTCAGCATTTGCATTTGTTCGCCAGAGCGAGCCTGTTCATCTCAGTGGCCCGACCACAGATTCAGCCTGCCTCAATTCTTGGAGTAATCTTATTTTCTTATAATCATCTTTTTTTACTTCCTGTCTTTAACAGCAGCCTTGCGACGAATGTTGAAGTCCCCATACACCAGCCCAGATACAGCTGCATTTTAGCGGCAAGTATGGGGTTTTGTATGAATAGCACGGCATACCAGTTGGGTTAATGCTTCCGTATCCTGAGGGTTGTTATGCACGCCCCTCGCTACAAAATAAAGATCAAATACACTTCGGGAGGGGCAGAACTTATGGGAAGAGGTCTATCTTTTATTAGACCAAATGGCATAGCTATAAAAAAATTGAATATGGCCCTACTCACATCAAACCACAGGCAGGTATGTTTGTTTTTATGACAAATGGACAGCACACATGCTGCAGAACGCAGCAAATAACCAGGACTTTTCCTATCTGTAAATTAGCTCCAATTGCTGAGATCTAAGCCAAAAGCCAGCACAGCCTGCAAGGCTACGGTTGTCAGGTCTCCCTCCCCGCCCCCCCCCCAAAAAAAAAACATTCCCTAAAGGAGATCACGAGCCAAAGGGACTCCCAGGTCACAAATTACATGAGCTTAGCTTAGTATCTCTACTGATCACTTGGTACTGCCGCTGTATTGCTTCCACATGTGCATCATTTCACCACTCGCCCGTCAGTTCTCTGAAAGCGAGTGGGATTAAAAGTCTACCAAGTATTTGCACCGCTGTCTTCTTCCCTCTGCGGCAGATTTACAGTAACCGGAGGGCGAGCAGAGTTCGCCCAGGCACACGCAGGCTTCCTGGCGTTGCGGTGCTGACCTTCTGGTCTCTCCCAACCCCCCGTGGCTAGTTTCGGTGGAGAAACAGGCAGCCAGCTGGAAATTTTGATCAGCATTAATGCCGCCGTAGTTTCTTCCTGACTGCTCTCCAGGAGTATTTTTCCGCCCACGTTCCTCTATGCATCGCAAACCCCTCCAGCCGTTGGCAGCTCTCAGGGCAGCTCCACCACACGCTACTAACCCAGTGCTATACGGCTGGTCTGTTTTAATTCAGCGTCTAACTCCTGCTACACGGGAAACATTCTCATGCAAAAAACTTCATATATAGACACCTACTCTGCAGCAAACATCGCTGTGGTCGGCATTTAAATGAACTAATCAGTTGCAAACGGCTTAGTCAGCATCGCAGTCCTGGAGGTAATTCCCAGGAAGCGATCTTCCCAGCAGCTATATATACAAACCTGAAAAGCAGACTGGAAGACAAGGGTAGCACCACAGTCACACAAAATTTGACTACATAGTGACATTACCAACAAATAAAAATAAAAAACGGGGAAAGCCAAGAAACCAAGCATTCACAGAAAACACACACTGTGCTCGCACCGCCTGTGTGTCCTCTCACACGTAAAAATCAGAAACTCAGACACAGGACATGAACACAGTCAGCGTTTCTTTTTCCTCTTTTCTTTACTGATGCTGTGCCGGTTTGAACCAAGAGGGAAAAGATGGCAAGGCAAGTTACTGCCTCGCCTGTGGAGATACGCAGACACCGGCCAGACACCAGGCAGTGCTTTTTAGAGAGAGCATCCCAGCAACCACCCTCAGCAGCTAACCCACCGCGGGAGCCAGGCTCACGCGCGCATTGAAGAGGGCTGAGGACTCGCACAAACTTTGTCTTGGGGCAGGGAAGGCACAGGGCATCTACCCTAAGGGGCACTGGGGGGACGAAGGGCAGTGCCAGATGCCAGAGCATCCTCCAGCAGCATCTTCGCCGCTGGCCGTGTTCATGAAGCCAAAGGGCTGCAGATGCAGGTCATCTGTCCCCGGGGCGAGCAACGCCACGGCTGCAGGATGCTGCACCGCCCTTCAGTGCCTCCCTGCCGGCTTCCCCAGCTAAGGCAGCACCAAGCCAGCCAGCAGCCTCGTGGGGGACCGGAGGAGCGACCGACCCGCCCGAAGGAGAGTTCCTGACTGTCCTCTGGCCGCTGCCAGCGCCTCAGCACACATCTGCTAACATCTGCCCTGGGCCAGGGCCGCCTGCGGAGCCGGGCATGCTGGCATGCCCCAGGGGTCGCACGCACGGGGAAGGGGCGCCGCTCACTTACTTTTCATATTCGGCGTTGTCTCGATCGCAGCGCGAATCCTTGTGCTTTTGCCAGTCTTTGCCATGCTTGCAGGTGGTCAGGAGGACAACATCCTCTCCGTTATGGACGTGATATAAGGCATTCCTGGTGTCTGACCCTATCCCCGTCAGGTACCTTTTCCCCTTGAATACCAACATGTACTTCCTGAGAGGAGGGATGGTGTTAAACCTCAAAAATCCCTTCTCCCCTCCTGTCCTAGGATGATCCTTAGAAAAGAGTGGGATAGAAACGTCAAAGTTGGGTCTGAAGTTTTCAGTACTGATGCTGGCTTTGGCCAGCATGGCCTGGCCGATGTCGAACCCCACATCCTCGGTGTAGTCGGGCCAGGTGCCAGAGTATAAATTAAAAATCAGGTGGTTTCTGCCGTTGTTCCACAGGTGGAGGCTCTGCACCTTGGAGCGGAGGTTGTGCACGTACTGGGGGGAGAGCTGGTCCCGGTCCAGTGTGTCCAGGCTGAGGACGAAGAGGCAGGCCTGCCCGGGGTCGGAGGTGTAGAAGCGGGAGCCCTCGATGGCGGCCAGGACGTTCTGGTAGCTCTCGGCGATCTTCTCCCCCTTCTGCTGCGGGTAGACGTAGACCTTGAAGCCGTTTTTCCGGCACTGGGCGAAGTCGAAGCAGGACTCCATGCGGCAGCGGCGCCCGCGGTAGAGGCCGGCGCTGGCGTCCCGCCGCTGCCGGGGGGAGACGCGCCCGCCGCCGCCCTCGGGGCCCGGCCGCTCGGCGGGCGCGAAGGGCCGCAGGGCGTCGGGGAAGCGGGGCCAGGGCCGCTCGGCGCCGGGGCGCGGGGGCGGGCCATGCCGGCTACCGGGCGGCGGGTGCCGGGCCGCCCGCAGCCGCACGCCTCCCAGGTAGAGCAGCAGGGCGAGACAGGTGCCGGCGGAGAGCAGCGTCAGGTAGCGTTTTTTGGCCTGCATGTGTCCGGCGGGGGTCCGGGGGGCTGCGGAGGAAGGCGGGGGCGGCCCGAGCTCGCCGGGCGCCGCTCTCAGCTCCGCTCCGCCATCTTCCCGCCGGCGAGCGCTTCAAACTCTCTTCGCCCACCTCCGCTCGGCGCCGTTCCCCAAGCCGCCGGCCGGCGCCGCGCATGTGGGCGACCGCCGCAACTTTCTCCCCGCCGGTCTCTCAGGGGCGGCGGGCGGCGGCGGGCCGGCGGCGGCCCGGCGGGGCGCCCCGC